>BLKR01002662.1:0-184114 GCA_011170035.1 Teleogryllus occipitalis
CATCATCTCCCTTTACAGATTAGGCATATTGCCTGTTCCAGCCTCTTTCCATCTCATTCTAGGCCTTCCAATGTTTCTTTCCTCTAGGCTTGTAATTCAGGGCTTGCACTGGAAGTCTATCTTGCAGCATATTTCCAATATGTGTCACCTATTGCTGTCTGTACTTCTCAATTTTTTCATGTACTGTTTTTTTGTTTCCGCCCTAGTTCTTCTCTTATTTTTTCACTTTTTATTCGATCTCTTAATGTACAGCCCTTTACTCCCCTCAAAAATCGCATTTCTGCTGATTCAATCCTCCTAAAATCTTCTTGTTTTTGAAAGTTTCACATCCATACAGTAAAACTGGGAGGGCCATAATATCATAAAATTTTAATTGGGTTTCTTTTTGGGCTTTCTTTTTAAATGTTCTACTTATAGTTCCACAAACTGCTTGAAATTTATGAAACTTGCTGGTGACTTCCCTCTCTCTTCCATATGTAATTTCACACCCTAGGTAGCTAAAATGCTTCACTTTTCTAAAACCATATTTTTAAGCACAATCTTTGTCCTTACTGACTCTTTTCCTTTAAAAGCCATTACTGTGGTTTCATTAACTGATACTATCAGATTGTACTCCATAAAAATTTGCTCCAGTTGGTAAATAGATCTTTGCAAATTATCTTTGTTTTCTTGCAGGATAACCTGATCGTCAGCATATAAAAGCCTATTTACAAATGTATTGTTGCCCAGGTAAATTCCTGAAGGTACCACGTTCTTCCACCTTTTAATTATATATCGCAGATATATATTAAAGTGTGTTGGAGAAAGACTGTCTCCCTGTCTTACTCCTTACTTATAATCCTCTTCCCGGAAACAAAACCATTGTGTTTTACTGCGATATTAGTATTGTCATACATACTTTTCACCACTTGCGCTAGATGACTTGGGTACCCTTCTTCCTTCATAATGCTCTTTAATTTACATCGGTTGACATTATCAAAAACCTTCTCAATATCCACGAAGTCTAAGTGTGTTTCTCTATTAAACTCCCCTCGTTTCTCAATTATTTGTTTTAATGTAAATATGTCATCTATTGTTGAGCGACCTTTTCTAAACCCCTGTTGTTCCTGAGGTAGAGTGCAGTCTGCAATTGGAGCAATTCTGTTATTCACAATTTTTGCATATACTTTATAACACATGTTAAGTAGACAAATACCCCTATAGTTGTGACATTTACTTTGATCTCCTTTTTTAAAACATGGAGTAATTAACGAATCTAACCATTCATCTGGTATTGTACATCTTTGCCAGCATTCATTCATTAGGTAGAGCAGACGAAATTTCAGTAACATACCTCCATATTTCATTAATTCTATGTTAACCCCATCAGAACCACAGGCTCTCCTATTTTTTTGGGATTTTAGTGCATTATCAAGCTCTTTCATATCTAACATATTTACCTTTCTTTTTGTTCCTTTTTATTCATCTGGCGTACAAATTTCTTCACTCCCACTTCATAATTTTACAAAGTAGTCCAACCACTCTTTCCCAGAAATTGTATTCAATCTTGTTGTAGCAGATGCAGCACTGTGAGGTGCCGTGCTGCGAGTGCGACTACATACGGGGATCAGAACGGGTTTCAGGGGATTGTTTGCCTTTAGGGGAATGATAGACAATATGCACTGAGAATGAATATAAATTTAATTGCATAATAATTATTAATACAACTGGTTTTGGTTTATAATAAGCCGGAGGACCATTGAAAGTTTATAAAGTTACTGACTGCTCTTCTTACTTGAAGTACACTTGGGTTTAGCTTACTTACAGTTTGTAGCAAGGAAGGCACCAACCCAAATCACTCGGCAGAGTGTGTCGCTGTCCGGGCTGAGGTAGGCTCCAGGCAGTTCGGTGGTGCGAACTGGCATGGGCGCGGACTCAGATGACCGGAGCTGGTGGTAGAGTTTGCCGTGAATTCGGCCAGGTGGCGGCTGCGGCTCGCGAGTGGCACGAATTTGAGGCAGGCTTGATTTGGCCGTACTAATCGCCTTGATAGGCGAAGCAGGAACAGCCGACCTTGATGAGTTTTGCTGGTCAGTCAGTTTAACAAGTTCGGAGCAGTGTAGTTTGAGAAGTTCTGTTGATTCTCCTCTGTCGATTGTCTCTGTCGATTGTTCTCATTCTGTCAATTCATTCTCGGTTCTGTTTAGTCTGTTCTCTCTGTTCTGTCCTGTGGAAGTGAAGTCGCAGTATTTATTATATTGCGGGTGTGATTGAGGCCGTGGAGGGGAGAGTCACGAGGCTATGACTTGGGCCTATGGTAAGGCGGGAAAGTTTGAAGTGCCCGCGATCGGCTCCCTATTCGTGATGCGCCTTCGGGCCTGGGGAGAGTAGTGTCACGTGACATTGGAGGCGATCGGAAGCAAAGGCGGTGGCACGTGCGGTGCCCGCGACGGCGGCCCGTTTGTATTTGAGATATCCATCCCACGGGAATTGAGGCATCTGGCTTGCAGGTGGCCAAGGAGCAGGGCGGCGCGCCGGCAGTGCACCTGAAGCTCTCTTTGTCGGCGAGATACATTAACGGGCTTATATTTGCGAGGGAGGCCCGAAGCGATTCCCAGAAATATTTGTATACATTTCTTGGTTGCTTGTGAGGTAGCGAGCGATGAAGTGAGTGAAGGGCCCCGCGCGCTGGGGTGGCCCAGCCCTAGGCTAATGAGGGCTTAAACCCCAGCTGGCGACGCCGAGAAGCAGCTGTCAATGTTCTTGGCGGGCGTGGGCCCGTGAGAACGGCGGTTTGCGCGGAAGACACTGTAAATGTTTTTATTGCCCTTTTGTTGGATTTTTCGAAGTGCAGCAGCGTGCTGGCATGCACAGAGAGCGACTTGTGAGAGGTTGGTGAAAGTACGCTCTTAATAGTGGGTGGACGCGCGGGAGGAAGGCTTTTAGGGGCTGCGCCTTGGTGGCGAGATTGAAAATTTGATCGCGAGATAGAACAGTCTCTCTGCGTGAGATGTTAAGAAATAGTGAATTATGTCCACAAATAGCGAGTAAAAGGTTAGTGGAGAACATGTAGGTTATTATTGAATCTTTAATAATAGAATATTTCCTTTCATAAATTATCCTCGCATAATTGAAGGAACGTTGCATATCAATTTCGAATTCTTGAAAATTACAAGATTTCTCTCAATGGACTTAATTAAAAAAGGACAGGCTTCTCGTAAAATGGTAATGAGGAGACAACTCGAAAATTATTTACGACCCTTTCACACAGCGTCGCTCAGCAGCGCTTCCGAGTGCACAGAGAGATAATTGGCAAATCTAGATGTGAATGCTACCTTGGGAGTGTGGCCTTCTTATCTTATTTCGTAGAAAGCGCTGGGCAAGATCTTGAAGAACTATACGTGTTCAGTTCACAATGAAAGGCGAATGCGAAGCTTGAAAATGAACGGTGTACCATTGACTGATGTTAAGGCAACAAAATTTTTAGGTCTCTCAATTCAGTCAAACCTTAAATGGAATGTCCATTTAAATGAATTGAACACAAAATTAAGTTCATTGTGCTACGCGTTCAGAATTCTTACAAATTCAGTCAGCCTTCATACTGCTCGTTGTGTATATTTCGCGAATGTTCATTCCCGCCTGAGATATGGCATACTATTCTAGGGAAATACATCTTATAGCTCCCAGACTTTTAGATTACTAAAACGAATTGTACGAATAATAACCAAATCCCACGCACGTGATTCATGTAAGCCTCTCTTCATTAATCTAGGAATTTTACCATTACCTTGTCTGTTGATGTACGAATCAGTGGTTTTTGTCAAAAATGACTTGCTTAAGGGCGGGAATATATTTTCAGAAAATGCCGATGTCTATTACTATAACACTCGACGTAGAAATCATATTCATCTGGTGACAATATCAACAGCTTAATACAAAAAATTCACATACAATACACGTACATTATTTTACAACAATTTTCCAGATGAGATTAAACGATTATATTCGATAGAAAAGTTTAAATCCCAAGTGAAATCGTTTCTGCTGCATAACTGTTTCTATACAATTAGAGACTATACTGAGCATCACAAGAAAAGTAACATTAATGTTAACAATTATACATAATGCATTATTTACCATTAGGACTGTATAAATGTGTATGAACAACCTGTAACAACTATTGTACTACAGCCTCCGGGTCAATGACCCCCATCTCGATCAGGTTTTTCGTCCAGTTTCTCTGATCCATTGTGCAAATTCTGAGATGGCCCCTTGTTTTGCTTCTGGGCATAAATGTAACTTCATTTTCTGTGCACGTCTTCTATGATTCAGTGGGAAATACAATTATTCAAATTAATGTTTCCATGCTGTCGCGGCAGGAAGTGTTATTCCGAAGAACAACGTGGATAAGAGCCAAAATTTATTGCTTAGTTATCCTTGAAAATAGATTTTATTACATGGGAGTTTTTTATGTTTATTTTTTTAAGTAGTATATGACTTAGTGTAGGGATCCCAGAATTTTGAAAATGTGCACACAATTCACTTTTCCCCATAGCACGTCATACGCAGTTTGAACTGTTTTTTGACGTTAAATAAATAAATAAATAAATAAATAAATAAATAAATAAATAAATAAATAAATAAATAAATAAATAAATAAATAAATAAATAAATAAATAATAAATAACTTGTGTAATGATTTGTGAGACTAGCCTGCAAGAATGCATGGAACACGGAACGTCTATATAAGCAAAGAGGAGCCAATAATGAAATAAACAATAGACAACAGCGCCGCGTAATAATAATTATTAGGAAAGTAATAGAAAACATAAGGGGCGGAAATAGGCGTTATGAACAGTGAATAGAACCCAAATTTAGGAACATTTTAAAACAAGAATCACATTATTTGAGCCACGGGTTCCGTAAATATCATAAATTGTGTAAATTGCATGTATAACACGGCGAAGATTGAGAATATGGCACCCATTGTTGTACTTCTGGAAGTATACAACAAGACGGGTTTTAGTGAATATCCAGTGAATGCCTGGGTGGATTTTGGCCAAACTTTCGGAAATTATAGAGAAAAATATTTAGATCAGGGCAAAATTAGTCACGGCGCGGGGGAATTTATGTGGGGCTCAGAATAAATTATTATTCAGTTTCATAGCATAGAGGATTAAGAAAGAATTGAAAGAGCGACCGAAGATGTAAATGACGTCATCACGAGCTGAGAAGACAAAAAATAAAGGTTTTTGGAAAAAGGAAAACAGGAAAAGGGAATTCGGTAACGTGACAATTACAAAATAAAAGTTAGTAAAATTATGAAGTAGATAGTAAGACGCAAGACGCCCGAAAACAGTGAAAATGTAAACGTTTTCGAACATTTCTTATGGTGATGGGCATGTGTTTGAAAGAAGACAGTCACTTGGATTTTGTGGACCAACAATGTAAAATGTGTTACAGACAGAATCAGGTCGAGCATGATGATGATCGCACGCGTTTGATGCTATGTTAGATTTTTGGAGAAATTTCGCGGAAGTATTGTGCAAAAGTTCTTAATTTATATTCGGTTATGTAAAATCAGTTGTTTAGATGAAGTGGAACTAAAAATTTAATTCAATTTGTTTAGAAATTCACGGGAAAATCCGCATGGACATTATTCACGCAAGTTAGGCGCAGGGAACATGAGCGTCGTAAAATTTAAATACGTCGCGAGAAATCGAAAGAACATTTAGGGAAGACGCGATTAGTTGCAAGGAACAATAATTGTGAATACATTTGGTAATTTTAAATGGACGAGTGCATCTGGGATCTGATGGCAGCTGAACGGGGATTGCGTGCATGGAAAATGCACATTACAACTAGCAACGACGGGCGCTGACAGGAAGTGACATCGCTGCAAAAAGGGAAGTGGCACGATTTGTGCAATTACTGTATTTTTTGTTTGTTCACGCGCAAGTCCGAAAAAAAAGAAGGAAAAACTCTGTCGAAGACCAAGTCCTGATACTAGGTTATGGATAGGATTATCAAAAGGTCACGACAGAATGCGCATTCTGGTGTGTGTATGAGATTTTGTATTATATTTTCAGTGTGCATGTTTGTATTTTTTTCTGTGTTGTTGATGTATTTTGTATTGTCATGTTTCGCAAGTCGGAGGGGCATATTGTATTTATGTTTGGGATATAAGAAAAGGAAATCCGACATTAAATGTATGAGCATCCCACATGGCTCATAATTGCCTTGGATCCATGTGTTATTATTTAGTAGTTGTATAAAATTTGACCCAGGCACGAACGAAACGGACCCTTACCTCAAGTCCGTATGGAATGAGCGCGCGGACCACGACCAGGTAGGATATAAATAGTGATTCGAGCTAGCAGAGGTACGGGCAACCGATAAGCAAAGGTATTGTGGCACCCAATTGTAAGTTAGAGCTAGGGCAGGGCAAAGATAGTTCACGTGACGAGTAAACAGAAAAAGACATGAATAGTTAGGTTATCGTGCTCGCCGTGTGAGAGCATGATTTACGAGGATAGTGAGTAAGTAGAAGAAATAGAGAAGTTGTTACATTAGGCGCCCGATGTGAGGGCGTAAATATAAATAAACGGAAATAGAATAGGCGCAGCAGGCAGAGAGAGAGAGAGAGAACGTAGCGCGGCTGCATTGGGCGCCCAACGTGTGGGCGTAATAATTATAAATAGAACAGGTAGAGAGAGAGGACGGAACACCGGTTGCAAATCTCTAAAGAGGGGCCAGCAGTGAGGTTGAATTGATAATTTTGCGTTCCTGTGAGTGTTAAACATGGTCAGTTGATAATAGTGAAATATTATATCCTGAGAGGTTGCGATCTTTGCCCCGCGCTGTAACTCCAGATACGTTGGCTCTTCCCAAACCCAACCTACACGTTGGCTCTTTCCTAAGGGAGCATGCCCAGCCAGGCATGCTTTAAGCTCACAACGGTTCACCCAGAACGTGTGGTAAAGTATGTAAGGGGACCGTAGTGGAGAAGGATGGAAAGATCGTGCCTGTTCGTTCGCATTCGCCTAGAATAGATCAAAGAAGTAGTGGAAGAATATAGATCAGAGAACCTCGCTGCTATAATTCTTTTCCTGATAGGGCCTTACTCGATCTAGGCATCTAACTAATGGCAACAGGCATCTAATATTGGGAACCCGTCCCGTCCACATTCGTCGCACAGTTCGAGATCCGTGTATTAGTGTATTATCCGTGTATTATCCGACTGCGGATTCGGTGGTATAACGGTTAGCGTATCGGACTGTTGTACTCAAGTTGGCGGGTTCAAACCCGATCGAATCCGTGGAGTTTTAAGGGCGAAAAATCCTTTGTACGCCTTCATTCAGAGGGGAAGTAAAGCCGGTTGTCCCATGTAGTATATTTATTGCGTGTAAAAGATCCTCAAGCGTAAAAGAAGCGTCTGAGCAAAATTGAGTTCCTCCTCTTTCGTCGCCCAAGATAATACCTCGTAGCGTAGCGAAATTTGCGTGGTCAGACGGAATACCGGGCCTGATGGCCCGAGTCTCGCCACGTAAAAAAAGGCATTAACATTCGCCTGGCATCGATCGTTGAAAGGAGAAAAGAAAGCAGCCGGGCGCTAGAATTTTCCTAGTCAGCGGCTGAAGTTTGACCCAGCCAGGTAGCTGCAACCGCCGGGCCCCCAATCGTAGGACCTCCTTGTTAACTACTGTTGTCAAAGACAAACGTTGTTGCCACTGAGCGGTCTCGGCCAGATGAGAATCACCATCAGTATGTCATCGTTCGCCTGCTCCAGGGGGGGGGGGATGATACAACATCGCTAACTAAACATCGATGATTGAAACCACCGAAATTCAAAATTAACTCACTCATGTTAAAAATACATCAACCTCAGTGCGACTGGCTGGGACACCACAGATAATCAAAACACCCATTTCGAACTCAGACGGCCTCAATATCCTTTAAATTGATCGAGGAATATTAATTTTGCAGAAAATTGACTGAGCAGTTTTGGCGCTAGCTTTGCCCACAGACGGACAGACTTTTTGTCGTCAATCAATTTTTCGATATCAACGACCCCAAAACGGATTCTTACTCAACGTCTTGAGAAAATAATTTACTATTCGCATGAACAAGATTTGCTCCCTTTTTCGTTACCAGAGCCCGATAATAAAGATTTTCTATCGAAAATACCCTGGCGTTCGGCGCATGATCACAATTCTTCGTCTTCTTAGGAAGAAAGGGCGAAGACGTAAAAAAGTAGGTGAAGAAAAAGAGGAAGGCGGAGGCGACAGAGAAGGAAACGAAGAAGTGGATCAGTTGCTCCGTCTGTGGGTCACTCTCGCGACGCCCGCTAATAGGCGGGCGGGCGGGCGGGCGGGCGAACAAGCGACGAGCGCCGGGCGGGCGAGTGGCCGCAATGGCCGGGTCGCGCGGGTGGCGAAACAAAAGACGGCCGCCCCGCGCGTGACCTCTCACGCAACATTCTTTGGGCGCAAATGCCGCCATCCTCCCACCCCCCGCATCCCGGCAGCGCGTCGCGTTTCTCTTTTATTTGGCGGCGTCCATCTCGCCCTGGCCCTGTCGCAAGCCCCTACGCGACATCCAAGTCGACGGCTTGAAAACTCGATATTTTTAATTTTCCTCTACTACACCAGCAATGGTGGCTCAGGGCCTCAATTGAATAGTTTATTTCAGAAACGCGTCAAACGCCAAGATTTAAAGTGTGCTTTAACGGTGGAGTATTTTTCCATGGAATACATCGTTTATTTCATATTTCCCTGAAAAAATATTCATTTATTACCTGCTTTAATAGTAAAAAATATTTTGAAATCGGAAAAACTGGGACGCTTTTTCTCAACTTTCTCGACATGACAAATTTTGCGTTTGACGGGTATCTGAAATAAACGATTCAATTGATGTCACTACACACACTTACCCCCATATGCACTACACTTCAACGGGCGCTTAGAGCTCGTTCCTGATGCCAGGCTGGCCAGGTTGGTGGGAGATAGGTGGTTCGGCAAAATCCCCACAAACAGACGTAGGTTGGCGTCGGAACTCACCAACGAGCAGGGGAAGAATAACTCCACCTCCAGCGATAAAACATGCACTCCTCTTACGGGAATAATGACCTTACGCGCCCGAAATCAGTAATCAATCAATCTCTGCTGTACAGAAAAAGAAGAACGCTCTATCGAAAAAAAGGATCTTGAATTATTGGTCGCAAAATCCGCGTTGAAGTTTCTGTTGAGATGCATCTTCGCATAAACGACAGGATTTCCTTATTTATTAGTGCCGCTTCAAACATGGCTAAGATTGGGGCACATAGCGAGTGCAAGAATTACGATACGCGCAAATTTGGTCCCCATTATCGGGATGTCTGTATGGATGGATTGATGGATGTACAAGTCACACAAGACAAATCAGTCAGATTAGACACTTTTGAGATGAAACTTGATAAATTCCTCGGGAATAAGATCTTGTTGTGCCGTTTCCGCGATTATTGAGTTTTTTGCTTTATGTTAATTTGGATGGCACTTGACATGAAGGTCATGAGATACCTTCAAACGTTTTGAAAATTGACAGCACATTTCATCTTTAATTTTTACTTTCTCGCTACCACTTATGCAACTACGTAATGCTGCACGAAAAAATGACGAAATTTCGGCAGAAAAAACTCTTCTTACAGGTCCATGTATAACAAACTGGAGATGCTACAGAATGGCACAGACTTTCTCATAGTAAAGTTTTATAATTTCCATGGCGTGGAATGTCTTTGCGGTCTTGCCCCTTCTTCTTGCCAGCTGCTATCTATTGTTTCCCAAAGTTAATTTTTTTGACATTTTCTCAACTTTTCGGTTTCATAATAGTGGAACTGAAATATTACTTCAAGAATATTAAATAAGAATAAAACTTCGTCCACAATAAAAATTCTCATTGAAAAATTTGAAGCGGTTTTTAACAATATGGCGGTTAAGGATTACTATAAATGCAAAATTTGAAGTTCTTTTTCGCAGAGATCTATTGTGTTTTCGAAAAACTTTATTAAAAGTGATTTGAAGGAATTCCAGTCACAAATGAAATAATGTATACAAATCGATGGAAATGTGTATATTAATGGCGTTAAAAATATTTAAAAATAATATTTGTGTATTTTTAAAAAAAACAACAACAAAGTATACAACAAAATGCACTTAACGTCATATTACAGAATCCAATTATCACTATCCGTTGAAAACGTTTTCAGAAAAAACTTAGAGCCATTTTTGAGGAAATGGCAATTGCGCGTTCTGAAAATGCGAAATTTTGAGTTAATTTTCACAAAAAATGTTGAGTTTTCGATAAATTTTATATGACAATATTTAAAGCATATGTGCCGTACACATAAATACAATAATAATAACAAATTGCCGCTAATGTTAATACGATGGCTACTGTGGATTTTTCGCCCTTCGAAAATCCGGGCTCCTCGGCCGGGATCGAACCCGCGCACTTGGGGGTTCAGAGGCCAGTAAGCTAAATTTGGCAGTTCATGGGTTAATACCTAATATTTTCTTTGTGTTATGCTTAAACGGTCGTCTACATCTATCTTGTCTCGTCTATGCTGCGTCATTGGCTCGTATGTCACAGTAATGATGGTTGGTTGGTTGGTTTTTCGTGTTTCCGGGCGCGTCAACTGCTTCGGTCCTTAGTCCCATAAGTGTAGTGCATGTTTGTTCTCTGGTGATGGCGGTGATCTTCCCCGCTGGATGACGAGATCCGGCGCCGACCTACCGTCGGCTAGTGGGTTTCCCCCTAACCAGGACTCTCCCACCAGCGGGGCACCGCCCCAGCCGGAACAAGCTCTCTGCTCCCGACCGGCCTCCCGGAATATGTGGTAGTGTAGTGCATGCTAGTGTGTGTAAGGGGAGAGGAGAGGACAAGGAAGAGGAAGGACAGATCGCGCGCGGTCCGTGGCCCGTTTGTTACGGTACTGCTCCGGCATTCGCCTGGTTTTGATCGGAGAAACCACGGAAAACTACCGATCAGAGCAGCCGGCCGCTAGAATTCTCCTCCAGACAGCAGCTGAATTTGACCTAGCTGAAAAGCTAGTGTCGAAAATCCTGCCGCCGTGGGGAGTGGGAACCTAGGACCTCCCGGTCAGAGGCGCTGCAGTGACATCAGTTGATGCCCTGAGCTACCGCTCACGGTCACGCACAGTAATGATGATCCTTCCCCCGCGCAACACTGGGCTTCTTTCAGCAGCGGCGGGCGGTGCGGGGAGCGCACGTAATTTTGCCGAGTGGGCACGTGGCTCAAAAAAACCTCTCACTCGTAACAGCACTCGCAACAGAGGGGTTAAGCAGCACCTACGTCAACCGTCTCGGTTACACACTGCGAGCAACGAGCGGGCGACGTGTTAACACGTACTGGGAACTCACGTCCGAACAACCCGTGAGGTCAGGATTTCACGCTCGTTTCTTTTCTCACATAACAGGTTTGTGCTTTCTGCGTTAAGGGTGCTAAATAATAGTTTTCAGAAAAAATGGATTTCAAAGCTTCACTATTTTGTAAAATTTTCTATCTCGCCTTACTGTGTAAGACGAGAAAGTATTGTATTAGTGCGCAGGAAATCTGGGATTTTTCAACAGAAAAACTTTATTGTCTGTCCCTCATAACAAACTAGTAGTGCTACAGAATGGCATACACTTTCTCGTAGAAAAGTTTTCCCAATTTTTCGGTTTTATATGGTCAGTAAATCTCATTCGAAGGGAAAGCTTCTATCTTCAATTTTGTAGTTACGAGGCGCCGAAAAAATTCAATTACAATTTTTACAATTTTTGAATTTACAGTTTTTGAAAATTCTGAGTTAACCCTGAAAATCGGACATATACCATCTTGATACGTGGATTTAACTCTGTTCTTACAAGGAATTAAAAAAAATAATTTGGAGCCGTTTTGAGACAATTTTGAAACTATCCGGGGACTTCGTGTAAAGAACCCCCAAATTTTCAAGAACGTTGTTTAAAAAAGGCAGTGCCTCGAGTCGAGCCAGATCGGCTGGGAATATCCATATTACGGATATACTCCATACGTAGGTAAGTATATGAAAAAGTAACTTGCGGTACTACAGATTGGAACTTTCTCGTAGTAAAGTTTTCTAATTTCCTTCGTGTCGAGAGACTTCCTAATCTTGCCCCATCCTCTTGCTAGTTGCCATCTATCGCCACCCAAAGTACATTTTTTTAAAAACTTTTCTCAACATTTCGGCTATCTAATAGCAGAACTGAAATATTTCTTTACGAATATTAAAGAAGAGTAAAGTCTCGTCCTAAATAGCTGCTAGCATTGAAAAATTTAGAGCTGTTTATAAGAAAATGGCGTTTAAGTGTTACTGTGAATGCGAAATTTAAAGCTCTAATTTACAGGAATATTTTGAGTTTTGCAAAAACTTCATTTGACGTCATTTCAAGCACTTCCATTCACAAATGCAATACTGTAGGCAAATTGCTGGAAATGAGCATATTAACGGCATGAGATTAACCCAAAAAGAATATTTGTACAATTTTTGAAAAAAAAACAACAAATTACACACCAAAATGAACTTTTCGTCATATTGAACAGTGCAGTTAGCACTAGTCGTTGGAAGAGTTTGAAGAAAACATTTGGAGAAGTTTTTGAGAACAGGATACTTAAGCGTTTCTCAAAATGGGTAAATTTGAGCTTATTTTCACAGAAAACTGTTGAGTTTTCGAGAAACTTTAGATGAAATTATTTAAGGTATATGTATTCATAAATGCAATAGTGAAAACAAATTGCCACAAATGTGAAGATTAATGATGTGACAGAATCAAGTCAAAAAATAATTTTGTTTGTTAATAATTTTTGAAAAAACAAGATAATAGAGCAATATGGTGTGTATGTAATCTAATATAGTGCATTTAGAACTATCCATAACAAAATGAAGAAATATGTGGAGCCTTTTTTCATAAAATCTTTTTGTTATTTGTTAAAATTGCACAAATTGCATACGCAATACTGTGCGAAAGTTACTAAAATTTTCAAACAATTGAGCTTAATGAAAGAACTAATTATGGACAACAAATTTCATTTCAAGGACAAATCTTTATCTTCAATATTGTAGTTGTAGGAAGTTCCCGAAAAAATCATATTTTGCAACTTTCGAATATTCATAGTTAACAGTGAAAAACAGACAATAGGACAACTTTATAAGTGTATTTTAGTCTCCTCTGTCAAGATATTTAAAGAAAAAAATGGGAGTCATTTGTGACAACATTTTTGTGACAAAGTACCATCAAATATTAATAAATGTTTTTCAAAATTGCAGAGCTTCAACAAAGAAATCTCGAAATCTATTCTCTGCAGCATTACATAACATTCTTTATACTACGTATAATGCTCCGTATTTACGTATGTTTACGAGAAAGTAACTAGTGGTGCTACAGCATGGCAGAGACTTCCTCGTACTAAGTTTTCTAATTATTTTGGTCTGGTCTAGCTTTTTACTTTCGTATTACGTACTATAGAGAAAGTTATGTAATGCTGCGGAAAATCGATTTGGAGATTTCAATGGAAATTCCTTTTTTAGGGGTTCCCTGATACGAAAAAAGGGTTGGTTTGTTCAAAACGTCCGTCTGTCCGTCCGTCAGTCTGTCTGTCCGTCAGTCTGTCTGTCCGTCAGTCTGTCTGTCCGTCCTGTCAGTCTGTCTGTCCGTCTGTCCGTCAGTCTGTCTGTCCGTCAGTCTGTCTGTCCGTCAGTCTGTCTGTCCGTCAGTCTGTCTGTTCGTCAGTCAGTCCGTCAGTCTGTCTGTCCATCAGTTTGTCCGTCAGTCTGGACGTCCCTCAGTCCGTCAGTCTGTCCGTCTGTTTGCCCGTCTGTCTGTCCGTCTGTCCGTCTGTCTGGTGTATGTGAACAACACTAGCACCTGAACTATTCGTACAATCTTTTCCCAACTGCATAAACACCTGTCGATCTGCTCTGAGGAAAGCTCTGCGATTTTGAGAAACATTGATTAGTTTTTGGGGGATATTTTCAAAATTTGCTCAAAAATGGTTCCGAATTTTTTCTTTGAATTTCTTGTAGAAATAAAGTAAAATACGCTTATAAAGGTGGCAAAGGACCGAGTTTCGGGGTTAACACTGAATTTTCGAAAATTGCAAAAGTTTGAAAATTTTAGTAGTTTTCGAGCAAATAATGCGTGCAATATTTACAATTTAAAAAAATACAAAAACAAGATTTTCTCACAAAGGGATCCAATTTTTTTCTCTTAATTGTTGTTATGGATAGTGCTTAATGTACTGTATAAGAAAATATAAACGCCATAGTGCTCTATTCTTTTGTTTTTTCAAAAATCACAAAAAATTAATTTTTTTTACTTGTCTCTCACGTCGGTAATATTAAATTGCCGAACAGTTGTTCACATTTATGAGCACATGTGCTTTGAATAATGTCATAAAATTTCTCGAAAACTCAACAATTGGCTGTGAAAAGGAATCGAAATTTCCGCATTTTGAGAAACGCTCAAATGCCATTTTCTCAAAAATGGCTCCAGAATTTTACTTCAAACTTTTGTAAAAGATAGTGCTAATTGCGCTGTTTAATATGATGTAAAGTTTATTTTGGTGTATCCATTTTTTTTCAAAAAATTACACAAATGTAATCTTTTAGAAATATCTCTCAAGCCCTTAATATGCACATTTCTATCAATTTGTATACATTTTTGCATTTGTAAGTAAATGTGCTTTAAATTAATTTAAATGAAGATTTCCAAAAGTCAATTGATTATTGTGAAAAAGAGCTTCAATTTTCGCATTTACACTAACGTTTAAACGCCATTTTGTTAAAAAAGGATCTAAATTTTCGGCATTTGGGATGGGGTTTTACTTTTCTTTAATATTTTTGAAGTAATATTTCAGTTCTACTATTAGAAAACCGAAATGTTGAAAAAATTCAAAAAAATGTACTTTAGGCGGCGATAGAAGGCAGCTGGCAAGAGAATGGGGCAAGACCCTACTAGCAGTCCTCACCAAGGAAATTAGAAAACATTACTACAAAAAAGTCTGTGCCATTCTGCAGCACCTCTAGTTGGTCTTGCCACATACTCTTGCCGGCTGCCATCTATCGCCGCCCACAATCTTCTTTTATATTTTGTTAATTTTTCACTGCTAACCAAAGATGGTAACAGAAACAAAACTCTGCGAAAGTAAGCATTTCGGTACTATTTGTGTGCAGAAACTAAAATCGTAACGAAACTAAAATCCGAAGCGTGCGAAGAAATCTATTGACTAGTAACGAAACCGCCTCTGTAACGAAACTTAACTGCAGCTGGAAATTTAGTTTCGTTATAGGAAGGAAACTATATCATCATGGGAGTATAGTTTCTGCCCAGGAGTTGTATTCAAGATTCACTTTTGTTATTTGTCAAAAAAAGGTTTAGTTTGGTTTCCAGTATCATAATTTGCAAGTAGTGTTTTGGCAACTATTAATATTGAGACCTTTCGTGACCCCACTGCGCCCGTTACTCGTGTGCCACGCCTCTGCCATCAGCCCGAATGTCGGCAGTGTCAATTACCTCGAAGGGAAGGCGAGGCGGCAAAACGTATGTTTACGTCGCAGGTTCGGACAGTCCAGGAGGTCGAATATATGTTTGAATAATCCAAATACATTTTTAGTAAAGATATGTGTGCCTGAAATTGTAAACTCGATATACTACGATAAATAAAATAATATATACTTTTTATTTTGGGAACAAAATGTTCATAATTATGGGGTCTAATAAAAAAAGTTAGAACATAAATGTATGAAACACAATGGCATCAGGTGCACCCAATGAAAGTTTCTTTTTCAGTTTCCTCAATAATAGCATTGGTGTACGATATCCTTACAACTGACGTCGGTAGAATTATTACCAATGCGTGTTGTTTTTTCTACGGCTTGTATCCAGCCAACAGCCGGTTACCCTTTACGTCCCGATGGGACGCATATTCGACCATTACACTAGCGGGCTCCTCTGATCTGGGGTCAGCAGAACGCGAGGCCCTCCGCGACAACACATACAAAGTCAAGGGACAGACAACCATGCCCGAGTCGGGATTCGAACCCGCGACCCTTCGGACCGGAGGGAGTCAATACTCGCTCTTTGCCACCTCGGCCATCCAGGTCGGCTGAACGTATGTCACTGCACTTCAAACTACAAAGAGACCAACGAATATGGCCTTTGCAATCAGTCGTGAAAGGACGGACGCCTTAAAAATCCGACACCGGTTGATTGACGTTGCATAACGTTTTTCGCGCTGCCGAAACAACGGTTTTCAAAACGCAACAAAAATTTGAACCTGGTTCGAGGTCGGAAACCACGTGACCACAGATTTGCTGAACGGCTATAAAGTAGAGCGCGTTAACCCAGGATAGTATGACTATCAAAAACTATCGAGAGAATTCAAATAAACTATCGAATAATATCGATAGTACTGTCGAAACAAAGAAATTAAAAAATAATAAATGTTTCGACTACTTGATAATAACTGTCTGTAAATAAATAAATAAGCCACAATAATATTGTAGTATAATAATCGGGTAATAAAAAAGATTAATTTAAATAACACCTTACAAAAGCATCGAATAAATTATACATCATTAAGTTATCCATCATGAACTTCTTTGAAAGTTTTTAAAATTTTGTAATTCTCTTTCGGAGTTGCCACTTCGAAAAACCTTGTCTAATATTACTTCAAGAAATTAAATGTTGTTAACTTATACTAGTATGAGTAAGGGTCTCCGTACATGAAGGTTGTTGATGTATTCTGTTTAAACAATTGACCCTCATTCACGCTCATAGAAGGGCGCTAGAATTTTTATTAAGAAAATACAAAGTCAAAGCAGTGTTTGAACTAGTTATATCTTCATATTTACATTTAAGCCTTTATTGCATTATTTTTTATTTTAACTTGTAATAATTATTTTTCATTACAGTTATTTATTTATTTATTTTAAATAACTGAAAAATAATTAAAAAAAATCAGAAATAAATATTGCTTGAGAAAAACACAAAACTAATTTTTTACTCCTCCAACAAAATGTGCTATATTTCACGATTTAAAAAATGTACTTATTTTTCAATTCGTTTATGTGATAAAAGAAGTATCAACCAATCTACAAGATAAGTATCATTCGTATTTTAGTTTTATTATTTTCGAAATCGATTTTCCGCAACATTACATAACTTTCTGTATACGACGTGTGTTACTCCATATATTCTTATGTGTACGAGAAAGTAACTAGAGGTGCTATAGAATGGCACAGACTTTCTCGTAGTATAGTTTTCTAATTTCCTTGGTGTGGTCTGGCTTTAAGGTTTTACTCCATTCTCTGGCCAGCTGCCGTCTATCGTCGCCCAAAGTACATTTTTTGACATAATCTCAACTATTTGCTTTCCTAGTAGTACAACCGAAATATTAATTCAATAATATTAAAGAAGATTAAAAACTCATCCTAAATAGAAATTTT
The DNA here is from genome assembly GCA_011170035.1 of Teleogryllus occipitalis. Classification (NCBI taxonomy): domain Eukaryota; kingdom Metazoa; phylum Arthropoda; class Insecta; order Orthoptera; family Gryllidae; genus Teleogryllus; species Teleogryllus occipitalis. The sequence continues at coordinate 17,483 of BLKR01002662.1, forward strand.
CATTGAAAAATTTGAAGCGGGTTTTAAGGAAATGGCGATTAAGCATTACTGTAAATGCGAAATTTTCCGCCCTTTTTTCACGAGAATCTATTGAGTTTCTGAAAAAATTCATTTGAAATCATTTGAAGCACTTTTACTCACAATTTTAATAATGCATACAAATCGATAGAAATATCCATATTAACGGATTGGGAGACATTTAAAAAAATACAATTGTGAAGTTTTTGAAAAACAAATGAATATTCCAAAATGAACTTTACGTCATATTAAACAGCGCACATAGCCGTATCTATTAGAAAAAGTTGATGAAAAAATTTGGAGCAAGTTTTGAGAAAATGGCGTTTGAGCGTTTCTGAAAATGCGGAATTTTGAGCTCATTTGTACAGAAAACTGTTGAGGTTTCGAGAAACTTTAGTTGACATTATTGAAAGCACATGTACTCATAAATATAATAATTGCCTTTAATGTAAATATTACCGACGTGAGAGGCAAGTCAAAAAAATTTCATATTTAAAATTTTTATTTTCAAACCTTCCCTACGACCACGTTTACATATATTTTTCATCTCAATTTGCTATGAAAATGATTTCCAGAAGCATATAAAGGCAAGGTTCTTGGAATATTGTCTAAACCGTATTGAGTTTCATTTTACTTGCGGTGCCTACCAAACGTAATGGTTTTGCATTTCTAACTATTTATTGTCACGCTATTTTTCCGACCAGAAGTGTAGTCTTGATGATAATTTTAGTGTATTAATGTCTTTTCTGAAAGGAATTCAAAACATCTTTCAGGTGGAGTCGGGATCAAGGTTAGTGATCTTTCAGCTTGGATTCCTCCCAAAAAGAAAGATCGCTAACTTTACCTTCAGCAACTCTCGAAAATTCAATATAGAAGGTGAATGTCAAAAGAACTAATTATCCCTCTTATTTCTTAAAATTTGACTGATTTGACAGAATGAGTGATTGAACGACTCCGCCAAAACGTACATCGTACTCAAAACCGGAGAAACCCAAAACATTCTTGAAACCGTCGAACCGGCCGAAGTTTTTGCCTCGGTCACACAGCGCCGTGCCGCCGCCCTCGACCGCTTTGCTAAGTGAACCGCTTTTGCAGTCCGCCGTAAAGCGAGCTGCGTGCAACGCAATGAATTTGCGAAAGGGAAGGGCAACGGTGATTGATCGTCGAAAGCATATATTTGCTAACTTGTCAATATATAGTCTCTAGTACTGCCAATAATCACATCATAATCACTTACCAGAAGTTTATACAACATATTTCGAACATTCCATGAAAGTACTTTTCGTTTTTATTAGACATGAGAGGTCGTACCGAACAATAAACCTCGAATCATCCCTCATTTGAACCAAACTTTCTGAAGCAAACACAGGATTGCGTCATTTGATTACTGGAACATATTATTAAAATTCATTAAAGGTAAGTGCTAAAAGTAAAATTTACCCATTACAAAAATTATAATTTAAGCAGTAATGGTAAGTTAAACGAGTAACACGAAATAAAATACTTGTTACACCATCAGTACTAGACCTGATAATTAGCATTTATAAAATGTTCCAAATAAGATCAAGGCTCCCAAAGGCCAGTTTCTTTACCGTCTACGGTTATGACAACGTTTTTGGTATATTAATTTTGCCAAAAAATCCTACAAATAGTTTAGGCTCTTGTGTTGTTCACAGACGGACGGACGCACAAACAAAAGACAGACGGACAAACAGAAGGACAGACAGGCGGACAGACAGAAGGACAGACAGACGGACAGACGACGGTCGTTTTGAAAAAACTTTTTTGGCTTCACGAGACACCAGATTGTGTTTTTCGTTTCTAATCTAATTCGTTGAAATTTCGTAATCTATTTTTCGTAGTGTTACATTTTCTCTACACCTCCCGTATAATATAGGGAGTAATTGCGCATCCGTATATCTCATACACAAATTCTCATACAAAATGATTTGTATGTGTATGAGAACGAAAGCAGTATTTGTGAAATCCTATTTTCATACAAATCTAAACTATACAGAAACTGGAAAAAGAATAAAGAAGATACAAATTTAAAATGATTATACACTAAATTTTCATATAAATTTTAAAAACATATTTTCAATAGGGCCAAAAGGAAAATTTTGTTTTAGCCACTTATATTTCGAAGTGCAAACGGCAAAGGGAAAAGGGAAAAGAGGGGTTATGAACGTTTGTTTAAAATAAGCTGGGTAAATCAAACAATACACAGAATGAAGCTGATAACGTTTTCGGTAACAATATTAAAGTTAACTAGTGGTGCTACAACAGCACATACTTTCTCGCGTTATTGGGAACAGCTGCTTAATATTGAAATATTGCAATTTCTGCGCTAATAACAGCTCAGCTATTGGAAACATCCAATTCAACCAAGAAGCGATCAATGCACTGTTGTCAGCGCAGCGATGTGAAAACTATGTGCATTCGCTTGTCTAATAATGGCAGTTTAGGATTTAGAACATATGCAATTCACATCAAAATAATTACAAAAGTTCTGGCTGCTCACCCGTGAGTTTTCTTTCGTCGTAAGAGCAGTTCCGATAGCGTTTCATATGTTCACCGACTTCTAACACCCACACTTCATCTATATCTATATCTATATCTATACTATTATATAAAGACAGAAGTGCGTTGTCTTCCAACGCGGTAATCTCTGAATCTACTGAACCAATGCCGATGAAACTTTTCTGCTAACTTCCTTTAAAGGTCTGGAGTACTTTAGGCTATGATTTACAACCATAAACCGTAATATATTTACAAAATAATTACTTTTCTCGACATTTTTGGCATAGCTTTACATCACAGATTCAAGAGCGCACATAGATTGGCGAATATCAATTGCGGAGGAAATCGGTTGAACGGTTTAGCCACTAGCGTTGTTCACAGACAGACGGGCAGATAGACAAACGGCGGACAGACGTTTTGGCGTCAATCGATTTTTCGATATCAAGGACCCACAAAACATGGATTCTGGCGACACCACGTGGTTGATTTTTTTCTTCTAGATTTAGCATCGGGATTTATCCACTTATTTGTTGCCAGGGCTCAGTAATAAGTTTTTTTCTACCGAAAAGTTGTTGTTATTTCGGGCAACATTACATTACTTTCTCTTTAGCACGGTAGCTGTAGCGAGAAAATAATAAAGAATAGAACATAAATTATTACATAATTCAAAGCAATATTCCACTCTTTATCATAACCTGTACTGTAATTCACTTCCATTCTCTACATAACATTTTTGGTGACAGGTTTAACATTTTAGAACAATATTTTATACAATATTATATGATAGAAAGAATTTAGCTTGCTCTGAAACAATGTTTAATTTAAAATCTCACATTCTAAAGCATGTAACTTCGTACTAAAACAAATTTAAGTGTCGATTGCCCAAACTCTCCCTGTTCATCCACCGGCTCTGTGAGAGAGGGTTAATGTTTTGGATCGGTGTGTAGCTGCGCAGCCGTAGTGTGTTGCCTGCTAGAGGTTGATGAATGTTCCTTTGTGAACGCACACCGTTTGCTCTTGCTCAGAGCGCGCCCTGGATCAACGACGCTGAATGCTCGCTCCCCAGATGAAACAGAATGCACACTGCAGCATTACTCGCCTTTGTGAGGGATAAGAGGTCATAGGCCATTTTATTGGACTCGATTGAATCATGAGGACCGAGTCCTACCGATTTCTGCTTAACTGTCGAGATACGTATCTCTGACAACTGTTCTTCTGAATTGATTGAAATTGAAAGATTATATTGAGCCCTCTGTGAGATATACGCGCCTTCAGACACATATAAGTGGTTTTTTATTGATTGATTGATTGAATTTTTTGTGTTTCCGGGTGCGTCGATTGCTTTGGTCATTAGTCCCGTAAGTGTAGTACATGTCTTTTTCTCGGAAAATGGCGGTGATCTTCCCCCGCTCGATGGCGAGATCCGGCGCCGACCTATCGTCGGCTTGTGGGGTTTCCCCCTAAGCAGGGCTCTCACACCAGCGGGGCACCACCCCAGTCGGGACAAGATCTAAGCTCCCGATCGGTCACCCGGAATATGTGGTAGTGTAGTGCATGTTAGTGTAAGTGTGTATGTAATGGGAGAGGAGAGGACAAGGAAGAGGAAGGACAGATCGCGCGCGGTCCGTGGCCCGTTTGGAAGGGTACTGCTCCGGCATTTGCCTGGTGTTGATCGGAGAAACCACGGGAAACTACAGATCAGAGCAGCCGGCCGATAGGATTCTCCTCCAGACAGTGACTGAATTCGACCTAGCTGAAAAGCTAGTGCCAAAAATTCTGCCGCCATCAGGACTCGAACCTAGGATCTCCCGGTCAGTGTATGAGTGGTAGTTTATCCCAAGTGAAGTGTAGAAAGTAAAACAAAGTGTCCATACTCCGTGATACATTTTATTATATTAATAATACGCATGGAATTTTGCTAAGATCAGATACACTAGGAGAAAATACAGATCTTATTTCCATCATTCACGATCTAGTCCTAAAATTAGTGTTAAAGTTACCCTAAGAAAGCAGAAATGGAACAGAAAGAATGTTCTACTTTTTAAATATTTGTTTTTTCAAGGTTTCTTCTGTTGAAGGGTGCAGAATTATTTAAGTTCACAATACTAGAAAATTCACGAATTATAAAAAGTATTTCATTAAGTCTTAATGTACTAGAATGAGTCTATGATGTGGAAATTAATGTATTAAACAGCAGGTGCAACAGACACAATTCATAATCTACTTTTACTCATTAATCTAAACTTTCTTTTATCTTATTCAAAAGCAGATTTTTTTATATTTGTCTATGGACAAGGTAAGGGTCATATTGGTGTTTGTGATAAATAATGGGAGGTTGCAAGATTAATGAGGCCATCTGTTATTTGACGCATGAAGCGGCTTGTAGAGTGTTTGTATGATTGAAGCTTTCGGAGACAACACTTCTATCCATATTTACACTGAATTTATTTGACCTTTTTTGCTATGTCCTCAATCTTTCTCATTCCTAAAACTTCCATGGAAAAGTAATAAAACCAAGTTCTTCTTCAAAGAGTACGTAAGAAGTTGAAAGGTTCAGTAGAATGTTTCACAATGTCAGCGACTAATGTTTTAACTTCCACAACGAACCAAAAGCATTCCTCCATTAACTCAAAACCATTGAATTCATTCGAAATACAAGATTCGAGAAACATTTTATGAATGCTAATACACATAACAAATTAAAAATATTTAAATTACATGTTAAAAGACACACAGCAAAATGAATGACGCCTATGTCGCGGAAGTCTGCCTCAAAATCCTAATTCTGTTTATGATTGTGAATTTATTAAACCATTCTGATTGAGACAAAGCACATGAAAATGACAGAGTTTTAATGTTAGGCATGTTGGGAATTATGTGAGACTTACTGGTTAAACAAAATGAGACTTGAAGGTTAATCATAAAAACACTTTGAGCCTTTCATTTATTGCAGTGCGCTTTGGCATTACGAAGGCTTCCTTTCGAAAGTGAATGAGTAGCAAGAACCGGGTCGGATATCCTGGAGTGACTTGCTTCTGCTCACTGACAAGCTTAAGACTCCACATTCCTCTTGCTCACGGCCGGTGGAACATGGTTTCCTGACCTTTGGTTTGAATATGGTTTTCAATTGCTAAGGTCATTAGTCCCGTAAGTGTGGTGCATTTTTTTCTCGGGAGGTGGTGATCATCTTCCCCCGCTGAATGGTGAGATCCGGCGCCGACCTACCGTGAGCTAGGGGATTTCCCCAACCAGGAATCTCCAGCGTGGCACCGCCCCAGTCGGGACTGACCGGGAGGTCCTAGGTTCGAGTCCTGACGGTGGCAGGATTTTCGATACTAGCTTTTCAGCTAGGTCGAATTCAGTCGCTGTCTGGAGGAGAATTCTAGCGGCCGGCTGCTCTGATCGGTAATTTTCCGTGGTTTCTCCGAACAACACCTGGCGAATGCCGGAGCAGTACCCTACCAAACGGGCCACGGACCGCGCGCGATCTGTCCTTCCTCTTCCTTGTCCTCTCCTCTCCCATTACACACGCACTTACACTAACATGCACTACACTACCACATATTCCGGGAGACCGGTCGGGAGCTTCGAGCTTGTCCCGGCTGGGGCGATGCTCCGCTGGTGGGAGAGTCTTGGTTATGGGGAAACCCCACTAGCCGACGGTAGGTCGGTGCCGGATCTCGCCATCCAGCGGGGCCATCACCGCCATCTCCCGAGAAAAAAAACATGCACTACACTAACGGGACTAATGACCACAGTAGTTGACGCGCCCGGAAACACGAAAAAATCAATCAATTGCATGTGAGTGCGTGAGTGTAATGGGAGAGGGTGGGACAAGGAAGAGGGAGGAAAGATCGCGCGCGGTCCGATGCATGTCTACTAGGGTACTACTCCGGCATTAGCCTGGTGTTGATCGGAAAAACACAGAAAACCTCCGTTCATGACAGCCGACAGCTAGGAGTTTCCTCCAGCCAATGGGTAAATTTGATCTCTCTAGCTAGTGTCGAAATCCTTCCATCGTAGGGAATCAAACCTTTGGGCCTTCTAGTCACAGACACTACTGTGACACCAGTTGGTGCCCCTAGCCACCTCAGGTGTTAACTTATTACTTCTTGACCATACATTCGTGTATTTTTTTGTAAATTAAATGGCTACAACCATATATCTTTTATTTACTGTTATTCAGTTAATTTGGTTCTTTCAATTCAAAAAGTTCAAAGAAAAAAATCGATGCCATTTTTGTGACACTCTTTCAAATGTGCCATTAGCTCATACAAAATTACAGGTAAACTACCATCTACTTTGTCATAATCCATTCTTCAATGTATGGCGTTGATCGCTGAGAAAAGTAGCATGAGAAGTGAATGCATATTCACGCACGTATTATTTTCAAGATTTCAAGGACACTAAAGCTATTAGCATAACAAAATAGACATTGAACGTTCAAGTCAATGAGGTTATTTAGTTATCAGATATTATTGTTCCTTGACTAAGTGGCGCTTCTGGTAATAAATACGGCTGATATTTTCTTAATTGAATGAATTAAGAACAATGTCCCAATGAAGAATAGAAGTGATAGTCATGGAAACTGAAACCTACATGAACAACGAACGTAGTATTAACGTAAAGTCCGCGATAATCCAAGACCTGTTTAACCGGATCTCAGGGAAAAGCGAAGAAATCAAAAAAAGTAATCATTAAAAAAGTAAAGAACGGTTTTAGTATGCCTTTTATAAAAATTAAAATATATAACACATTCAGAGATGTGCTAAAATGTAGAAAATAAAAAAATTATTAACAAGACAAAAATAAAACTTCAAATACACAGTAATATTAGTTAAACATTATTCAATAAACTAATTAACGTAACAAACTAACTATCGTAACAAAACAGTTAGGAAACCACAAAATCACAGAAATAATTTTATTTTCATGAAATATCAATTATATATCGAAAATTTGGAAGAAAAGCTTAGAAAGTCTTTTAAAACAACGTGTAATTTACATGATACTGAAAGATAATTCTTAAATGAACATTTTTTGGGCAATTCTTTAGCAAAGAAGTGTTGTTTAGTTATTAAATGGCTCATCGCGCAAGAGTGATTTCCACCCAGCGACCAGTCAGAGATGTGATTGGCTGCTGGTCGGTGTGGTTCAAAGAAGTGTTGTTTAGTTATTAAATGGCTCATCGCGCAAGAGTGATTTCCTCCCAGCGACCAGTCAGAGATGATGTGATTGGCTGGTGGTCGGTGTGGTTGTGATTAATTTATTTCTAGGAACTGAGATAGGATATCACGTGTCATTAATTCAGTTTTTATCCAGTCATTTTATGGCTACATTACATGCATACATAAATGTTCACAGTCCAACAAAAGCGAATTGTTATCAGAAATACATAACTGCAAAATTTGAAGATTTTTATAAACTAGAAGAGAGCTTATTTTGTATTACAGGATTCCATCTATCCTTGAGAACATCAAGAAAAAAACACAGAAATGTTTGTACGTTTTAGTTGTTGCATTAACCGACTATTAGACGTAGGGGCTTGAGACAGGTGCACACACGTTGGCGAACACCAGTAGTGCGCGTTCCAAAAAGGCATGGATGTGTTTAGCCGTATTTGGAGCGAGGGAGCATTCCCAACCCCTTACACATCTCTAAAATGTGTTCCTTCCCTAATCTGTGAAGCTTAATCGGTAGAGTAATGTGCCTAGGATTCGAGTCCTGACGGAGGCGGAATTTTTATACTAACTGAGGGGAATTCAACCGGGTTTCGTTTTACGTGGTTTCTCCGATCAACAACCAGACGAATGACGGAACAGCATCGTCATAAACATCCCAAGGACCGCGCACGATCTTTCCTTCCTCTTCCTTGTCCTATTCTCACTCCTAACTTACACACACACTTCCACTTCCACACATGGCGGGAGCCGAGAGCTTGGCCAGCATGGGGCAGTGAAACGCTGGTGGGAGATACCTATATGCGGAACACCGCGCCACCAAACATGTGGGTCGGCGACGGGTCTCGCCGTCCAGCCGGGAAGGATAGAAATTCAATAGAAATTTTCAAATCCCAAGTGAAATCGTTTCAGTTGCATAAAGGTTTCTATACAATTAGAGACTATACTGGGCATCACAAGGAAAGTAACATTAATTTTAACAGTGATATTTAATCCATTATTTATCATTTGGACTGTATAATTCTAAACAACTTGTAACAAGTATTGTATGGCAGCTTCTGGGTCAATGACTCCCATCTCGATCAGGTTTTTCGTCCACTTTCCCTGATCCATTGAGCAAATGCTGAGATGGCCCCTTGTTTTGCTTCTGGACATAAATGTAACTTCATTATCTGTGCACGTCTTCTAGAATTCACTGGGAAATATAGTTATTCAAATTATCGTTTCCATGTGGTCACGGCAGGAAGTATTATTCCTTGTCGAAGGACATTATGGATAAGAGCTCAAACTTTACTGCTGATTTATCCTTGGTAATAGACTTTATTACATCGAAGCTTTTTTTTTGTATTCAAAATTCAAGTAGCATATGGCTTAGTTTAGGGATAATTGAATTTTGGAAACGTGCACAGAATTCACGTCTCCCAAAAGCATGTCATGCACAGTTTTTAACTCTTTTTGACGTAAAATAAATAAAAGAAACATCGCCATCTATCTGTATTTAGCATTCTCTACACTTACGGGACTAATCATAGCAGTTTCGCGCTTGGGAACATAATAATGAAGCCAAAGCTGGCCGTTTGTGGCCCGTAACCTCATCCTGATGTAGAAGCTAAAGCACTGAAACAGAAAGAGTGAATGGAGAAAGGGTCGCGGGGCGCGGCGTGACTGAGCGACGGGGGAAAGGCGGCGAGGCGAGGGTCGGCCGCCGCAGAGCAGAGCCCGTTGCCCAAGGCCACCTGGCCACGCCCCCACCAGGCCTCGCTTAGTCAGCCCGCGCCGCCGCCGCAGCTTCATCCGTCTTCGCCTTCGCCTTTGCTTCCGCTGGTACCTCCAGCGCCATCGCCTGTTGTTCTGCCCCCGCCATCGCATCAATGGTGTCACAGCAATGCCTCTGTCAAGGAGGCCTTGGGGATCGAAACCCACAGATTTTTTACACAGCCGCACACTGGACGGGAACTCAAGTGGCCCCCGGCATTCATATGCAGTTTTCTGTAGTTGCTTTCGCCAACACCAGGCGAATGCCGGAGCAGTACCTTAAGAAACGGGCCACGGAACGCTATCTGTCCTTCCCGTTCCTTGTATTAAACACACACTTACATGCACTTCATTAACACAGCTGCTGGGACACCGTTTCAGTGCTTTCAGCTTGTCCCAGCAAGGCCGTTCCCAACTAGAGGGAGATACCTGGTTGGATTGATTGATTGATTTTTTCATGTTTCCGGGCGCGTCAACTACTGTGGTCATTAGTCCCGTTAGTGTAGTGCTTTTTTTTCTCGGGAGATGGCGGTGATCTTCCCCCGCTGGATGGCGAGATCCGGCGCCGACCTACCGTCAGCTAGTGGAGTTTCCCCCTAACCAAGACTCTCCCACCAGCGGGGCACAGCCCCAGCCGGGACAAGCTCTAAGCTCCCGATAGCCTCCCGGAATATGTGGTGGTGTAGCGCATGTTAGTGTAAGTGTGTTTGAAAAGGGAGAGGATAGGACAAGGAAGAGGAAGGACAGATCGCGTGCGGTCGGTGGCCCGTTTGGTAGGGTACATTCGCCTGGTGTTGATCGGAGAAACCACGGAAAACTACCGATCAGAGCAGCCGGCCGCTAGAATTCTCCTCCAGACGGTGACTGAATTCGACCTAGTTGAAAAGCTAGTGTCGAAAATCCTGCTGCCGTCAGGACTCGAACCTAGGACATCTCAGTCAGAGTCGCTGCAGTGTCATCAGTTGATGCACTGAGCTACCGTTCCCGGTCCCCTGGTTGGAGATAACAGCGCAACTGACGGCTAGGTTGACGGCTGATGTCGTCATCCAGCGGGGAATGATCACCGCGGTTCACCGCCACTTCCCAATGACTATAGAACGATTTTCCTAAGGATGAGCCAAAGTGACAGTTCGTGAAAACAAGTGAACATCACATGTATTTCAGAGAAATATCCCTGCACCGCGACAGCTGTTCAGTCACGCCGCTTCGTAAAGTGATAATGGCTCCTGTGAAAACATCCCTATGCAGAAGTCTAAGAGTTTTACTGAGGTGTATGCAAGTACGCGAGTTCGGGAAATGTTTATATTTCATTACGTACGTGGAAAATCTCTTAACATGCTCTCACAATCAGTAAACGAAAACTGCCACGTATGTAAATAGAAAGAAAAATGATTTTAAGCCGGAAACACGTGCACCGGTACGCATCTTGCATTCAAGTCTCGGTTTTAAAATAAACATAATATTTATCACACAAAAAGTAAATTCAATGTAATATATAAATAAAAAAAAGAATTTTTACAGAAGAGCAGATTACACTTCACTTCCTAATTTCAATTATTTGTCGCGGCGCACTATATTTTTGTCCGACAAGGACACCACAAAAGGAAGTGTCGAAGGCATTTACAAGTTAGCCAACTGCAAACGAACGAATACGGGGAGGGAGTCTAATAGGCTCAACGACCACAGAACCTTCAGTAATGTTGCCAGCACTAGCTGTCACTTTGGCTCATCCTTAGGAAAATTGCTCTATACACTTAAGGGAGTAATGATCTTCGCAGATGACGCCTTCGCCCCCGCCGCTGCTGCAAGTAAGGCCTCACGCGCGGGAGGAAGGGCTTCGTCCCCCAACGCCTCGACGAGGGCAAAATCTGCACGTCAAGCAAGGGTTTGCTTGTAACACCGCCGTAACAATAATGAGAAGAAAAACTCCAAAAATTAAAAATTTTCTTCTTCCAAGGGCTTTTATCCAGCCGACAGCCGGTTGCCCTTTACGTCCCAAACGGACGCATATTTGACCATACACTAGACAAACACTTGCGGGCTCCTCTGATCTGGGGTCCGCAGAACGCGAGGCCCTCCGCGACAACACATACAAAGTCAAGGGACAAACAGCAATGCCCAAGGCGGGACTCGAACCCGCGACCCTTCCGACCGAAGCGCTGAGTCGGTACTCGCTCTTAGCCACCTCGGCCATCCGGGTCGGCTGAATTTAAAATTTAAAATTTCAAAATTTAATATTTTAGATTGGTTGATAAATTGATGTTTCAATCACGTCAACTATTATGGCAATTAGTCTCTTTAATGTAGTGAATGTTTTTAGTCTGAGGTTGGCATTGTTCCTGCCCAAGTACTTGATGAGATTTTGCGCCGACCTACACGTCGGCTAGCGGGGTTTTCCCAATCAGGCTTCTCCTAACAGCGTGGCACCGCTCCAACCAGGAGAAGCTCTATACTCCCAACTGGTGTCCCGTTGTAAGTGGTACTGTAGTGTCTGTATAGAGTGAGGATAAGACTAGGAGAAGGAAGGAAATATCGCACATGCTCCGTGGCCCGTTTGTTAGGTTACTGCTCCAGCATCACGTGATGTTGAATGGAGAAACCACGGAGAAATAACGATGAGAGCGGCCTGACTCCTCCAGACAGCAGCTGAACTCGGCCTAGGGCTCGAGCCCTAGGACACCACGGGGACTTTATCCCTTTCTGAAATGGGAAAGAAGTGGAATTGAGGGGTGATACACAGAGGTAAGATTTATCCACCAAGCCCCACACAGGATCAGTTCCGGTTCATTGAATCGAACATCTCTAAATTTGGATCAATATAAGAATTGAAATGAAGTGTGAAGCAGTCATTAGTACTAACCTTGAATGTTACGTACTATTCATAAATTTTTTAAAGACAAATGACTTTTAAGTATTTCAAAGCATCGAATATAAAGTATGACTATAAATCACTTGGTATTAACCTTGAATACACAAAGAAGAGAACGCTCAATTTTAAAATATTCAAGTAATCAACCTTGCCGAAGAGACCTCCCAGAGAGAATCAATAAATCATTGAACCCGAAAGGAAAAGGAATACCTTTAATTTGAAAAAGTACAAATTAGGAATAATTAGCAAGCCAGCTGATGTTAAAAGAAATACATTAACAAACAACAAAGGCTATATCAATAATCAAACGCGTTGTCTTTAACCTCTTGTTCTCTTGTTTTAGTATAATATCACACAGTATAATATCAGTATATAGCATTGGGTTTTTACATTAGATTATATCGACTTTTGGGTATTGTATGTATGTACCTGTATATTGACAAGTGAAACATTAAGCTTTGGGTCTTTAGATTTGTCAGTTAAAACTATTTCATTCATATAATAACCTTTTTTACATAAAAAGTTGTAGTGTGATAATGATTTCAAAGTAACTGTCGTTTTAAAATCGCGTATCGTTTACATACTGTAAAAAACAAAGCAATTATTTTTAGTTGTTTTTTTTACTGAACTTTATTGTGTCGGTCTTTAACAGTCGCAAAATATTGTGTCGCAAAACAATGGGGGCTAGTCAACAACGGACAGAGTGGAATTTTGATCCTGTCATTGTTGCTGCAAGGAGTTGCTACTTAGAACATTTATTATTAAAACATTTATTTCTAAGCGATAGTTTAATCTTTCAACGTTATAAAAAATCAAAACTCTCGCAATGATAGCTCGATGAAGACACAGACGTTCTCTTACAACCAGATCTGCCCGCAAACGGTAAATCCCGAGTTTAGAGTGGCACGATTCCTTTGATTCACTGATTCGGTTCATTAGAAGAGAATCGACTCCATGGACTGAATCCTTGTTTATACGTAGTAGTCGCGTGTAGTTAAGTTCATGATGTTACAGCGATAAATATAATTATTTAAAATAAAGGTAGATCGGGAGAATAGCTATCCCTCTGCTCCAAAGCCCCCTGTACGTATAAATCTCCGTAGCAACGTACTCTCATTAAGTGAACTAATTCGTATTTTTCACGCTACAAATTTAATTTTATAACCTACGCAATTCTTTAACCAACGCATTTTCTTCACCAAGTGGTCCGCGACGTGCTACCGCACGTCGCTACCCGACGGATCCAACGTGCTACGTTCGCGAGGGCCTTCCGGCCCTCGCTCTCGAGACCTGGTTCGCGCCTCCGCTGTCGCTTCGGCGCTCACGCTGTTATTTACCTCCCTCACTTTTAAGAGAATTTATTTTAAAGGCAACACTCACTTTTAAGAAAATTCATACCTTCCATCAAAGTAGACACACAAACCTATTTGAAGAAGACTTCAAATGCAAAAATACACACATTTCCACGCCAACAAATTATCAAGTGACTTCTTCTCATTTAACATTGAACATAAATAATTCAGTTGTTATAGTGAACCGCGCAACTATAAACATAGGAATCGCGAGAAATAATGAATCATAAAAGGAACCAACGGAACCGTGGATCGGATTATGATGAGAGTCTAATTCTGCTATTTATTTTTGTTACAGTGGAAAATCAATATTTTTAGTAATGACTATATCGAGAATGTCTAGGGTTGTATTAAAATTGTAAGGAAAATGTGTGGGATCTGTTGGGGCATGAATATTAAGACTATTATTATTTAAAAATTCCAGTAACGTTTGCCGTTGTATGAATATCGAGTTACAGACCCAAGATGTATGTTTGTTGTTTAAATCTCCTAAGAAAATAATACGGTTGTATGAGCTAAATATTTTTCTATAAGTCTTTTCAGGAAATCTCTCATTGGGAGATTAAGCTGCAAATGATTATTACTTTGTTGTCATTGTTATTATTACTATTGTTATTTTTAGAAGTAGTATTATTGTTATTATTACTATTATCACGACTCTTTACTTCTATTCCTATTGATTCAAATTTCGATGATAAAGTCGTAAATACTTGGCTACAGACGATGTTTTTAGCTACTTTTTACGCTGAAAAATTGAAGCCTTTTTTAAGAAAATCTTGATTTTGTAATTCACGCTTCAACCTTAATCACCGGAATATTGTGGACTGCTGCAGCTAGAGCGCACTGTCGTCGGTGAAAATCAATTTTTAATGCCCATTTGGCGCGTATCCTTAATATTCAATTTTTTAATGTGTCTCAAATTTCTAAGTCATTACTCAACAATGTTGATTTTTGAGATTGTTTGTTTTCTGATTAAATTCATTCAATTGTAAATCGTTAAATGTTGTCATGCACTTTGTTAAAAATCTGAGAAATTGTTGAGTAATAGCACTAAGAAGAGGGAAATTGTTGGTTTGGTTTGTTTTTTTCGTGTTTCCGGGCGCGTCAACTGCTTTGGTCATTAGTTCCGTTAGTGTAGTGCATGTTTTTTTCTTTTTTTCTCTCGGGATATGGCGGTGATCTTTCCCCCCTGGATGGCGAGATCCGGCGCCGACCTACCGTCGGCTAGTGGGGTTTCCCCCTAACCAGGACTCTCCCACCAGCCCCCGCCCCAGCCGGGACAATCTCTAAGCTCCCGACCAGTCTCCCGGAATATGTGGTAGTGTAGTGCATGTTAGTGTGTGTGTGTGTGTGTGTGTAAGGGGAGAGGATAGGACAACGAAGAGGAAGAACAGATCGCGCGCGGTCCGTGGCCCGTTTGGTAGGGTACTGCTCCGGCATTCGCCTGGTGTTGATCGGAGAAACCACGGAAAACTACCGATCAGAGCAGCCGGCCGCTAGAATTCTCCTCCAGACAGCGACTGAATTCGACCTAGCTGAAAAGCTAGTGTCGAAAATCCTGCCGCCGACAGGACTCGAACATAGGACCTCCCGGTCAGAGGCGCTGCAGTGACATCGGTTGATACACAGAGCTACCGCTCCCGGTGACTCCACTCAATCATAACACTAAATATCTAGGACTAAATCTCACTCATTACTGAGATATCCACCACATGAAAACTTCTACTCATACATCAACTAAACCGATCACCTATATTGTTTTAACCTCGCTGAAATCTCAGATTCCCGCATAAGAATTAAAAACAGGTTCCCAATTCAAGTATTTTTCAGCATACAGTCAGAGTTGAGAGATTGTCTCTGTTTTCCAAGCTTTCATTCTGTGCAATCTAATCGCACGGGTTCAGCTAGTTATACGTATTCTTTCTCGAATACGAACACAATGGTGATGCAACTGTGATTCATGACTTTCTCATAAGTGAACTCGAGCGAACTGGAAACTATGCAGCTTACCATAGTTCTTCGTTCTCAATCTAATCCACCGATCGCTTATTTTCCAAGAAAGAAAAAACGTAATCCTTGGCGCAGTCTGTTATTTGATACGGACACTGAGTTCACGGTTCCCATTTACGTTTTTCCTTGAGTGTCACTGGGGAGGGTGCAGTACTGTTCGACCTTGAAAGCGTGATATTCAAACGTGATAGAAAACCTGATATTTAATTGTAAGCGGCAGACAGGGAATGGGTTTCTCCAAGGCAACGCATCTTTTCAAATTAAATTCAATTTCGATTTACTTAACATTTGTTTTTTAATAAAAAATGGATTTAGATTCGGCAGTGATCTCTGATCTGAAAAGATATTCCAATACGATTATTAAACGTATTACGTTCTATTTAATTCTGGGTGGAGCTGGCAAAGTTGTAAACTTCTTTTACTTGGGATAGCTCCCATGGCGTCGATGCTCCTTCTGATTCTTCTGATTAGAATTTTAACACAGTTTTGTCGCGTACTTCCTTTATTTATTTCTTTTTCTCTATTCCTTCCCTTTTCTTTACATTTCATTTTCAGCTTTCTAGTTGAATATTGAAGCTTTGTGCAATTGCGAAGTTTGTAGCGGAGTGATGGAGTTATTTATTTAGAAGTAGGTTCTTCCAAGGGGAACGGACGTTGTCTTAGGGGCAGGTAAAACTCTGTGGAACAAAGCAGTTTAGTTGATTCATAAATGAGGATCTCAATTTTTATTTATTTACTTATTCATTTAATCTATTCCATTTATTCTTTTATTTCACCTTAGCATAATAATTGATATCAATTTTAAAATTAACACTCTACATTCTTATTTTACAACATTTCATTTATCTTATTTTAGAGTTATTTCACTTTGTAAATTTTGAAAAAATTGAATCCTACTCATAGCTCATCTAAAACGGAATCGTGAATTGATCACTTCATTGTTTCTGATATTTCTAAAATATTACTCTACGTTCAAGTTCCTGTTCCGGGTATTTCAAAGCATGATTTACTCTTTGTTGTCTACTCGGCTAAGTATACTAAATACAAAAATAAAACATTCCATTACCGTGATTACCAAAATAAATATCTTACAGCATTTCAAATCGACAGAGAACGTGTACCTTCGCACAAATTTTATCAACAATATTCATTAGACTCGAAAGTAAATGTGTTTAATAGAATCATAATGGACCTTTATAACAGGTACGGTCCATGGAAAACTTCTCGTGTCACGGGGTCTGCTGCTCCGTGGCTTACAAATGAGATAAAAGGTCATACGAAAAATAAAAATTCCGCATATAGCACTTTTAAAGCTACTAAAACAGATAAAAATGAAAAGGAGTATAAAAACTTAGAAATTTCGTAAAACAAGTCAGAAACGCTAAGATTCGTTATTTTCATACTATTTTCTAAAGAAATTCCAGTACGAAGGGAGTATGCAACACTTTCGGTAGGCAGATTCGGTGGTATTCGGTGGTCCGGTCAGCGCACCGGACTGTTGTACCCGAGTTTGCGGCCTCCAACCCCATCGAAGCTGTCGATTTTTAAGGGCGAAGAAATATACGCCTTCCTTCGAAGGGGAAGTACAACCGGCTGTCCCGTGTAGTAGATTTACTGCATGTAAAATGCACCAATGTAGTATAATTCATTATTTATTCATCAATTCAGAAAAAAATCCAAGAATTAAATTGTGTGATCAAAGAATATAAATGAACATTTTGCAATAAACTAGTGCTAAGTTTGCAGAATATGCATGCAAAAAACTAAAAAGGGACGCTAATGCCATCAGATTAGTATGTGATATTTCTAGGAATGTGTCCAATGGTAAACAAGCAGTTGATATGTGGTTTCAATACTATTAAAAAATAAATAAGGCAGCTAGTAGAGGTTATGATTTACCTGAACTGAACTAAAATTTCTGGTAATTAAAATGGTAATTTTTAGGACTGATAAATGTAAGAATTCGTTTATCTTGTTATTTTTCATTCTTGTTTAATTTTATTGAACTTTCAGTTGGTATTTGGGGCCAAGACAAAGATATAAAAATAGATTTTTAAAATTTCTAAATTTTCAGAAGATGATTATGAAAAAATGTTGAAAGAAGCAACTGATATTTGAAAAAAATATCTGAGATAAACAAATGGTTGGGCTTCTTTGAAAATCGTAGGACATGAAATGTGAACTGATTGTGAAGTACTGGACTTTATTTCCTATACTATTACTGTAATGATGATGATGATAACCATTTTTCAGTTATTTTAAGTATCTTATGTTTGAAGACAATCACTGGAAAGAACAATCAATGCCAGTAAATTGTATTTCAAATAATTTTAATTATTGAAATAACTTGATTTATTATTACATTCTTGTATTTCAACAATGAAAAAATGTTTTAATGAACAATATATTAAGTCTGTAATATATTAAATAAAAAATAAATCATGTTATTTCAATAATTAAAACTATGTGAAAGACCATTTAGAGATATTGATTGCCAACTCCATTGATTGTCTTCAAACAAAGATACTTAAAATAACGGAACGTGTCAATATACAATCAACATAACAGGTGTACAATACGATTATCATTGTTATTTCATTTTCAATTTGTTAAAATATTATTGGTATTTATAAAAAGGTGAAGTGATATTTTGTGCAGTGATTCTAAAAAGTACCTTCAAGGATGGAGACATTCATTTTTCTTTCCTGATATTAATTTCTTGTTTTTGAAGTCATCTAAAAGAAGTGAAATGAAGTGGTTGCTAGAAATTCATAGAAGTTAATAGAGAGAGGATACTATTCAGGTGACTGTCAACCATAGAAACCGATTCATGAATAACATGGAAACTCTTTCACAGTGAAATATAGTACTCTACTCTAGGTTTGTGGGAAAATGCAAGGAAATTTCAGGTGAAAAAAAATATATTTAACTACAAACAATTTATTAGAACCATAGCACAAATTGGGCCATGCGCCTCACATAAAAATACTTTCAATCTTTTAAAATTCTTGCCTTCCCATGTTTATCCATGCCGAGAATCACAATGAAACGCAACATGCCCCACTTCTACTCACCGCCATAAAACTACAAAACAATAATACAATCATAACTGATAATACATTCTGAGATAAAATCCCTACACAAACAGAAATTACTAAAAAATTCTAAAACAAATTCTGTCAACCGATCACATGGCAAAGTTACAGGAATAATATAAGGCTTTTTTAAAAGTAAATTCTTCATAAATTCATAGTCAAAGCAATTTTACAATGAATGGTTTGCACATATCCAACAACATTTTGAAATTGAGATGCAGGCAAGTGACTGTTAATAAAAATAATTCTGCAATAAATAGGAAATTTATATGTTACTTATGTGATATGTATATTAATATATTTAGGAAATTAAAAATGTATGTTAACTATGTAGGTATACTGTTTGTAAGCAGGTTATATGTGATACTGAGAATTCTAAGTCAGAAATTTGTAATTATTTCAGAAAATAATATGTATAAATTAAATATTATTAATATTGAAATAAAGAATTGAGTTAAATCACAAATACCACATTTTTTAATTTGTAGGTCATACTTGATAAAGCTTAAAATTTAAATATTTTATTTGTCAATGAAATTTTTTTGTTTAGTTCAGCTTTAAGTACGTTGTTTGATGTTGAGAATGTATTACAAGCTGGAATTGCAAGTAAGTTAGAATTATGCAGTGGATTGATTGACTGATTTTTTCGTGTTTCCGAGCGCGTCAACTACTGTGGTCATTCGTCCCGTTAGTGTAGTGCATGTTTTTTCCTCGGGAGATGGGGGTGATCTTCTCCTGCTGGATGGTGAGATCCGGCACCGACCTACCGTCGGCTACTGGGGTTTCTCCCTAACCAAGACTCTCCCACCAGCGGGGCACCGCCCCATCCGGGACAAGCTCTAAGCTCCCGACCGGTTTCCCGGAATATGTGGTAGTGTAGTGCATGTTAGTGTAAGTGTGTGTGTAAGGGGAGAGGATAGAACAAGGAAGAGGAAGGACAGATCGCGCGCGGTCCGTGGCCCGTTTGTTAGGGTACTGCTCCGGCATTCGCCTGGTGTTGATCGGAGAAACCACGGAAAACTACCGATCAGAGCAGCCGGCCACTAGAATTCTCCTCCAGACAGCGACTGAATTCGACCTAGCTGAAAAGCTAGTATCGAAAATCCTGCCGCCGTCAGAACTCGAACCTGGGACCTCCCGGTCAGAGGCGCTGCAGTGACATCAGTTGATGCACTGAGCTACCGCTCCCGGTTTATGCAGTGGAGGGGCTGCAGTGCATATTATAAACGGAAAAAGGTGTCTTGTACTGAAGTTCATGGGAATGGGTCTTTAGTCTTCATACTTGGTTTTGAATTCTTGTGTTGTTTACAAAGAGGTAATTTCCTAGCTGGATCCACATATAAATTACTCTGATGGTAAATAATTTCTTTATCGGAATCGGACCAGATTTTGATTTTGTTAATTTCATGGTATGGCCCCAAAGATGTGTAGTGTTTGTTCTTAACGTAGTTAGTATATGTGACGTAGAACCCACGCATCATTTTACACTTTGTACAATTTATAAATTGTAAAATGTGTACATAAGCATCAGTAACAAGGACAAATTCACTTCAAAAGATAATCTGTAAATAAATTGCAAAAAATTATTTCTACTAGAATATTTGTATTGACACTGAAATTGTTTTTCCATGAGGTCCAGTGTTGTATATACTGTAACGATGAACAAACCTGTTGACTGCTGAGCAACAAGAATGTCAAATGATCAGTAGTAAATCACTGTTGATGTGATTTTCGTAAATGTAATCCCTATTGTTTTTTCGTTATTTTTATAACACAAAATGCTGTTTTTAAGTGGAAATCCTCCTTCTTTGGAACTCAATATTGTGAGGAACCGAATATTTGACTCTTGAAGAACCATATTTATCTTAAAATCACTTCTCCACAGAGAGCATGTAGCAACCGGTCGCACCTTCCGTCGAAGGGTCAATTAGTTCCGCGCGTCTGTAAACACGACCTCTTGGCGTCGCCCCGGAGAAGCGAGGGCCGCGATGTTTATGAACACGCCTCGGGACCTCAGACGGCGCAGCTTGGAGGAGCCTGGGACGACCGCCCACAATTGTTTACAGCAAGTGTGCGAGACAGAGCGTTCGGGAAAATTCCAGCAAAATTACCGATAAGACGCGTAATCTGATTGGAGCAATATTATTTTCGGCGTAGTAACTTTCGGCCAGTAACAACACGTCTTCCAAAATTTAAGTAGAAACTTCTAGAACATTCATGGAAATTGGGGGGGGGGGAGAGGTTCGTGGGCGCTGCGAAACGCAGAGAGCGGGGAGAAGCGTAGAGGACAGACGTACGGGGCGCACAGGGCGGAAGCGCTAAGGTCTCAGGACGGAGAATAGTACGGGGCGGAGACGCTCCCACGCGGACGCGCGTTGCTAGGGAGATAGTTTTGTTGTTGGCAGAGTTTTATTCGCTCACCGAATGCAAGACAGTGTATAAAAAGACACTTTAATCGATTTTATTTTTTTCATCTCTGCCCATTCACGCCCGCGTCGAGTGTCGCGAATAACGCGACGACGATAATAAGTAGAAGTCGGTGATAATTCTCCCGACAAATATCGCGTCTATGTTTTTGGCGTTCGGACTCGTGAGCTGTCATCGATCACGTCGCCAGCGCTGCCGCAGTCGTCACCGCTGATGTCACCGTTGGTGGTGCTTTCCTGAATGGGAAGTCGGCGACGAGAAGAACCTCTCCTTTGTCAACCCCAAGGGACGCGCCGTCTGGCAGAAAGGAGTCCAGCGACCTTTTTGGAGGCCGTTCACCCCAACGAGTTTCCCGCTGCACATGGTCACTTTGGTAATTTGTCGAGCTGCGACAAATAAAAGAACTATTATCACGCCCTTCAGGCATAAAATTCATTTAATATTTTTTTACCTGGACAATATTCAACCTTCAGGAAGTGCTGGCCGCGCATTGGCTTCTCTTTTGTAATCTTATTAGCTCTTCTCTGTTTGTTTGTTTTTTATTTGTTACAAGCTATAATTATAAGATTCAATTGTACTAATTTTATACTACTTGATTAGAACCAAGGGTTTACAGCTGAGCTCAGACTGTGACAAATCATTTATATTAATTTTCTTTTTTTGAATTTCTTATATAATTATATATTTTCTTTAAACTTTTCTTTCAATTTATTTCCATCACGTAGCCACGTCCGTCCACCATCCAAATTTCAGGCTCTACTCGCCTCCTGAGCTAGCCGGCAACTCGAGCCCAGGTAGCTGTGAGTGCGAGGGTAACGTCGCAATATGTAGTTGCAAATATGCATGGCTCTCACTACAAATTTCACAGAACACATTTCAAAAAAATTAACACCTCTCTCAGACTACAATACGTCTTAAAAGATTCCGGTACAGTTACTGTAGCGTCTCCCAGATTTTGTGTGTCCAGTGACCAATATCCCTTTCTTGCAACTAAAACACCAGAAAATACTAAATTCGTGAAACGTCATCTTAAGAGCTCAAACCATGGCTGACCCGGCCGTGCCCCAACCAATCGTGCGCACCGTACGGACAGTCGAGGAACTAACCTTAAACTTGCTTTAGAAAATTTACCCAAAAGAAAGCGAGTTGACACACCTAAATATATTGCATTTTTTTTGTTTATTTAAGGTCGCATTAACATCTAAGGTCATTAGCGACCACTATTGCTGTTAACGGTATGGTAACTATGTGGATGAAACGATCGGGTCCGTTCATGGGACCATTCCTTCCAACCATTGTCACGTGCGAACGAAAAGCGACACCCTAGAAATACACTTTGGGACGACACCAACTCTGGAAACAGGATTTTAGCGGAGAATGAAGCCATCTAGAGTACATCCTGGATAAATCCGGCGGCGCTAGCCGAATGCGTTTACTACGCTCCGTGAAGTCACGAAGGTTAAGCGCATTCGAGACTCGCGGGTTCGTGGTTGGGTGACCGGCCAGGAATCCCGGGTTCTAACGTGTCGAGCCCCTGGCCGAAGGGATAAAAGGCACTGACTGACTGCGACGTGACGAGACTTGACAAATATTAAAAGCAAAGCACATTAATGGAGGATTACTCCCCAGTGCAAAGCGCTCAACGCCCCTTAAGGGGCTTGGAGACGCGTTGCGTCAAGGAGTAGACGCAACAAATTAAAAAAAAATTTTAAAAAATCAAAAAATCATCTACTGCATCTCACTGTTACCTTTCCGGCTTATGTGGCTCGCGGCGTCAACAGTTATCACCGCAGTGCCTCTGAGGTTGTAGAGTTCGAATCGCGACGGTGGCTGGAGTTTCAACACTGGCTAGTTGTTTTTTCTTTTCATCCTTACCTCCCTCATCCTCATCCTTACCTTCATCCTCACGTTCCTATGGGGTCGGCGCAAATAGGGGCGGTCTCAATTTTATTAATCTTCCATTTTTATAGTCATTTGACGATGATTTTACGTCCGGATACCCTTCCTGACGCCAACCACAGGGGGCACATTGGTACATAACAGATATTCAACAGGCATGATCACGAAACACACACCGGGAGCGGTAGCTCAGTGCATCAACTGATGTCACTGCAGCGCCTCTGACCGGGACGTCCTAGGTTGGAGTCCTGACGGCGGCAGGATTTTCGACACTAGCTTTCAGCTAGGTCGAATTCAGTCGCTGTCTGGAGGAGAATTCTTGCGACCGGCTGCTCTGATAGGTAGTTTTCGTGGTTTCTCCGATCAACACCAGGCGAATGCCGGAGCAGTACCCTAACAAACGGGCCACGGACCGCGCGAGATCTGTCCTTCCTCTTCCCTGTCCTATCCTCTTCCCTCACACACACACTTACACTAACATGCACTACATTGCCACATATTCCGGGAGACCAGCCGGGAGATTAGAGCTTGCCCCGGCTGGGGCGGTGCCCCACTGGCGGGAGAGTCTTGGTTAGGGGGAAACCCCACTAGCCGACGGTAAGTCGGCGCCGGATCTCGCCATCCAGACGGGGAAGATCACCGCCATCTCCCGAGAAAAACCATGCACTACATTAACGGGACTAATGACCACAGTAGTTGACGCGCCCGGAAACATTAAAAAAATTAATCAATCAATCAAACGAAACACACACAGTGATACCCGAGGTGGGATTCGAACCCACGATTCTTCGGTCCGAGATCGCTACGGCACTTCTGTCAGTGCAAAGAAGCTCATGTTCCATTCGCTCAATCACACGGAACCAGGGCGCACTCGGGGTGCTCTAAACCGTACTGACGATCGCATCAGTGCAGTCCAGTGCACCGGGCCATTTTGAGGTTAGGTACGGAAGTTATCCATGCTGATTTGGATTCGTGGTGAAATTGTGAAGGCAATTGAGGATCTTCTGTCACGCAGGGATACTTCGAAAGATGGAGTATCTCACAAGAAATTTCTTAAAATAATTTTTGTGACTTATGCGAAGTTCGGAAAATCAGTTTGTGTTTTCCTAAAATTTAACCTTGAATAACTTCATGTTAACAAATCCAGTGCTTTTTAGAAACCAAAGTGAAGGTACGTCTCAATTTCGAAACGCTAATAAAGTAAAAATAAAAATAGTGACCTTCACAAAATCATTCAATTATATGTACCAAGAAATGTTTCTCGCACGCCCATACATATACCCATATATATAAATGCTCATGTCAATATTTAATGGTTTTCAGTAACCAAACAATTCTGCAGAAGTCTTTCTTTTCAAAATCTTGAGTACTATATCGATCACTGGAAATTTTCGAAAAATTAAATTTCGACACATACGTATTTCAAGTCTTCGTAGTTTTTAAATAAAGAAATCACACGTTAATATTTCATGAATTAAGAAGCAAGAATTACCAAAAGACTTCATAAAAATTATAACAACGATCATAATTCAAAATCATTATTTTTGGAGTTCCATCAGTGTGGCAGACCAAGAACAGCTACCTATAACCTCGCTGCGTAGCGCACACGCACTGACTCAATTCCGGAATCCGCTTCATTCGTAGCTGCCCTTCACGCGTGTGGGGCAGCACCGCTGCGTAGCGATGACTTTTTGCCCTGCACTAGGGTGGGCACTAAGGTGGACACTAGGGTGGGCACTAGGGTGGGCACTAGGGTGGGCACTAGGGTGGGCACTAGGGTGGGCACTAGGGTGCAACGAATGGAAAACGCTGTAAAGAGAACCGCGTATGTAGGGTCGGTGCCTCAGCGCACCGTGCGAGCGGCGCCCATCCCGCGACAGCTTGCGACATCAAGCGCCTCAGCCACCTCGTCGCCGGCAAAAAGATATTCCCGAGCACGTCGACTGCTCTGGTAATTTGTCCCGTTGGTGCGGTGAATGATTTCTCGCACGAGGTGATAGTGTTCCACTGGATGAGCCCGCATAGGTATCAGCTTGAAAGGTTTCCCTGCCCCATGTATCTCTCCTGCGGACACCGCGGCATACGACATAAGCTGTATGTTCGCGAGTGGCCTCTCGGCATGTGCGATAGTGTAGTGCATGTGCATGTATAAGTGTAAGATAGAACAAGGAAGAGGAAGGAAAGATCGCGCGCAGTCCGTTGTCCTTGAGTTAGCGTAGTGCTCCAGCATTCACCTGGTGTTGATCGGAGAAACAATGGAAAACTACCTTTAGAGCAACCGGTCGCTAGAATTCTCCTCTAGACAGCGGCTGGATTGAACCTACCTCGTGTAAATTTCACCACCGTCTGATTCGAACTTTAGGACCTTCCCGGAGAGGCTGCGGTAATGCAGGCTCTGAGCTCAACTCGGATGGTGAGAGGTAACATTTTCCCGGAAAATAACTCGGTCTTGAAGGCATCCTGGGTAAATCATCTAGTTCTGGCTATTAGCGGAAACGGAGCGAGGCGTTGCACAAGCGGGTGACATAACGCAGCACACGCCCTGCACGGCGCGGCGCGGCGTCGAAAGGAGATCCAGCGCAGCCCCGGCTTGAAAGGCAGCAGGCGCAGGCTGCGACGCGCAGCGCGGAGGGAGCGGCGGCCACGTAACGGCGCCTTCTCTGCGCCTGCGCCTGCGCCTACGCCTGCGCCTCACACAAACGGTCCACCCCAATTATAGAGCGATTTTCCTAGGGATGAGCCAAAGTGACAGCTACTGCTGGCAACATAACTGAAGGTTCTGTGGTCGTTGTGCCCTCGAGCCCATTAGACTCCCTTCCCGTATTCGTTCGTTTGCAGTAGGCTAACTTGTAAATGGCGTCGACGCTTCCTTTTGTGGTGTCCTTGTCCGACAAAAATATAGTGCGCCGCGAGAAATAATTGATATTAGGAAGTGCAGTGTTATGTGCTCTTCTGTAAAAATTCTTTTTTTCTATTAACATTACATTGACTTTACTTTTTGTGTGATAAATATTATGTTTATTTTAAAACCGAGACTTGAGTGGAGATGCTTACCGGTGCACGTGTTTCCGGCTTAAAATCATTTTTCTTTCTATTTACATTCGTGGCAGTTTTCTTTTACTGATTGTGAGAGCATGTTAAGAGATTTTCCACTTACGTAATTAAATGTAAATATTTCCCGGACTCACGTACGTGCATATACCTCAGCGAAACTCTTAGACTTCTTCGTAGGGATGTTTTCACAGGAGCCATTTTCACTTTACGAAGGGGCGTCGCTGAACAGCTGTCGCGGCGGAGGGATACTTCTCTGAAATAATCTGATGTTTACTTGTTTTCACGAACTGTCACTGGCTCAACCTTAGGAAAATCGTTCTATAGCAACAACTAGCGCCCTGCAGCACCAAAAATGCAGCTAAACAATGCAGAAAACCTTTGGAACAGATTGCCTGAAAAACCCTTTGAACCCCTTTCCTCGAAGCGTTTCAACAGTTTAGGAAATCAATTTAGGGTTTTTCTAAGTTTTTGAGGTAGTTAAGTAAGAATATTACGTTATACAGTGAAGTGAGGTGTCGTGCACTGTAGAGAAATAATGAAGGAAATGTTTTTAGTGTTATAGTGAAGTGCGGTCTTAATTGTATAAACACTTAGTGCGGCTTTAGATGATAGTGCGGTCCTAATTGTATAAAGTGCGGCTTTAGATGATAAACGTTTTTTTCATGTAATTTAATGTTTTAAGATTCAGCAGTTTTAATATTAATAATATTGTTATTAACTGTCGCATTCTTCTTTGAAATGGAAACAGAAAGGAAGTGTGTTGAGACCACGGAACAACAGAACGACATCATATGGATGACGCTTTCGTTACAAGATCATGTTCGTGCCTGGCCCTGGCAGCACAAGTCATTTCGTTGGAAAATAACGCTTTCTCTATAAAGATCGACGAGAATATTAAACAAAAACGTGACCTCGGGCGACAGGCCTGGCCTCAGGCTGCGAAAACGTAACTTAGAAACACGCGACCTCGCAAGGAATTGCATTCCGGGAAACAGCAACTACGTACGGAGGATAAAAAAGTACTTCCTTCTTCAGTGGTCATCGTCTCTGATAGAGTAGAGTATATTAGTTCCTGTTTTACGTATTTGCACCTGTCATTTCATTTCTTTGTTTCATTTTTATTTTTATTTATTGGTGCTTTTACATACGTAATTTTTGGCGACTTAGATCAACCTATTCAAACTAATAATACTAACTTAATATTAAATCTAACTAGCCATGCATAAGGAAGCTCATAGAGCGACTACTTATTCTCGAGCTTGGGCTGGATATTCAAAAACGCTTGTAACGGGAACCAATTATTAATTCTTGTCCGGAAATTTGTGATTTGAGCAAGGTTAGATTGGAATAACTGTTCGATTTGGTTGACGCGTGAATAGATTACGTTAGAGATCTTGGTAATTATTAATATTATGAATAGAATATTTAATTCTTTGTCTACAAAATTGTAAATTCGATCAATATAATATATTCTTTGTTATTGTTATGCTGTATTTATTTTGGATGGTTTGGATTTTGTTTATTTTAGTTCTCGAATAATTTAGTCCAGGCATGTGAAGGTAACACAGCTTACGAGATTTTGCCTGTAGTGTGTCCTAGGAACTTGCACGAGATCTAAAAGTAAAGGTTGTACAAATTACATTAGAGTGACATCTCTCGATATTTGGCCCTTGACTGTCATTTGGAGATGTTTGTTGACAGTTATTGCCCCAAAATTAGCTATATTAATTTTCATTTCCTCTATTAAAGCGAAGAAACGTTTAGTTGAAATGTAATAATACATCAGTCATATTTCAGGTTGTCTGTGTAGAGTAAAATTGAACATATTAAACGGTAAGTATCTTGATTTTGTAATCGTGTTTACTTCAAGAGTGCAATGGCAGTGCACATCGAGCTACGCTTCGCTAGTTCGTGGCAAAAGTGATGCTTTGTATTAGTGAAACCAGTGCTTCAGTAAATGGTAAAACTGTAATACTATAGTTACAAGTCAAAATACAATATTTATTATCGATAAGCGAGCTATGAGTGAGCTCACACGTCTTGACTGTGGCCTCGACCAGAGTGATATGCCTGGCGCAGACATGGGGGCCCAAACGAATAAGAATGTGTACCTAAAGCTGTTTAATATCAACTACAAGCTATTATTTAACATCAAAAGCTACAAATTAATCAGCTGCGTCAAGAACTGCAGCAACTACAGCACGTCCAACGTAACAAGGAATATTGCCAACACACCAACTGCAGCAAGACCGCCTTCTCAATATTATGGTTCGCGACCTAGGGCAACTAACGGTGCAGCAACTTGAACTTCAGTGTTTCAGAGCAGTAGCTATTCATCACACTGCCCACAATCCCAAGTAGAATTATCTTCCGTAAGTACCGATACCAATAATTATGGAAACGAATTCCAGAAACGAAAAATGATTCAATCAGGTGAAAGTGAAAATGTGAACAATGTCCCAGTTTCATCATTCAAAGTTTCATCAGTAACAGAACCTTTTCAGTAAATGTAAATAACCACCATTCCAACCTAAGACCAATCTTAGCAGGACTGCCACAAGGATCATCCCTATTACCTTTTTTTTCCTAGGGCTTTTATCCAGCCGACAGCCGGTTGCCCTTCACGTTCCGAAGGGACGCATATTCGACCATACACTAGACAAATACTTGCTCCTCTGATCTGGGGTCAGCAGAACGCGAGGCCCTCCGCGACAACACACATACACACACAAATTCAAGGGACAAACAGCCATGCCCAAGGCGGGACTCGAACCCGCGACCCTTCGGACCGAAGCGCTGAGTCGGTACTCGCTCTTAGCCATCTCGGCCATCCAGGTCGGCACCCCTATTACCTACTTTATTTAATTTATATGTTGCAGACATTTTCAAACTAAACGATATCCACATTGCACAATTTGCAGATGATTCAGCCTTTTATAACTCCGGTCTTTCACTTTCTGATTGCAGCAACAATACAATTGTATCTTAACCTAATAGACAGCTGGGCTTCAAAATATAAAATCCAACTCAATCCAACAAAAACGTCCGCCAAGATCTTCACACTCCGTCCACACTCAACCCCGCGACCACTAATGGTTAACAATACATTTATCAACTGGCTCCCTCCCAATAAACCAGTCAGATACTTAGGACTGAACATTGTCACAAAACTCTGCGAACCCGAACCGGTCCAAGTTAAAATTTTCCCTATAAATGTTTACGCGGTTGATAATTATGTTAAACTGTTACAAGACATTAAAAATAAATCTGAAAACGATTTCACAACTAAACCAAACAAAGACACAGTTAAAATAATGTTCACTGCTATAGACGACTTTCGAAACTTTAGAAATTTCTGTGATGAAAGAATTCAATACTATTCATATAGAGACTCTACCGAGAAATATTTATCAATGATAATTAAAGACTTGCCTGTTACGTACTCTGAAAAAGAAATCAGTGATGAACTAATCCGGATCAATTTACCAGCAATAAAAGAGTGTAGATTATACAATAAAGAAAGAAAACCCATTCCTATCTGTGCAGTGGACCTAACAGATAATAGAAAGGCTCGGAATGTATTCAACCTAAAAAGGCTTTTGTATAGTGTAGTTAGAGTTCAACAAAGAATGAAATCTATCATTATAATGTGTAAGAAGTGGCAAGGATATGGCCATTCACAAATTAATTGTGGCTTCGAAGCCAGATGCGTCAAATACGTAGACAACATCACTACTCCGAATGTAGAAAATTAAAAGAAGCACGCCCTCAATGCGTAAATTGCAAAGAATTTCACGCAGCAAACTCCAGAGGTTGCATGTATTATCAGAAACATGTAAATTCCCTTAAAAATGTTCCTTCAAAACTAAGCTTAAGCATATCAATAAATTATTACTCCAGTTCTTCAAAAACACACCTATCCCCCAATACTCTCCAACCAACAATTCTCATGTCCCACGACGTCCTTTTTTAGAGTACTCAAACAAAAACCGCAGTCCCAAATACTGACTGGCCCAATATAATTTCTTCCATTGTCTCCTACGTTATAAACGCTGATATTTCCCAAGTGCTAAATACAGTTCATTCAATGGTTTCTGCATACCGAAATAATGGCAAATAAAAATGAAATAAATAGTATTTTAAATTGGAATGCCGATGGTTTAAAACGATAAGAAAAAATGTTTAGAGTTTTCTTACGCCAACATAATATAAAAATCGCGTGCATCACAGAACACATCTAATGCTTGGCGACAGGTTTAGTCTTCCAGGTTACTGCTCTTATCGCAACATTAGAGAGACCTCTAATATAGTCTCAGGCGGAGTGGCAATATTCATATAAAAAAACTGAAACATGAACAAATTCCGACATCATTTTCCGCAAACCTTGCAACAGTCAGAATTAAAACAAATGTGAATCATAAAACAGTAAATATATTAGTAGCTTATAAGCCCCCCCAATAGAACGTTTCTGATAAATTCATATAAACAAATATTTGTTACCAATAATACAACCATCCTTTTAGGAGATCTTAATAGCAAAAATACTACCTGGCGTTGTGCTACTACATCTTGGCACAGTAAAAATTTATTAGAATTTGTGACCATAATGACACCAAATGAACCGACACGATTTCCATCTAATCAAAATATAGTACCTGAAATCATAGATATTATCCTGACTAAAAACATAAATTGCCCCCTCTATCAAAATCTTCTAAACGAACGTGATTCAGTTCACTGTTCAATAGTTGTATCCTTGACTGTCTCAATAGAGCAACCTGCCGCTAACATTATAAGAGGAATCACAAATTGAAAGAAATATGTTACTTTAATGACCTACAATCACTCGTATCCGTATAACATTAGAAGTGTTAATTACATCGATAACGAAATTGAAAAATTCTCTAATGTCATCATTCACTCATTGAAACCATCCATCATGCCCTTCCGCCAACCAAAAACCAAATCATAGCCCATAAACATTATTAACTTAATTAAATTCAAAAGTAATCTGAGACGATACTGACAAAGAACTAGAAGGATGGATATTAAAAGAAAAAAAAATTTAAATTTATAAAATAATAATTTTAAATTAAAAATTAATAAATTAACAAGACTTATTAAAACCTACTGAGATCAATTAAGACGCTCCAATTATAATAATTTGTTTGTCTATAACAGTTTAATACACCAAAATTCCAGACATCTATCGAATACGGTTAAACGTATTAACAAGGATAAAACAAAAATTCTCCCATTTCTACTAGAATCAAACACAGCTTATTGCGATAAGGACAAAGCCAAAATTACAGCTAAACACCTGGAAGATACGTTTAAACCGCACGCAGTGACAAACATTACATTTAATGCTGAAATAAAATAATTAATAATGAGTCCACTTCGATACGCCGTACGAGTAGGTCGTGCTGTGAACAGTGGTGTACAAACGATACACGAGTTATTTACCTAACTTGTTGTAACTATACGAATCTGTTTCTAATACTGTAAGCAAAACACAGTATATCATCACGTGAATTTCACGTACAGCTGCAGATGCAGCTGTACTTCCAGGAAAAATGGATTCTCCTGACAACAGGAGAGACATAACCCCCAACAGTACGGACTCACAACAAGGTATGTCATTAAAGAAGTCATATGCAGGTGCTACATCATCAGATTCCTTTCCATCTAAAGAACAAGCTATTGTAATCGAAGCTCAAGAAGGACTTTCAATTAAAGATTATATTAGCAAGGTTGCCTCTATTGTTGATGCTAGTAATATTAGATTTGTTTCACGCATATCTAACAACCGAATATGTATCTTTCTGTCAAGTCAAGCCGTTGCAGATAAATTCACTGATAAAAATAAAACAATTGTTATAAAGAATCGTGAACTCAATGTTAGACCTCTCATTAGTAAACTTAAAAGGGTAATTATATCCAACGTGTGCCCAATCATACCACACAATGTAATTGAAAAGGAGTTCACCAAAAGGAAAATTACAACATCCTCCAAGATCTCGTTCATAAAAGCAGGAATATCAGAACCGGGCTTCTCGCATATTATGAGCTTCAGAAGACAAGTGTACATAGAACCTGAAGATCTAAACAAAC
Source organism: Teleogryllus occipitalis (assembly GCA_011170035.1). NCBI lineage: Eukaryota > Metazoa > Arthropoda > Insecta > Orthoptera > Gryllidae > Teleogryllus > Teleogryllus occipitalis. The sequence goes on from BLKR01002662.1 coordinate 49,776, forward strand.
TACCAGATTCAACTGTTGTATATTTTGACAATACCTCATACCGTGTATACTTCTCTACTGATATCATGACCTGTTTTATTTGTAATCAAGAAGGACATGTAGCTCAGCTTTGTCCAAGTAAACCCAGTGGAAATGATGAAATGGAAACTGAAGTTACTGAACAACATAACCATAGTCTCTCTTCTATACCAAATCCTCAACCTGCAGATAACACCAATGAAAAAGTAATATCACCCTCTACTGATATGAATGTAACCTCAAAAATACCTCCACCATCTAACTCATGCACTCAAATTGAAGAAACTATTTACACAAAAGAGAGTGAAGACAACACTTTGAAGAAAGATCTTGAGGACAATAATAATGCCCCTGTATTAACCCAACCTCAATTTGGTGACTTCCCTGCTCTTCAAATTCCACAATCAAACAACCCCAACTCCACAAATAATTTGATTAAGAAACGACCTATATCCTTATCATCAACAACCTCAGACCCACTTACTGAACCCTCATCAGAACCTGATAAACATTTCAATATTGACCTCACTGAAAAAGAAAAAGAGAAGAATTATAAAAAGTCAAGATTAGAAAGTACTAATATTGAAGAATCTGAAAAACTGAACACTCAACTGGCCCCTCTCAAGGAAATATTATTGGACCCAAACAACAAATATCCCTTGAATTTTATTCAAATGAAGAGTTTTCTTGAAAAAACTAAAAACAGCACTGAGGTAATTGAAATAGCTCTAGAATTTACCCCTGATTTAACTCAATTGATTGAAATGTTAGAAAGAACATATCCAAAATTAAAGGATAAAAATATGAAGAGAAGATTTACAAATCTAAAAAAGAAATTAAATAAACACATTAAAAGCAATGAATCAGAGTACTCTAGTGATACAAGTTAAAGTATTTCATCCAATTAAATTAAATATTAACTAACAATGGTTGAAAGCATATTACAATGGAATATAAATGGATTTAGGCCTCAAAGAGAAAATCTGTTTATTCTGATTAACAAATATAATCCAGATGTAATATGCTTGCAGGAAACTAATAATTCAGAAAGGGTGATACCACAATTAAAAAATTATTCTGTATACTTAAAGAATAGAAATAATCCAAGAATATCCAGTGGAGGCATAGCTATATATATAAAATCACTTATTCAAGCAGATGAAATTTATATAAACACCAATATTGAATGTACAGCAGTCAAAATCAACATGGGAAGAAAATATTTGAGTATCTGTAATATCTACCTCCCTAATAGTTATAATTTTACAGAAAATGAAATATTAAAAATCATAGATCAGCTACCTAAACCTTTTATTATGGTAGGTGATTTTAATAGTCACAGCCTAATGTGGGGATCGTATAAAGATGACAGTAGAGGCAAGATTATTAAAAAGTATTAGAAGACCCAAATATATTGATACTTAACAAAAATCAATACACTCACCTTAATAATACACACAAAAGGTTCAGTGCAATTGATCTAACAATATGTTCATCTTCTATTGCTTCTAAATGGGACTGGAGTACTACAGAAGACTTACATGGAAGTGACCATTTTCCCATTCTTATATCTTACTTTAATAATACCTCAGTGTCTGCTTGCACTAACTACCATCCTCGATGGAAATTCCAAAACGCTAACTTTGACAGATACAAAGAAATATTATCAACAAAAATAAATGAAATTAATATGTTAGAGGAGAATTCCTCAATCTCCCTCAATAAAAAAATTGAGAAACTGACTGATCTCATCCTAAAAACAGCTGATGAAACAATCCCAAAATCTTCAGGAAAACCAATAAGGAAAAAACTACCTTGGTGGAATGAAGACTGCAAAAATGCCCATAAATTATACAGACACTCATTCAACAAATACAAGAGGCATCCAACCATAGAAAATCATATTGATTATAAAAGAACACGAGCAAAAGCAAGACGAATATATAAAGAAAATAAAAGGCAGTGTTGGATTGATTTTATCTCATCAATAAATTGCTTCTCTAACCCAGCAGACAATTGGAAAAAAATCAAAGCTATCAATGGTTGCTACAAGCAGAACTTTCATCCTAAATTTATGGTACATAACGACAGAACTACCTCTTCTAACGAAGAAATTGCGAACATTCTAGCTTCTACATTTGCTAATAACTCAAGCGACAGTAACTTTAACTATGAATTTCAAATATACAAATCTAATTCGAATATAACAATGGATAGAATTATTCAACAAAATTCGTCAAGTAATCCTACATTAAATTATCCCGTACAAGTACAAGAAGTTGAGATTGTGCTATCTCGAACTAGAAATTCAAGCCCAGGACCAGATGGAATATACAATGTTTTTCTGAAAGAACTGCCGACAAATGCTATTGAATATCTAACTCGACTCTTCAATGAAATAATAACCACTGGCGAATTTCCTGACAAATGGAGAGAATCTATAGTTATCCCGATTCTTAAACCTAACAAAGATCCAACCAACCCGAATAATTACAGACCTATTTCCTTAACGTCCACCCTCTGCAAATTACTGGAAAAAATTGTCAGTAGAAGACTTAATTGGTACCTCGAACATCATAACAACATTTCACCATTCCAAAGTGGTTTCAGACGAAATCGTTCTACAACAGACCATCTAGTAAACATCCATAGTGACATTTGTGATGCCTTTATAACAAACCAACATCTTGTGACAGTTAGTTTAGATATGGAAAAAGCTTACGACATGGTCTGGAGAGATCGAATCATCAAAATTCTCCACGAAATGGGGATAGATGGCCAAATACTAACTTTCATAACCCAGTTCATGAAGAATAGATCTTTACAAGTTAAATTCAAGAATATTTTTTCGAACAAATATACAATAAAGAACGGAGTGCCTCAAGGATCTGTGCTTAGTGTACTACTATTCTTGGTTGCCATAAATGATATCACGAACCATATCCATCGACCAGTGAAAGTATATTTGTTTGCAGACGATATCACTATAACATTAAGTGGAAAAAATATTAAAACATCTCAAGAACTGCTTCAAATTACTTTAAAAGAACTTCAAGATTGGTCCAATACGACAGGTTTCAAGATCTCTAAATCCAAATCTGAATGTATAGTCTTCAATAAAAGGGGTAACTTATCGGATCAGCTAAAACTTACAATAGGATCACAACAACTTAAATGTTCTAGCCTAATCAAAATTCTAGGAATATTATTTGATAGTAAACTAACATGGATACCACATATTAAGAATTTGAAAGCTAAATGCCTTCGAAGAATAAATGTACTAAAAGCCATTTCATCAGCATCGTGGGGAGCCGACAGAAATGTTATACTATCAACATACAAAGCTCTCATTCGTTCTAAGATAGACTATGGAGCAATTATTTACCAGTCAGCTAGGCCAACAATATTAAATAGTCTTAATCCAGTCCACTCAGCCGGGTTAAGATTTGCCATTGGCGCATATCGAACGAGTCCAATTTCGAGTATTCTTGCGGAATCCAATGAAGAACCTCTTCACATCAGAAGAAGAAAACTATGCTTTTCTTATGCCTGTAAAATCTCATCCACTCCTAATAACCCTGTTTATAAGAATGTTTTCTCCAGAAAATATTACGAAAAGTATACAGAGAAAAAGTATGCTCCTAAACCAGTTTATTATCTCCTGAACCAGTACCTTGAAGAAATTCACTTCACATTTCCTACTGTTCGAACTACCACGGTTAAAAAAGACCTCCATGGATTCCTTCCCTAATAAATATCAACATCAGCCTTAATGATCTTCCAAAAAAGGTAACTAATACGTTAATTTACCAAGCCTACTTCAACGAAATCTATAACAAATACATTGGATATACGCACATCTTCACCGATGGCTCCCGTAAAGAGATCGGAGCTGGCTGTGCAGTTCAAATTAAAGAGACACTATTACAATCAAGGCTAAATGATTATTGCTCTATTTTTTATTGTGAAGCATACGCCATTCTTCTCGCCTTTAAATATATTCAAGAACAAACCGAAGACAAATTTGTTATTTTTACAGATTCCAAAAGTGTGCTAGTAAGTTTAAGTAATACTGAAAACCAGGAACCTATAGTAAATGAAATAGCTAACTTATATTATGACTTATTACACATCAATAAGGAAATAATTCTCATTTGGATACCATCGCACCGAGGTATTGCCGGTAATATATTAGTTGATGAAGCAGCTAAAGACTCTATTAATTCACCTTTGGAAGAGCATGCAGTTTCCCACAATGACATCAAAAAAGAACTTCATCAAAGAAACAAGAATGTTTGGAATACTGAATGGACAAGATCACCAACCCTACTACATCAGATCAGGAAAAGTATCTTCGATGACCACCTTCCTTACCTTCACAAGAGAAAATATCAAACTGTGCTCACCCGTTTAAGAATTGGCCATTCCAAACTCACCCATCAGCATTTACTAACAAAAGAAATACAAAAAAATTGTGACCAATGTCAATCTGCCCTCTCTATACCACACATATTATTGTTCTGTCCCACTTACAAAGATATCCGCAAAAAATATGCAATACCTCTCACTCTCCCAGAAATCCTTAACAACAAACACCACATTGAAAATGTCTTTAAATTTTTAAAGGAAATTAACTTTATCAATAAGCTGTAAGAAACTAAAAATCTGTTAAACACAAATATTGTCAAATATTGTATTATCAAAAAATGTATAGTAATGCCCAACATGTTTTTTGGTGATGTTCTCTGTTTATATTATGTTGCTGTTGAATATGATTGTTAATTGTCCTCATGTAAAGTTACCTACATTGACAAATTATAAATTTGTGGTTTAATTTTAAATTTTGTTGTATGCTCTGTTGTACACTGTATATACTGTATTTTGAATGTGGTCGCTAATGACCTAGTAGTTCATGCGACCTTCTAAATAAAGCATAATTAAAAAAAAAAAAAAAAAAAAATAATTAATGAAATGAAAACCGCAGCGTCACCAACCAAATTTATATCACTTTCGGAAACAGCGTCAGTAATCAAATTCCTTAAATTTTAAAAAATACCCAGAAATTGATGGAATCAGCAATGCTTGCGTTAAGATATTATATAAACAAACTGTTCCAGCATGAACGGCGATCTTTAATGCGTCACTACGTCTTAACTATTTCCCAATAGCATGGGAAAAGGACAATTATAATTCCATTTTGCAAACCTAACAAATATTCCGGATTTGCTGAAAACTGTGAACCCCTCAGTCTCTTATCTACACTTTCAAAACTATACAAAAAATTGATATTAACTCGACTGAATCATTTTCTAACCTAAACGAAAGCCATACCATCCGTTCAGTTTGGTTTCTAAGCGAATCACGCTACTACCCATCAAATTCTTCGATTAACCGAAGCAATCGCTCAAGGATTTCATGCAGAATCACACAGTGACAATGTTTCTAGACTTACGTCAGGCTTATGATAGGGTTACTCAGGACATATACAAAATGTATCGACTGGGAACCCACGAATACATACTAAACATTATTCAAAGTTTCATATCTAGCAGAACTTTTACCGTTAAAATCAACAACTCTACTTCAGAATTTGACCGAATAGCTGCAGGAGTACCAGAAAGATCAGCATTGATCCAACATTATTTAATATTTATACCTATGACACACCAATCCACGGTGATTCCAACATTGTATTACGCGGATGACAAAGCCCTATTTTCAACAAATGCTGATCTCTTAGTTACGAAAGATCACATACAAAATCATCTTGATGAGTACATAAACTGGACATAGAATTGGAAAGTTAAAATTAACTCAAATATAAGTGAGGCAAAAGTGTTCACCCTATGTAGACCACGAAATCCAACTGAGCTATCAATACAAGGTACGAGAATAACATGGGCCACCTCACCAATAAAATAGCTGGATATTTTATTTGATAAAAGGTTAACATGAGAACCGCACATCAATTCAGTAATAAATAAAATAAGAGCAAAAATTTCAAAATAACTTCCCATACTTAACCAGCGCTGTACATTGAAAGTTGAAAGCAGACTGCTACTATTCAAATCAATTATCATTCCAACTATAATATATGGATGTCCAGTCTAGGGACGTGCTGCTTCTAGCAATATTCGGCGTCATGAGACTGCAGCGGAATTTCTGAGAGTTACGTCTCATTGTTTGGACATGATTTAGCTGTATGAAAAGCAGCTATAATTGTCAAATTTGTGTTGGTATTTGCTTGAAAATATTTAGTTTTCGCACGAAATGTTCTACGATTTATAATGAGGTGTACAAATAACGATGACAGATGTGTTAATTCGGAGAGAATTTCTGGTATAAATAGTATTACATAACCATTAGTAAGGGCGAGAAAGTACGTGCTGTTTCAGCACCACTAGTTTCTCCTTGCGTTTATATTCTAAGTTCCCATGTATCCTGTGCAACATAAAAATCGCCCATGTTTGAGAGACAGAGAGTATATAAAGTGAAAATTTTCCAGTTTTCCATACAAAACATGAAGAGCATGTATCATAATAAACAATGATACAACATGACATAAAATAAATACTAAAATTGAAGCAATAAAAATAAACATGTATACTATTAAAAAGGTACATAGGAAAAACCTATTAACTATTGAGACTGTATGTTCGTTTTTGAAAAACAAATACGTTTTATATTTAGAATATATATTTAGAACTTAATGTTTACATTGCATTGCGGTTTTCCACCACATTTCTAATAGCTAATAATAGCAATAATACTAATAGTTCCGAGCTGTTTAGACTCGTCTTGAAGAGTTTTCAAAGTCTGAGATTTTTTCCTCTCTTGGTATTTGTCTCTTACGCTGAAGGAAGGAATTAGTAAATAGGAGAGGGTGGAGAAGGAATAATTACGTCATTTGCTTGTGATTCCGCGGGCGAGGACAGTTGAATAACGCGTGAGAGGGAGAGCAGAGCGCGGGCAATACGCGCGGATACGCACGAGCGCACAGCACCGCCATTAAGGCGCCCTACGCAATCCAGATCCCTGCCCCCTCCCCCCTCCCCCTTCGCTGCAGATATTGTCCCCTTCGCGGAACAAGCCGATCACGAATACAAACGAGTTTAGAGTTTAGTAATCCAGGTTTTTCTAATTCTATTATATATATATATATATATATATATATATATATATATATATATATATATATATTGTAGTTACTTCCATAAAAACCCATTTAACTGTTGTTACAACTGTTGTTAAAATAGAGTAAAATACAGTCACAAAGATGGCGTAGGTCCGTCTTTTCCTGTTAACTCTGAGTTTTCGAAAATTTCAAAAGTTTAATTTTTTCTTGAAAACTCAAAACTTTTCTGTGACAACGAGCTTAAAATTCCGAATTTTCAAAACCGCTCAAACGCCATTTTCTTAAAAACGGCTCCCAATTTTTTTGTCAAACTTTTCTTACGGATAGTGCTAATAGTTAATATGACATACAATTCATTTTTGTGTATTTTTCTTGTTTTTTTAATTCACACAATTTTTTGTAAAAATATCTCTCACTCCGTTAACATGCATATTTTCAGCAACTTGTAAGCATTTTTGTATTTGAAAGTTCAAGTGCTTCAAGTGACTTCATAGTTTTTCGAAAACTCAAAAATATTCTCTGAAATATAGCTTCAAATTTTACATATGCATTGACCACAGACAGACGTTTTGCCGTCAATTGATTTTTCAATATCAATGACCTACAAAACATGGAATCTGGCAAAAAAGTAAAACGAGAAAAGAAACGAAAGTGGCAACTATAGAGGTAAAAGATTATTATCCATTATGCACATTTTTATAAAATATATGCAAACATTTTAAATGAAAGACTTATTACCTCCGATATTTAAATAATAGTAGAACCAAATTCGTACTTTTAGAAAAGAACGCTCCCCTACAAATAATAGTTTTACCATACGACAACTAATAGGAAGAAGGAGGGAATTTAGTCTAGAGACTAATTTCGCTTTTATTAATTATGAAAAAGCTTTCGTTAAATTGAAATGGTAAATTTTATGGGAAACTATGGAAAAATAAGGCTACTCAGACCACCAAATCATGACTTCCATTATTTTAGAACTAGAAGAAAAATATTTTAAAGAAATAAAAATAAACCAAGGAGAGTGCCAAGGATGTTGCCTTTCACCATCATTGTTTCACATATTCTTGGATGAAGTCATTCGAAAATTGAAGAACAAAATTAATCCAGCAATTAAGCTTAAAAATAGAGTGTACTTAAAATTTAAGTGGCGGAGGAAGAGTGTATTTAGGTACTCTCCTAGTTGCTGATGATCAAAGTGACCTTGATACAGAGGGTGCTGCTTTAGAATTTGGCAGGAAGTGATCAGAGATACCACGTCTTTTATCTTCTGACCCCTGAAAAATACTAAAAGGAGTATTATGACTTAGTTAACTCACCTTGCATTTGTTCACTTCAAGCCAACGACATAGAGAAAAGGACAATCAATTATTCCGATTCTAAGAATATGAACGTTTATTCATAGTTCACCTTGTTCGTGGCTGTTTCGAAAGTGAAGTGGAACGATTCAATTGAATAAAAAAATTGTTCTAAATAAACCGACCAATTATCTTTTCAGTACCTCTTACAAGTAACTTAATACCTATAAAAGGAAACGCGATAACGCATTTTATGAACATTAACTATGAATTAATTACTATTATTTATTTTTAATGTAAATTGGCTAGAGTCCAAAATCCCTTACTGACAGGACTCGAATTCTAGTGCCTCCCGCTTTTGTTCTTAATTGTTCTTTAAATGACCTTGCTCCAGTAGAGCAATGTTTGTAATTACTATAGTAGACTCATGGCCCCATTTTCTTCACAACGCCTTGAATTTCGAAAATTTCAATTTTTGTCGAATGTCTCTTATATCATCAAAATTAGAGATGAAGATTTCTTTCTCAGTGGAATCTATTTCCAAATTTTATATTATAAAAATATTAAGTGGATTTTTACCGGTATTTCTTGACAACATTAAAATGTCCTATATATTGAATATTGAAATAGAGGATTAAAATGTCTTCTGTAGCAACTGCGACGAGAGCCTAGGTATGAATTTTGGGTCCAGCATATGTTTTTGCGGAGTGGAAATCGTTTTATAGTTTAAAAAAATATTATTTATTCTACTTGTTCGACATAAAAACGTCTTTCAAGGCAGTGTACAATTTCAATATTTTACAATTCAATAAACTATAACCATTAACATTGATATATATTTTCTAAGGTTATCCAGGAAGGGTTCTACATAATTCCTTATTTACTATTAATATTTTTCTTTTAGTATGAATTTCATACTGCTATTTAAGGAGGTTGAAAGAGGTCTTTTGAATATCGAGTCTTAATGCGAAAAAAATACAACATGATTTGCCTAATTTAAATCCTTTATTTGCTGGACAAAATGCAAGAGAATAATAAAAACGATTTAATAATTTTGAAATATATGTACTTATTGAATCTATTGCTAGTTCATTTAAAATTTGGTCATTACGAATAAACCTGGGAGCTTTTAATATTTGTTGTAAAAACTTAATAACATCTAATTTGCGTTTATGTGTTTCTGTAGTACCACCTCATATAGGACAAGCATATGTTATTTGGGGGACGAATGGTAGATTTATAAATTAGGATACCTGAATCAGTTGAGAGTTTTCATCTTCTATTAATAAACGTGTATAATTTGAGGATTTTGATACGTGCATTATTAGATATTGATGAAATGTGTTGTTTTTATGTTAATTTTGTGTTCATTTATAAACCTAACTATTTAACTTGGGTAATATTGAGAAGCCAATTAATAGCTTTATGTTTAATTATTAGTGGGTAAGTAGGGTGAATAAGTTTTAGTGAAAAAAATTTGGGTTGAGATTTTTGAATGTTGATTTTAATGTTCCAATTGGTGAACCAGGTATATAGTGTATTTAATAATTTTTGTAAGTTATCTCGACCTTGTATGAGATCCGAGGGTGCAGTAAATATTGCAATATCATCTGCAAAAAGGCTATGTCTGAATAAGTTAATTTAGGGATCTCAGAGATGGAAATATTAAAACGGTTGTGAGAGAGAGAACCCTTGCGGAACCCCTGTTGTTCAGATGAATGACAGTTCTTTAATTTGACTTTAAATTTACGGTTTAAGAGAAAACTTTTTTTTCCATTTGTTGCGTCAACTCACGACGAATCTGGAGTAATCCTCCGTTACTGTTGATATTTTTGTCCGTCACGTCTCGTCGCGGTGAGTTGTCAAGAGGACCGCCAGGTAGCATCTCCGCGTACGCGCCTCTCACCACGTGCTCGTGCGTCACTACCCAGCGGTCAGAATTGCGAAGGAATAAGGATAGGGGTAGTGTTTGGGCCACTTCACAGGGGTTGGACTAGCCCTTGTGAAGCAGCCAAACACTCGTTTTGTTGGAACAAATTTCACATGAGATTCGACGGGAATCGAACCCGGGTCTCCTTGGTGAAAGGCGAGCGACTTTGCTCTGCGACACGAGATGAACTTGTAATAATATTTTGAAGATAATCAGGGAAACCGTGTTGTCCTAGTTTGTATCGTAATCCTTCATGCCAAACTTTGTCGAATGCTTTCTCTATATCTAAGAACATTACAAAAGTATATTGTTTTTTTTTTGAAAATGAGTTGCGATAAAATCGGTTTTTGGTTTGGAGGTTAAACTAGTATTATACGAGCTACTATTAAAATAATGAGTAAAGGTTCGTGCTTTTGTAGTACTACCGGTAATGTGACATTGCTGTTGCTATCCTGCTCTCCAGCCATTTTTGCCTAGGAAAAGTTCGTTAGTTGAGGATGACATGACGTCAGCTTGGAGCATTGGCCATTCCCTTGAAGGCTTCGCCCACGCAGCCGCACTCGCCTCCGCTTTGCCTTCCTCCTCCGCCCCTCCCGCCTCCTCCTCCGCCCTCTCTGCCTTCGCCTCCGCCACCGCCGCCTCCTACCACCAGCCTCCACATTAATTGATGTCACTGCAGCGACTCTGACCGGGAGGTCCTAGGTTCGAGACCCAAAGGAGGCTGGATTTTCGGCACTAACTTATCAGCTAGGCCGAATTCAGTCGCTGTCTGGAGGAGAATTCTAGCGGCCGACGGTTCTGATCGGTAGTTTTCCGTGGTTTCTCCGATCAACAACAGGCGAATGCCGGAGCAGTACCCTAGCAAAGGGACCGCCCGCGACCTTTCGTACAGCTTCCTTGCCGTACCCTCTCCTCTTACAGACACACTAACACGCACTACACTACCACACATGACAGGAGGCCGGTCTGGAGCTTAGACCTTGTCCCGGCTGGGGCAGTGCCCCGCTGCTGGGAGACAGCTATTCGGCACCGGATCTCGCCAAACAGCGGAGATAGATCTTTGCCGGCAGCCGAGGAAAAACATGCGCTACACTTACGGGACTAATGACCTAAGCTGTTGACGCGCCCGAAATCACTAACAAGCGAGCAAGCAGCCTCCCCGCATTGTGGCCGCCGCCGAGGCGAAGCAGGTCATTAGGCGCGGGCTGGGAACTGGTTCCGCGGCGTCTTTTTGCGCCGGAGAACGTCCGCTGTGCCCCGCCGCCGAGGCGCGGCGCGGGCGCTGCCCGGCGCAGAGGGCGCGCGCCACTCCCCTCACACGTCAATTTTCCACATAGCGAGTGCCGTCCATGGGTACGCTACACTTTCAGGCGTTACTACAGAGAGGTGCGCGCGAACTTTCCATTATCTACCTTGAATTGAATTGAATTGAATGTGCCTTATTTTACGTATACATCAATTGTCCACATAGCGAGTGCCGTCCATGGGTACAGTGTAATGTACGCTACACTTTCAGGCGTTACTACAGAGAGGTGCGCGCGAACTTTCCATTATCTACCTTGAATTGAATTGAATGAGCCTTATTTTACATATACATCAATTGTCCACGTAGCGAGTGCCGTCCATGGGTACAGTGTAATGTACGCTACACTTTCAGGCGTTACTACAGAGAGGTGCGCGCGAACTTTCCATTATCTACCTTGAATTGAATTGAATGAGCCTTATTTTACATATACATCAATTGTCCACGTAGCGAGTGCCGTCCATGGGTACAGTGTAATGTACGCTACACTTTCAGGCGTTACTACAGAGAGGTGCGCGCGAACTTTCCATTATCTACCTTGAATTGAATTGAATGTGCCTTATTTTACGTATACATCAATTGTCCACATAGCGAGTGCCATCCATGTGTAGTGTAATGTACGCTACACTTTCCGGCGTTACTACAGAGAGCTGCGCGCGAACTTTGCATTATCTATCTTGAATTGAATTGAATGTGCCTTATTTTACGTATACATCAATTGTCCACGTAGCGAGTGCCGTCCATGAGTACAGTGTAATGTACGCCACACTTTCAGGCGTTACTACAGAGAGGTGCGCGCGAACTTTCCATTATCTACCTTGAATTGAATTGAATTGAATTGAATGTGCCTTATTGTAAGTGGCGAGACTCAGGCTATGAGGCCTGCTCTTCCGCCTGACCACGCAAATTCTGCTATGCTCCTATAGAAATCTACTAACATGGGACAGCCGGCTTTACTTCCCCTCCGAAGGAACGCGTACGAAGGATTTTTTCGCCCTTAAAAATCCACGGCTTCGATCGGGTTCGAACCCGCAAACTTGGGTATAACAGTCCGATACGCTACACCATCGCCGCCGCCTTGTCCTACTCTCAGCCCTTACTTACACACACTCAAGGAATAAACACCACTCTACCACGCATGTCAGAAGATTAGAGTTTGTCCCGGATGGAGTGGTGTCTCGCCGGTGGGAGATACCCGGAGGGGGATATAAAACTCGCAAGCCGACGGAAAGGTCGGCGTCGGATCTTTCCATTGGACTGAAGATCACAGCCACCTCCGGCGTTAAAAAGTGCACTATACTTACGAGCCTCACGACCTGGATCCACGAGATAATCAACCCGTCACACAAACTGGGTTTTCCTCGTGCGCGCGCATTCCTGTCCTTCGCGACCAGTGCGCGGCGCGGCGCGGCGCGACGCGGCCTGGTTTCCAGGGGATTGTGAGTGGAGAGCGGACGCCCGCCAGCCCACCGCCTTAATGGGAGCACAGGCGCTGTGCTGCTCAAAGCTGCATTCAGTTCGTCGCGAGTAGAGGTGTCTCAGAGAATCAACTCATTTCACTGCAGTACCGCTGACTGGGAGGTCCTAGAATTCGGATCCCGACAGTGGAATGATTTTTTGACACTGACCACCCAGTTAGGTCGAGCCGAGTTCAGCCACTGTCTGGAGGAGAATGCTGGCAGCCGGCTGCTCTGATCGGTATCGACCGTAATGAAAGAACTATTTATGAGATATAAATTTCAGTTAAAATAAAATTCACTGTTTTCAATTTTATAGTTGTAGGAAGACGCTGAAAAAATTCAAACTTTTGCAATTATCAAAATACATAGTTAATCGCGAAAATCAGATCTATGCAACCTTTATAGGTGTAGTATACTCTATTCTTACAAGAAATCTAAAAAAGAAACTTTCGAGCAGTTTTTGAGAAAATTTTGAAAATGTTTGATGCCGAAATGTGTATTTCCGTTGAAAACTTGTACTCGATATTCTGCAGCATAAGTTTCTCTATACTACGTTTATTACTCCGTAAATACATATTTATATGAAAAAGTAACTAGAGGTGCTGCAGTATGGCACGGTCTTTCTCGCAGCAAACTTTTCTAATTTCCTTGGTGTGGTCTGGCTTGAAGGTCTCGCTCCAGTGTGGGTAGCTGCCATCTATCGTCACCAAAATACTTTTTTTGACTTTTCCTTTCTTTTTGGGTTTCCTAATAGGAGGACCGACATACTACTTTAGAAAATTAAAGAAGAGAAAAATCTCGTCCTAAATGACAAATTTTCATTGAAAAACTTAGAGCCCTTTTTAAGAAAATGGTGTTGAAGCGATACTGTAATTACGAAATTCCAAGCTCTTTTTCAAGGAATCAATTGAGTTCTCGGAAAACTGCATTCAAGGCTTTTAAAGCTGTCACAATCATAAAGTCAATAATGCGTACAAATCGACGAAAATGTGCATATGAACGCTTAAACGCCATTTTCTCGTAAATGAATATGATGAGATGAAATTTTGAAATTTTTACCAGAGGTAAGATTCTTAGATTCAGAGGTAAGGTTATTTCTTACCAGAGGTAAGATTCATAGATTTATCGAGAATATCTTTCGCTGTCCCCTCTCTTCGCTGTTTCTGTTATGTACTTTTGTTTTCTTTTTAGAGCAGTTATGTGGAATTATGTGGCGGTGCAAAGAAGAGAGAAAAGAGTGTTGGCTCGGAAGAGGCAAACCAGGTTCACACACCATAGCTGTAATATTTGCTCGAAGCTCTGTAAAGAACACACAAGAATGGCTATCTTTTGCAATGAATGTAGATTTGAGGAAGCTTATTCAGATATTAAATGTACCTGTATGTTTCAATGTGGTGAAATTACGTTGTTTATTGCTGTCATTGTATTCTATGACTAAATAAAATGGATATGTATAACACTTATTTATTTAGTCAAAAACAGTCAAAAACCGTATGTGACGTATGGGGGAGAAAATCATCTGCGCACGCTTTCTTGAGTTCCAGAATCCCTTCCCAACAATTAACTTCATGACTGTGTTTTTGATGCGAGTGTTTATTATAAATAAAAATTATGCGCCTGCAAGAAATAATGCATATGGATAATATGATAAAAATTATGCATTATTAAAACTATACAAGTTACAGAACTTAATAACAAATATCTAGGAATATTATTGCACGAATTTGATTCATAATAAAACAATAAATACAACATAAACTGTTGTTAGATTCAATCTAACACACTAATAATCGCGTAATAATAATAATAATAATAATAATAATAATAATAATAATAATAATAATAATAATAATAATAATAATAATAATGTTTGAGTAACGGCATGTTAATGAAAATCTGTTCCTTAAACAAAATAATATGTAAATTTTTCGAAAATTGGATTACTTTTCGTGTAATTTTGTGTCAAAATACGGCCGAGAAAGTTCGTGCTGTTTTAGCACCACTAGTTATTCATATCACCTTGTGAAACTGTTCACTCACGTAGGGTACCATAATGGACAAGAGCCACGTGTTGCTCATATACCCACGCGAATGGTTTATTTTACACGGGAGCAAATATTTTTTGTAATCAAATTTTCTGAAAAAAACTCGTTGCAACCTTTATTCATAATTAAATTTAGTACAGGAAAAACGCGATGGTAGGGATTTCTGGTCTCAAGGAAACATGCAGAGAGACTTTGAATGACTAACATGCAAGAATTGATTGAGTGATTTTTTCGTGTTTCCCGGCGCGTCAACTGCGCTGGTCATTAGTCCCGTTAGTGTAGTGCATGTTTTTTTTCTCGGGAGATGGCGGTAATCTTCCCCGGCTGGATGGCGAGATCCGTCCTAGTGGGCTACCGTCAGCTAGTGGGGTTTCCCACTAACCAAGACTCTCCCACCAGCGGGGCACCGCCCCAGCCGGGACAAGCTCTAAGCTCCCGACCGGTCTCCCGGAATATGTGGTGGTGTAGTGCATGTTATTGTAAGTGTGTGTGTTTAAGGGGAGAGGATAGGACAAGGAAGAGGTAGAAAAGATTGCGCGCGGTCCGTGGCCAGTTTATTACGGTACTGCTCCGGCATTCGCCTGGAGTTGATCGGAGAAACCACGGAAACTACCGATCACAGCAGCCGGTCGGTAGAATTCTCCTCCAGACAGCGACGGAATTCGACCAAGCTGAAAAAGCAGCGACGAACCTCCTGTCACCATCAGGACTCGAACCTAGAACCTCCCGGTCAGAGACGCTGCAGTGCCATCAGTTGATACACTGAGCTACCGTTCCCGGTGCATTCAATTCGGTTTTATAGAGTTTACAAAACTTTCTGAATGAATTAGAACTATTTTTATTTTACATATTTTTACATATTTTACCTATTACGACACATTTATTACATATTCGCTACCTTTTATTATATTTATACGTCGAAAAGGAACATTTCGGATGCGCGGTTGCAATACTTGTTACAGAATCATCTTTCTTTCAAATCGAATGTAATGTTTCTATTACCACCATATATCTGCCATGAATTGTCTAAATTACCCTACACACACACACACACACACACACACACACACACACACACACACACATACACACACACACTTATTGCGTACTTGCGAGTCTGGGATGAGTGAATTTTTATGAACAAAAGTAACTTCAATCACGTACTTGCTCATGTGTCAAACAGCAAATTCGTTAGTCGATCGAAAACTAACAAATATATTTTACAGAAAGTTGTCTTCCCGCGTTATTCAATTTGGAGGGTGGGGTATATATACTTTAATCCCCTCCCCTGGGATCCATCACTCGCTACCCGGTACTTCTATTTACTTGCACTCCGGCTCCGCGTAAACATTGTAATATATATACTATGAACGTATTAAATGTTTTTCTTTTAGTTTGTAGAAATTTATTTTTTTCGTTAATTGTTGTTTTAGTTGGTGTAATTTCAATATCTAACAAGATCTAATTAATAAACAGCTTGTTAGAATCTAGTGTACATCGCACGTGCTAAAGGTTTACTTTTTTCGAAAGGTTGTGACTTTCGGCTTCGAGGATTCGTGATACAACCCTTCAAACTTGTTTAACAAAATATTACTTTGAAAACTTATTCAATAAACATATAGTCAGTTAAACTTTTAAATAGTTAAGCAAAAATACACTATGCCTCTAGAATGTATGTTATACAAATCTTAACCCAGACCAGAAAGACCACCTCTCTTTGACTTACTGGCCATAACGCTTTGGCCTTGCAATTTCTCAAGTCATGCATTTGAAAGTAGAGCGTCTAGAAGAACAAGATTATGTCTCTTTCACTGTCCACAAAGAATTTCCCAGAAAAAACAGTATGACACATTGGCACGACGAATGTTAACTGCAATTCCAAGATACTCTGTAATTTCCTCTTGAAACCTGTTGTTGTAATGCGGCGAATTCAATTAACAAACCTTAAACATGTGGCACACATCTCTCATAATCTTTTGAAAGTTAACATGATCTCGATTTTTATGCTTATGTCGCTAGCACGTATTTTTATGCTTAATCTCAGTGTTTTTATTTATTAATGAGGAACGGAATTTATTGTAATAAAAAATGAAAAATATGTACGTATATATGTACTTATTTTTTCCAAAACATGTAAGAAAAAATAGATAATATGTAAAATAAAAATTGATTATTGTGTTTAAAATTGTTCTCTACAAGCATTTTCCGATCATAGAACGTCGCCGATCAGTTTTTAAGGATTTGGAGTGGCTGAAAGTAGGTTCTATCTCTACTGAAGTAATTGTACACCAGACTTCACCACCTATAAGAATTTTATTCGAAATACGTATGTATCGTCCATTATAAGCACTAATCGATCTTCCAAATTATGCAAACTTTTTACGAGGGGAGGATTACCAATAAGATCTTCTCTGTTACAAACATCGATGCCAAACTCATATGATAAAACATTTTTCTGAAACGAGTCCATAACAGATTCGCAGAAACGAGATACTATGTGATTGCTTTTTAAACCCAAAATTGATGCTAGGATATTATTAGAATTTTCCGTTTTTAGTTTATATGCACACGTGTATTTTATGATATACAGAGCATTTTTGTTTTGAATAAAAAATATTATTCGATGTATAATAATGATTTCCAACAATGCTAAGACATTTTTTATTCTTTTTTATCAATTTTGACAATATTACATATTTTATAAATATATTAAAACACTATATTATTTAAGGCACGGAAATCGTAAAGGAGCGTGGTTACAAAATGGGCTCGCCAGGTCGTAAACCATATCCAAGACATTTGCCGGTTTGAGCACTCAAAAGCATATGAAATTCTCTACATTCCATAAGTAGCACTTTCTGAAATTCCTTCTGGAAGTTTATGAACTAGGTGAATTTTAATAAATAAAAGAAAGGTTTTGGTTAACATTTTTATAGAAAAAATGATTTCAATCAATTTATTACTGTGTTTATAAATTGAAAGGCATCTACAAGTCAATTTTAACCAATTATTACGGCACAGTTGATATCAGAAGCAAACCAATAAAATAAATGCCACAAAATGAATATTTTCTTAATTTAAACAAGAAAACACCGTTTATTCGCTGTAAGTACTTACCATATGAATATTTTAGCTTCATATTTTGAAAATAATATTTTTTACCTCCAAAAATGTGGGAAAAATCTGAGTCGAATTGCAAACTAAGACCAGAAACCCCACTTTATCCTTTGGAAATCTATTACAACCCCAAATTTGTTATTTACAATTTAGATCGCCAAGAAGGATGGTTTTATTTATATTGTTGAAAATGTTTTTAAATGTTACGAGAGTAAATATGTATTTTGAAGGTTTGTAGGCAACTGAAAAATAGTAATTGATATTATTAATATTGATTATTAAAGACAGAATTTCAAGAGAAGGATGATTGTTAAATTGGAATGAATAGTGTTTATACACAGGTTTTTATAACGTGGCAGCTGAGGGTATTATCTCAAAGATGGAATATGGCACGACTTTTTGCGTCTTTCTCGGTGCTGCCGCAAGATGCCGCATGATCGTGACCGTGTCAAGAAGTGCTGCAGATCAAGCGATTCTAACGGCACCACCGAAAGAGTTTAATGAGTATAGCTACTCCTCGGGAGACGACTAAAAATTTTGTCAAAAAATAAGTTCAATAGTTCCAGAAAAAGAATTTGTCGGTCGGAAGTAAATGTGTTTCAGTTATTAAAGGCAATGTGTACATTATGAGTATATAAAAATGTTCATATCTATATTGTTATTTTTTCAAACCCTTAGCATTCCAGTTGAGAAGTGTTAATGGATTGGTATATTTATTAATTATTTATTGCGAGAGAGCGATTGAATAATATTTTGTAGTTGAGGAAGAAGAATTCAAAGAATTTGTGATATTATGTGATATATTATTGTAACAGTTTCTTGAATGTTATAACTAGAGGGAGAGGTATGTTGTGTAGGAATGTGTAAGTTATTTGTCCGAGAGGGGTTGTTTATGTTAGTTTGTGTATTAAAAAGAGGTGGGAAATGTCTTGTATGTAAATTAAAAGGTTTTGAAGAGTTGTGAGGTAAAGAAGTTGGGGTAGTGGAATATGACATTTTGTTGGGGGAAGAATTATTGGTGGAGGTATAAGAGGAGAAAGTATTTATGGAAGTTGATTATTAATAGATTTATTGACTTTACTATATAAGAAAAGTTTGTAAAAAGAACATCCTATATCATTTGCTGAATGGTTGTGACCACAGTTTACGTATGTTGGAGGGGTTGACTGTGACTTCGGACAAACAGAGTAATGTTGGAGTTGGGAACACTTGACACATCTGAATTTCAATTTACAATTAGCCTGTGAATGTCTAAAACGCTGACAATTTTTACATTCAACAGGGGTGAATCTATTTGTTTTGGATTGAATTTTAATAATTGATTGAAATAGACGATCTAACTTTAAAAAGAGGTCTGGATTGATGGGAGTCTGTTCAGTCTATGGCATAAATTTGAAGAGGATTCCTAGTTTGTCATAAAGACGCTAAACTTGAAGCACTGGATATTCTAAATGAATAAGTTCATTCAAAATTTCTAGTTCACTTAAGGAGAATGGAATGTCTTTAATCATTACCTGGAATATTATTTCATCCGATCTTGAAATGTATAAAAGTGTATATTATTATTTTGACAGAGTTTTCTGAAATTTCGATAATTATCCGTGTATATTGAAATAAACTGCAATTTATTCAAACAAACTCGGTCGAGGAACCTGAAAAGCAAATATCTTTCTATCTTGCTACTTCATTGCTAGAATTGGCTAAATGAAAAATCATATATTCATTTCACAAAAGCATGGAAATTTATTAAACAATTTCAAACAATTGTTTATATTGTATAACTTTACCCAATATAAAATTAAACGTGTGTCATGACCGTTCCAACCTTATGTCTTCGCGCGCTTTTTTGACCATCTTTATGCATCTCCGACGCCGCCGTCCTAAGGTCCAGACACCATCTTCTCTCTTCTTTTCTCGAAAGCTCACTTCAATTATCGTTCATCAGATCAATAAACTATTTGCTGCTAACATTCCAGTCCAATCACTGACAACTTCGCCCAAGCCCTCAATGTCCCTCCAACTCTTTGACATGAAATATTTTAAGCTCCACTGTCACACTTAGTGTTCAAATTTTGATGTTTTCTCAACATCCATTCCCTAGTAGATGCTTACAAGTCCCCAAAGAAAAAAAACTCCAAACATTAATTGGAGCACGATCCGTTCATGAGCACGGCATCAGTCAGAATGAATGTCTCTCGTATTCTTTCATCCCTGTAAAGCTCGGTTCATAATTTCGATTGTTTATTTGCAGATAACATTTGATGTACTTTCGTACCTAGCCAGTCTCTAAATTTCTTGCAAAACGAACTAGCCGTCTTCACGACTGTCACTGCTTTTTCGGCCAATCCCAGAATTCTATATAGAATTAACTAGCCGTCTCCGCGATTGTCACTGCATGAATATGTTGATCCCGGCTCGCTTACCGTTGCTATGCTAGCATATTCACATAATGTATCCCCTTTAATTGACATTTATAATAAATGTTGTACAATATTCAGTGACATATTGGTATGTCACAATATAAAAAGAATTTGGATCTCATTAAAACGAAATTTGGTTGAATAGTTATTGGGAACCACTTTTGCAACGTCTTGAAGTAATAAAGGATAGCTTATGCCAATCTCTATTGTAGGTAGAACTTTTTGATAGGGTGAAGAAGTTGAAGTAGTCGATTCTAGTAGATTAGCCAAAGTTTCGTGTCTGGAGTGGGTCAGGATGGGTGTAGATGATTTTGAACGTTTGTAAGGGTTTTCAGCAGCATCTGAGGGACGGGGATGATGAATGTTATTACACATGCCTTCTATGTTGGTTTCAGGTTGTGGCACTAGGTTTGCCGAAGTTTCTTGAAAAAGTGTTGATGTTGAAGTACTTGGTTAGAAAGCTTGTTGATAATTTGGTGGTTGCGAGGAAGAAAATTCCATATTTTGAACTGGAGCTGCTTAAAAGCCAACGTATTGAGCAGAAGCTTGAACATCGGTCGACAACAGAATTGTCCAAGACAACTCGACTCCCGTAAGGGAGATGAGTTATAATAAGTTTTTTGTAGTTTTTTAATCTCTTTTGATAAAATATTAGTTGTAGATAATAGAGAATCAAATTATTCTCAGATAATTCAATTATAGATCAGAGTATTTGAAATAATATGAGGATATTTGACAGCACTATTCTAGAATCGCGGCCACCTGAGTTCCTTCACATTCTCTGAACCTACATGATCCCAGCACAATTTTGTACACATAGCGCTCGCCGATTGTCGGCACGTTCGTGACATATTCATTGTTGATGCTCTCTGGTTGCGAGAACTTGCGACTTTTAGTGCTGAACCATTTTTTTAAACTTATGGTCGCTTTTCAACTGTTATATTGCCAAATTATGGTTGGTTAATTTATGGTCTTGGTTAATTATAATTATTTTTACATGAAAATTGATTAATTAATTTCCCAAATTTATTTATTTATTTGCCACTTTATTATTTATTTTTAAATGCTATTGTACGATTAAACTGTCTTTGGCGTGAGACAACCCATGTCTAGGCAAGAAAGTATATATTTATGTGTAATTAACTATTGACTCGTTACCCGAGTTAGTTTTTACCTCACAGTCATACAAATAATTCTCTTCTCACCGCCCAACATTATACTAGTAGTAGTCATGGTGTGTGTGGATGTGGCGAGGATGGTGTATGTTAGTGACTTCCTGTGAAGTGCCTAATATTCAAGAAGATGCAGTACATTATTTAATTATATATACACTTCGAGGTTGAAAGGTAAGTAACTCTTTTAAACAAAAATTTAAAATTTGTTCTAACTGTAGCTATTGTAATTGTACCGACACGTGCTTTGGTAGCCTTATGGTAACTGTATTTTACTTCCTTCTCATATTATGCAGCCCTGAGCATGGAAATATATTTTCCGAAACCTCGGCAAACAACCATGTAAATTCTTTTTATTTGTGCTGAGCAAGCCTCATTCACCTGCATTCAATATTTCATCAATGGTAGTTAAGAATGTATTATTATTATTATTATTATTATTATTATTATTATTATTATTATTATTATTATTATTATTGATATTATTATTATTTTATAATATTAATAACAAATATTATTATAGTAATATAAGAAGAAACGAATGTCATTTTATTCTATTGAAATGTTTTCGATATAAGTAAAAATCCTATTAGTAGTAGAACGCATTGGACGACTGTCACTATTACCACAACGTTCAAATGTGAGTTACCTCATTAAGTATTAAAAACATTAGTATTTCATCTTTTTTATGTATAATAATCTTAAGAATTCTAAATACTACATTAGAGGTACTGACCATTGTTGAAATCACGACCGTTAATAAGTAGTAGGACATGGATCACGGGATCGGTCAATTAATGAAACACATTAGTTTGCCAACGTTTTGGAACATTTAATTCCTTCATCAGGGCTAACAAAAAACACAATCATATGGAATAAGGACAACTTTTCTGAACAACAACATTAGAAATCACGCAAAATATGCCATGAATCAACATACATGAAGAAAAATAAATAAATAAGTTATATACTGTATATATAAGCCAAGGTAATATAAACGGTACACACCTTACTAATACATAAACTGGTCAAACATCATGTTCGCTTACAGCCCAACTCCAATATAGAGTTGCTGAAGCACACAAGTCCATTGCAAGTCCGACCAGGGCCACGGCCCGGAGCAGTACCCGACCAAACGGGTCACGGACCGCGCGCGATCTGTCCTTCCTCTTCCTTGTCCTATCCTCTCCACACACACACACACACACACACACACACACACACACACACACACACACACACACACGTACACTTACACACATAGACTTACAATAACTTGCACTACACTAGCACATATTCTGGGAGACCGGTCGGGAGCTTAGAGCTTGGCCCAGCTGGGTCGGTGCCCTGTTGGCGGGAGAATCCTGGTTAGGGGGAAACCCCACTAGCCGACGGTAGGTCGGCGCCGGATCTCGCCATCTCTGCCATCTCCAGAGGGGAAAAACATGCACTACACTTACGAGACTAATGCTTAAGTTGTTGTCGCGCCGGGAATCGCTAACCAACGAACCTACCAAACCATTCGTCAAAACGAAGCGTGCCAATCGTGTTTCGGCGAGAGAAAGGACTGCTTCCCGCGCGTGCGTGCGTGCGTGCGTGGGAGTGCGCGGGGCAACGGCCGCGTGGCAGCGCGTGCGTCGTGCGGCGCGGCGGTGCAGCCGCTGCGAGGGCACGCGTGACGCCCGGCGGGCGAGGGCAGTGGGCCGAACGCGCAGTGGGCCACGCAGGGCGCGAAAGGGACATCACAACAGGATAGGATGGGCTCAACTGGACGATTGCTTATTGCTAGACATCGGATGTTTAGGCACTAAAAAGTCGCCTTTTAGGTGCCTAAAAAGGCACTGAAAATGTCAATAATAAAGAACTATCATAAGTTACATTCACAATAAAATGAGAAATTGTTTATAATTTGTCTATATTGTTTTGTAAACTTCAAATCCACGAAACAAGTACGAGCATTTTAAAATAAAGCTACATTTACATATTTACAACTCTTCTTCTACATTTTGTTCTTAATAGTTTGCGTTAACCAGTAATATTTGCATATTACCACTAACATTTCAAGGATGACAATTTCAAATTTGCGATTGGGAGACATCAGTTTGAATGCGGAGAAGGATCTCTTAATATCTAATGAAGTGACTGGCATATATTTTAGAAGTCGAACATTAGCAACACTGAAACCTTCTGGTAATTTACATTTATTTCCACTTACAATTTTGGTGCCATCATGTGGTATATGGTCAGTCAAGCATGTTCTCAGAACATGGGTGGCGTTTATGAAGTATGGAAATGGAGAAAAATCTGTTGGTATACGTTAAGGAATTCTCTCGTATTTTAAAATTCAAAGACGTGAATTGAAGATTTCGTAATGAATGGTCACATTGGAACAACACCAATTTTTGATATCTTTAAAATGTATATGAAAATAATAAATAAAAGTAAAAAAGTCTTAAAAAGGTATTTATCCCAAAAAAGGCATTTATTCTAAAAAAAAGCAAAAATAAGCATTATAAAACTTCGTCAGATGTCATCATTTGTCATGATTCGTGCACATATATTATGAGCCTTTAAATAAGTTTGTTAGAATAAAATAGACATTTCCCTAAACATCCGATTTGCTCTATCACTCTCAAAAAAACCTTCCACTGCGCATGCCCGAACATGACCTCTCCCTCCAAAGCTCCTAATATTTCCCCGCCTGCTTGCGCTCTTTGTCACAACATAGCCCTCTCTCTGTCTTTTTCTCGTGGGTCGCGCGGTAATTCAATACTGTGAGTTTGGCGATAACAAATTGGTGAGTGAGAAGGATCAGACATCAGCAACTTACATGTTTCTACACTAGGGGTTATCCAAATGATCAACAGAAAATAAGCGGTCTCTTGAAGAAGAGTTTCGGTCTCCAGTCCGTTTTACCGTGGCTAGTGAGCAGTGACAGTGTGTTTTTAACACAGTAACTGCTGTTATTGCCAAATTTTGTTCGCGATTGTGCATTTTATAACGGCATATTCTTCATTATCCACTCGTGTGTCGGGGAGGTTCCTGAGAGGACAAGCACGTGAAATCGTTTATCGTGTGGTTCAGTACTTTGACCAGCTCAAAATTAAATTGCGCGATGGAAATGTAGTGCAGATGGCGAGTAATGCGACAGATGTTTCGGAATCCACAGTGAAGACGTAATTAGGGAAAGGCGTGAAAGTGTAGCGAAGGGTCAGCTCACATTTTCAACTCCCAAAGGAAAGAAAATAGGGAGAACAAAACTGATCGAAGTGGATTCATTCACAGATTCCTCTATTAGGCAGAAAATTCATAATTTTTACACTGTAAAAAAATGTCCTACTCTTGGAAAGCTATTAACAGCACTGAAGGAAGGCGGAATGTGATGGACCAACACATTGATGGATTCGTCATTTCTTTGGACACTCCTGGCAGCGCGAGTTCTTCTTCTGAAGACGGGGGCAGTGATGACGAGTGGCGGTCAGCGCGATCGCCGCGTCTTGCAGTCGCCTCTTCTTGTCGCCTACGCGCTTCCTTATCACCGAGAGGGGAAATCTCAGATGCCGCAGGGTGGGAGCAGCCTCCGAGACTTCGTCAAAGGTACGTCCGCCATGATGGCCATTTTTGCGAGCGGTTCAGCTATAGTCATTCCAGACGCGACGACTGCCAAAGTAATTAGTCCCGAAATGTAGTACATGCTTTATCGTGAGACGTGGTGGTGATCTTTCCCCACTGGAAGATGAAATCCGCTCAAATACATAATTGGCAGAAAATATTTTCTTGCTACAAGGAATTTCCACACCAGCTTGTCAGCTATGTCGAATTCAGTCGCTGTCTGGAGGTGAATTATAGTGGCTGGCTGCTCTGATCGGTTAGTTTTCCGTGGTTTCTCCGATCAACACCAGGCGAATGCCGGGGCAGTACCCTAACAAACGGGTCACGGACCGCGCGCGATCTTTCTTTCCTCTTGCTTTTCCTATCGCCACCTCTTATACACACATACACTAACGTGTACTACATTACCACACATGCCGGGAGACCGGTCGGGGGCTTAGAGCTTTTCCTGGCTGGGGCAGTGCCTGGCTGGTGGGAGGTACCTGGTAGGGAACTCAGTGGTTTACACGACCAGAATCACTAACAATCAATCAATAAGTCAATCTAATACGGCAATAAAACATGTCGAGATTTTGATAGAAATACTCGTTTTGGTGGGGTCACAAAAAATCTGAGTTTGTCACTGATCACAAAAAAAATATTATATTCCAAAACATCTTTTTGTTTGTCTGTCGTTCTGTTGGCAACGTTAGATTCTTATCCAATGATAGGGTTGTTTTCGAATATATATTTTGCGATCGTTCTCGCCGCACTTACGAAATTTGAAACGAATATTCCAAAGCATTTGCATAAGAATTTCTGCTCACGTCTAGTTTGTTGACGTTTTACTCTCGCTACAAAGCCCCAAATCCACAATTTATTACGGCTGAACATCCGTCATGATGACCGCCTGCCCGTTAGCCAATGTGGGTGGCGCTGATCACACTCCGGGGCTAGCTCGTGTAGTTGGCAGCAGTGAGCTGGCGAGGGACCCCACCCGGGCTCAACTGGGTAGGCGTCCCGAAGAAATTCGAAACGAATATTCCAAAGCAGTTGCATAAGAATTTCAGCTCACGTCTTGTTTGTTGACGTTTTACTCTCGCTACACAGCCCAAAATCCACAATTTATGACGGCTGAACATCCGTCATGATGACCGCCTGTCCGTTAGCCATTGTAAGTGGCGCTGATCACACTCCGGAGCTAGCTCGTGTAGTTGGCAGCGGTGAGCTGGCGACGGACCCCTCCCGGGCTCAACTGGGTAGGCGTCCCGAAGAAATTCGAAACGAATATTCCAAAGCAGTTGCATAAGAATTTCTGCTCACGTCTAGTTTGTTGACGTTTTACTCTCGCTACACAGCCCCAAATCCGATGATGACCGCCTGCCCGTTAGCCATTGTAAGTGGCGCTGATCACACCCCGGAGCTAGCTCGTGTAGTTGGCAGCAGTGAGCTGGCGACGGACCCCTCCCGGGCTCAACTGGGTAGGCGTCCCGAAAGGTGGCTGTATTCCGACATAGCCGGAGGCCAGCCAAGAGGTGATTCGTACGTCCGCAGAGGGAGGGGCGCGGATAAAGGCTGGGGCCTAGGAGCCCACCCTGGGAAGTAAAATCCTTCCGGTAAAACAAGAAGTTTGCACTTAGGCGACTACACGTGGTATAAATCGTCTGTTTGTATGTCTGCCTGTGTAGTCGTATACAATCCACGTCAGTCGCGGCTCGTGGTGTTGAAAATGGGGAAGGCTACAAATGCATTGCATCACATTGCATGCGTTGTATTTCTAATCAAAACCTTTTCCGATATACGCATAACAGAGTAGTGCTCCTACCGCATGTTGGGAAAACTAGTTGAAGCTCAATGCTACTCGCTGAGCTGCACACGCACAGTAATGCTATCTAGTGAGCACGCCGATCTTCAGACCCTACGCCCCACCCTTGAAGGCTGCTTGTCCACAGCCTTCGCCCGCCCGTTTAGCCTGTGCAGTGAATGCATGACGTCACGCCTCGTCGTTTTACACAGACCTTATGGTGGAATGAAGTGGGAGCCTAACGCTTTTGTCTTCCCTTGTCACAGCTTCAAAAGCTAAACGGACGACGCTTATCGAACTTATAAACAAAAGTTTCGATATGATTGTTCTATAATACAATCATATCAGAAATACAATCAGAAATCCATTATAAATAAATAAATAAATAAATAAATATGTTTTTAAATATCTTTTGCGGGCAATTTCTATAGGAGAGGCTCCGCCTTTCAGCCTTTAATGACGAGCCGCGCCTGATCCACGTATATTGTGTAATGTTGCAAAATTGACATTACACAATAGATCTGGACGAACCCGACGCCCGGCTCAAAGTTCGTTGATTATCCTTTTCTTCTCGGACAGCGTCACAGGCGCTTAAAATGGCGTGAATTTTATTTTCTTTGAAATTCCGAATTTTTTAAACATGCTTATATACAAATTCGGCGTCTTCCTACTACTACAATATTGAAGATAGAATTTTTTCTTAATTGCATAGAATTACGAAATAAAGTCCTGCTCATTTTTTTCGAAAATATGAGTATTTTGGCGGAATTTTGGGAAAATAAAGAAATTTTTAACTCTTATTTTCTCAAAAACGGCTTCAAATATTTCTTTAATTTTTTTCTCGGATAGCACTTAAAAAGGGACGCAAGTCCCTTTTGGACGGATTCTCTGAAGTTTCGAAAATTGCAGAAAATGACCTCGACGAAAGTACTAGTACTAGTTCTATTCAGTTTTTTTCATACGAAATCTGCTTTAAAAATTATGTCTGTAAAGAATGTCATGCACTATTCTTATGGGACGATTAGCCATAGCAGTTGACGCGCTCGGAAACAAGAAATAACCAATCAATCAGTCAATCCTCGAAATCGCCTCCTCTCACGTCCTAATGTTTTCATTTTTCCTCAGAAAAAATAAGAATACGCGAGAAAAGGTATTGGAATCCGTGCGAAGATTCAACGTTGCAATTACGGTAAAATATAATGATCCCACAAAAGCAGAAACTCTGTTATATTATTAGTAATGAATACGCAATATTATAATACCACAGAAACCTGCAAAGGAGTTTTCAACCAGAAATGTCAATTTGTTTGCAATTTTTTAATATAAAAAAGTTGCAAAAAATACGACCTGCGTGATTTTCTTAAACATGATCTGAAAAAAAGTGGTGCTACAGAATGGCACAGACTTTCTCGCAGTAAAGTGTCCTAATTTCCTTGGTGCAGACTGGCTTTTCAGTTTTGCTCCATCTTCTTGTCAACTACTATCTATTGCCGCCCAAATATTTTCTTACATTTTCTCACTTTTTCGGTTTCCTAAATGGAGAACCGAAATACTACTCTAAGAAAAATAAGTGCAATTATCACTATCCGTTGAAAAAATTTGAACTAAAAATGTGAGGCCATTTTTCAGAAAATTGATATTTGAGCGTTTTTGAAAATACCACAAATTACTTAAAATTTAAAATTGAAGAAAAATTGGAGACGTTTTTGAGAAAATTTTGTTTTGTTATTTTTTTAAAATTACACATTTTGCACTCACTAATGCATTAAAAGTAAATTTGGAAAAAAAACTCTACATGACCAGAATGAAAGATGTATTTATGGACAACAAATTTCATTTGAAGGAAAACTCTGTTTTCAATTTTATAGTTGTTGAAAGACGCCGAAAACAATTAAAACTTTTGCAATTCTCTCCGTCTGTCTGTTCGTCAGTGAACATCACTAGCGCGTAAACCATTCGTACGATCTTTTCCAAATTGAAGAAACCCCTGTCCATCTGGTTCTAGTTGAAACTATGATATTTTGAAAAACATTCTTTAAAATTTGACGGTACTTAGCATGAAATCCCCCGGACGTTTTCAAATTTTTTTCAAAAACGGCCCCAAATTTTGTTTTAAAAATTCTTGTAAGAATAGAGCAAAATACAATAATATTATAAAGAAAGCACAAGTCCCATTTTCACGACTAGCTCTAAATTTTCGAAAAATGCAAAAGATTTTCGGCGTCTTCCAACAATTATAAATTGAAGATAGAGATTTTTCCTTCAAATAAAATTTGTTGTCCATAAATTGTTCTTTCATTAACGTCATGTAGACTATTTTAAAAAATTTAGTAGTTTTGTTCAATAATTTGTAAAATATTTGAAATTTTAAAAAATTAAAAAAACAAGATTTTCTCAAAAACAGCTCCAAATTTTAAGGGGGACCCTGATCCCGAATTAGTGGACCGTGATACTGAAAAAGTGTTGTATATTTCTAAAACGTCCGTCCGTCTGTGAACAGTGCTAGCGCCTAAACCACACGTACGATATTTTTCAAGTTGAAGAAATCCGTGTCCGTCTGTCTCTAGTTGAAAATTCAGATTTTGAAAAACATTCTTTAAAATTTTGGGGGTACTTTACGTGAAGCCCCCCGGACATTTTCAAAATTTTCTTTAAAACGGCTCCAAATTTTTTCTTAATTTTTTTTATAAGAATACACTTATAAAGGTGGCATAGGTCCAATTTTCTCGGTTAACTCTGAATTTTTGAAAATTGCAAAATTTTGAATTATGTGAGTATTTGGGTATCTGAGTGGGATAGGGATTAATAATTTGGTTTTTGTGAGCGCATCAAATGCTCAGGTCATTAGTTACGTAAATTTCATGCATTTTTTATCGCGGGAGGCGATCTTACTTCTCCAGACATAAGTCACTGCAGCGCCTCTGACCGGAAGGTCCTAGGTTTGAGTCCTGACGGTGGCAGGGTTTTCGGCACTAGCTTACTACTTTCCCCTTACACACACACTTACACTAACATGCACTACACTATCTCATATTTCCGGAGACCGATCGGGAGCTTAGAGCTTGTCCCGGCTGGGGCGGTGCCCTGCTGGTGGGAGAGTCCTGGTTAGGGGGAAGCCCCACTAGCCGACGGTAGGTCGGCGCCGGATCTCGCCATCCAGCGGGGAAAGATCACCGCCATCTCCCGAGAAAAAACATGCACTACAGTTACGGGACTAATACGTAAGCTGTTGACGCGTCCGGAATCACCAACAACCAACCAAGCAACCAATCGCAAAACCGATCCTACAGCGATCCGCTAGAATTCCGTTGCCCGTTTGTTAGAGTACTGCTTGGGCATTCGCCTGGTATAAATCGGAGACATCAGGGAAAACTATTCATAAGAGCAGCTGGTTTCTAGAATTCACCTCCAAAGAATGGTTAAATGCGACCTAGCTGACACTATAGTGTCGGAAAGCCTGTCACCATCGGGACTAAACCATAGAACCTCCCGTTCAGAGGCACTGCTGAGAGATCAACTCATGGTCTGAGCCATCTTTGCAGTTTCTGCTATTAGAATTTATATCATTCTCTCTCTGTGGAAAATTATTCTTTTAATGGTTAAAAATAGTGTTCTGAGACAAAAAATTGCATCTTTTGGATATTACAAAACTAATTTCCATTTAAATAATAGTAATTTACGGGTAAAGGAAAAGTCTTAAAAAATGGTGGCAACAAAAAGAAATCAAATAAAGGTAAAATATTTAACACCCAGACACATTTTGTAACCTGAAGAATGAAAAGTTATTACTAAATCAATCATGCTACTACATCGCGCAACAGAACCGTAATGTGAACCTTACGTGAAATGATACCAAGTTTTTCATCACATTAAATGCATTTTGTCAAGAAGATTGAGCATAGCATATCTAATCTATTCTTCTGTGAATGAAAAAAAGTTTATTTAAAGTTTTCTCGATTTAACATTAGTCATGATAAAATGTTTTGGAAGATGGGAATTGCTTTTGAAATACATGACCACCGATAACAACTTCATCGTCATTGATATTATCTTCTCCAGAACTACCCTCCAAATTCGGTACGTTAACATCAACTTCAGGAACCTGTTCCTTCTCCTTTCATCCAGTATTCTCTGTTTACTTTTTCTATGTGGTTCACATAATTAAAAGTTATATGTAAAAATTAGATGACAATTTGCAAATGGCCAGCAACATTGGCGAACTATCATGGTATAATCTAAAAGAATGTTGATGATAATTCTAAATGAATGTTGGCGATAATTCGGAAGTAGATATTTTTGCTTTGCCAACTTAAATTTTAAATTGACACTTTTTACAGAATTGCAATACACTAAACGAAACTTCCGAAGGTCGAATGAGGATTCATCGTCTCTTCCAATAACATTTTTTCAAGAATTGTCATGTTCGTTCCACATTCTAACTGACCAGTGAAGTATCTCGTGAAAGATTAGCAAAGAAGCGCGGGAAATTTGAATTTGAAATTTGGAAGATGCAACAATTACGTAGAATACTCTTTTAAACAATATATATATATATATATATATATATATATATATATATATATATATATATATATACGATCTAATTGAAGATTATTTTAAAAAGCGTATTTAATCATTTTAAAAGGAATTTAATTGTGTAAGAAACCCATTATTAATATAAAAAATAATTCAAAAATAGAGAGTTTACTGAAAATGTACCTGCGCCAATTTTATTACCGTACTTGGCTAAAAGGAATAAAGAAAATTGGGTGCCGTTTATAAGAAAATAATTTTTGAAAAATTGCCAAAAATCTCGGAAAAGTTTCATATTTTCAAAATTCTGGTTCATGGCTTTATTTAAAGAACTGCATTTGAAGAATGGATATCATTAACAAATGTCAATATTGTATTTGCAGAAAGTCGCCGAAAAAGTTCCAATTTTGCAATTTTCTTAACTCTACCCAAAGAATAAATTTAATAAAAAAATTGAAATTATTTTTGAGAACATTTTAAAACAATTGATAAAATATGATGCTAGGTGTTCTCCAAAATCAAAATATTGATTCAAAAATCGCAGGGCCTCGATTTCAGCAAGTTCAATGGGGAATATCATTTTTTGTGAAATCGTCTGAAGAGTTTAGGCACTAGTGTAGCTCAGAGGGATAGACGGACAGACGAATGGACAGGCGAACGGAAATCTGGTGTAGACCAAATTTATATATATATATATATATATATATATATATATATATATATATATATATATATATATATATATATAACAAGATTTATCCAATTTTTCGTCCCTCGGGCTTCACAATGCGCGTTTTGCGATTCAAAAATCCACGATTTCCGCCACAGCATTACAATTTCTTTCCGTCTAGCAAAGTACAGAGTAAGGTGACGAAGCAAAGATCGGACGGGAAAGCATCGGAAATCGACTTGTGAGGCAAGTGAGGGCTGTGAAGTCGAATGTCGGCCCTGACCCGCCGTACGAGCGGGGGGGGGGCGCATGTGGGAGGCGGGAGGCTGCGATCCCTCGCGCCGTTCCCCAGGCGCCGTTCCGCGATTGCGCGAGGCGTGGCCGCTTTCCCAGGGCTCCAGCGGCGTCGCCCCGCTCCCCTGCCGCCTGGGAAGCGCCGACGCCTTGCCACATCCACGCTCCCAAAGCAGCTTCATTGTTTCAAACATCCATCGATTGACACCGATGCTTTTTTTTAACATCCATGGTGTACGTGGCGGATTCCGTGGTATAACGGTCAGCGTACCGGACTGGTGTACCCGAGTTTGCGGGTTCAAACCCGATCGAAGCCGTGAATTTTTAAGGCCGAAAAAGTCTTCGTACGCCGTTCCTTCGGAGGGGAAGTAAATCCGGCTGTCCCATGTGGTAGATTTAACTGCATGTAAAAGAAGCCCGAGCAAAATTGAGATCCGTCTGTTTCCTCCCCCAAGATAATTCCTCCTTTCTCCGCTAGATGGTGAAAGAAGCGTAACGAATTTGGCGTGGTTAGACGGAAAAGCGGGTCTGATGACTCGAGTCTCGCCACGTAAAATAAGGCATTGACTAAACTAAACTTTCCCTTGTGTCGAAAAGGGCGAATTTTCGACACAAAAATTCTTATTGCCGGGCCCTGGTCACGAAAAAGGTCATAAATAATGTTGCTAAATATAGAAAATAAATACCTGTAACATGTGGTGTGGCCAGAATCCATGATTTGTGTGTCCCTGATACCGATAAGTCGATTGACGGAAAAACGTCTGTCTGTCCGTTTGTGCATAACGCTAGTGCATAAACCGTTCAACCTATTTTCTCCAAAATTGATATTCCTCAATCGTTGTGGCTGATGTGGCGGCCCCTACAATTTTAATTTTCATTTTGAGAGGTACTTTACATAAAGCCCATCGGATATTTTCAAAATAAAAAAATGGCTCCAAGTTTTTTGATTATTTTTTTTGTTGGATAGGGCGAAGGACGTTTAAGAGATTTGTGGAAGACTTATTTTCGTTGATATCCCTGCTTTTTTGTCGAAAATTACCAAAATTGAAATTTTGTTTGGAGTCTTCTACATCCATAATATTGAAGATAGAGATGTTATTCATAAGTGAAATCTGATCGTTAGAGAAAAATCTTGAAAGAAGGTCATGCTCAACTTTTCGAAATTATGGGTAATTTTCCGGTAATTTTGCTCGAAATAAAGGCAATTTTTTTAATTGATTTTTTTTCTCTAAAACAGCTCCATTTCTTTTAATTCTCTGAACATATGTATTAACGGACGGTAAAAAATACTGCGCGAGTCTCATTTTGGAGTATTGCTCGGTTTTTCCAAAATAGCAAAAACATGAAAACTACAAAGTCGAAGATAGAGATTTTAGCCTCAGACAAAGTATGTTCTACAAATTTACCTCTTAAAATTATCGTGTACAAGTTTTTGAAAAAACGAGAAGGATCACGTGTCTCATGTGACATTAAATGTAGTTTTTCGAATTTTTTCTGTGAACAAGATCTTCAAATTTCGCATTTACCACAACGCTTACATGTTATATTCTGCATGTGTAAAGACACGTACGCGAAAACAAAGAACACGAACTACAGGCCAAGGTTTCTGGCAGGAGTCGGGAATGTCGAGAGTCTTGCTGCGAAAAGAGAAAATTGGGGACTCCCTTCCAAACAACGAGCGTTGATTTCTTGCGATGCTGTCTTGTGGAAAGCAAAGCCTTTACTGTTCTTGTTCAGACAAGAGAATAACTGGTAACTTGTTGAAGTTTGCTAGAAACTCAGCCTTCAGTTAGAGAGCAGAACGTATTCAGTTATGTTGCTACTTTAGTACAAAATATAAAAAAAATCATTACAACAATCAATCATTAGAGTGAAAGGTCCTTTCTCAGACCTTCATAATGTTCTTTCTTGCAAATGCTTTTTATCTTCTCGTATACATACGTATATAAGGGTGTAGTATACGTAGTATAGAGAAAGTTATGTAATGCTGCGAAAAATCGATTTCGAGATTTTGACAGAAATACACGTTTTGGGGATTGATACCGAAATACCCTGATACCGAAAAAGTCTGTCCGTCCGTCCGACTGTCCGTCCGCCCGTACGTCCGTCAGTCTGTCGTATGTGCACAAACCTAGCCTTTTACACCACACATACGATCTTCCCGAATTGAAGAAAGCACTGCCCATCAGCTCTAGTTGAAGCTTTGAATTTTGAATAACATTCTTTAAAATTTAGGGGTACGTTATATGAAGCCCCCTGGACATTTTCAAAATATTCTCAAAATCGGCTCCAAATTTTGTCTTTACATTTCTTGTAATAACAGAGTAAAATACACTTATAGTGGCATAGGCCCAATTTCCACGGTTACCTCTGAATTTTCAAAAATTGCAAAAGTTTGAATTTTTCTGGCGTCTTCCTAGGACTATAAACTTTTAGTAGTTTTAGTGCAACAGTACATACAATATTTGTAATTTAAAAAAAATTAAAAAACGGATTTTCTCAGAAACGGCTCCATTTTTTTTTTTTGCATGTTTGGTAGAGTAGTACCAAATGCACCCAATTCGATGATATCAACACCATTCTTTTGTTATTTCAAATATGTATTTTTTTAATTGCCTCTGACGTCGAAAATATTTACACTAGAGGCAATTTCTTCCAATTGTTAGATTTATGAGTACATGTGCTTTAAATAATGTCAAATATTTTCTCGAAAACTCAATAGTTTTCTGTACAAATGAGTTTTAAATTCCGCATTTTCGGAAACGCTCAAATGCCATCTACTTAAAAATGATTCCAAATTTATTCTTCAAACTTTTCAAATGGTTAGTGCTAATTGCAGTGTTTAATATGACGTAAAGTTCATTTTGCTGTGCTATTCTTTTGTTTTTTTCAAAAATTACACAAATGTATTTTTTAAATGTCTCTCACCGTTAATATGAGCATTTCCATCGATTTGTATACATTAATGCATTTGTGAGTAAAAATGCATAAAATTAGTTCAAATGAAGTTTTTCGAAAACTCAATAAGTTCGTGTGAAAAAGAGCTTCAAATTTCACATGTTCAGTAATGCTTAATCGCCATTATCTTAAAAACAGCTTCAAATTGTTGAATTAAAATTGCTTTTTAAAACGAAGTCAAAGCCTTCTTTAATATAAGTAAAATATAATTTAGTTTCCACAATTTGGAAACAAAATAGTTGCGAAAATTTCAACAAAAAATATTGTATGTGCCGCAATAGATGGAATTAGGCAAGAAGGAGGGACAAGACTATAAAGTACCAGTCCTCACCAAGGAAATTAGAAAACTTAACTACGAGAAAGTCTATGTCATTCTGTAGCATCTCTAGTTACTTTCTCATAAACGGAGAAAAATACGTAAAATAGAGAATGTTATGTAATGCTGCGCGAAAAAACGGCGGAAATTTGACGGAAAAAATTCATTGCCGGGCTCTAATGACAAAAAAGTGCAAAAAATTCGATGATAAATTAAGAGAAAAAATTCCTGTAGCACATGGTGCAGCCAGAATCTATGTTTTTTGGGTTCTTGATTCCAAAAGAGCAATTGAAAGCAAAACGTCCGTCCGTCGGTCTGTCCGTCTGTCTGTCGTATGTGAACAAACCTAGTGCCTAAACCACACGTACGATGTTTTCCAAATTGAAGAAACCCTTGTCCATCTGGCTCTAGTTAAAACTTCGAAATTTTGAAAAACATTCTTTTTAAAATTTTGGGGTACTTTACATGAAGCCCCATGGACATTTTCAAAAGTTTTTCCAAAACAGCTTCCAATTTTTTCGTTAAATTTCTTGTAAGAATAGAGTAAAATCAATTATGCCACTATGCCACAAAGTGGCGTAGGCCCGATTTTCACTGTTAAGTCTTAATTTTCGAAAATTGCAAAAGTTTGAAATTTTTTGGCGTCTTCCTACAACTATAAAATTGAACACACAGATTTTTCCTTGAAATGAAATTGGTTGCCCATAAATAGCTCTTTCATTAAGGTCGTGAACACATTTTTCAAAATATTAGTACTTTTTGAACAATAGGGCGTGCAATATTTGCAATTTTAAAAAATTACAAAAACATCATTTTCTCGAAAACTGCTTCAAATTTTTTCTTTACATTTTTGATAGAGGAAGTGCTAAATTATCCCTACCCGATGACATAAACAACATATTGATCTATTTTTTGTTTTTTCAAAAATGACAAAAATGTAATTTTTTACTTGTCTCTCACGTCGGTAATACTTACGTTAGAGACGTTTTCTTCACAGTATTATATTTATGAGTACATGTGATTTAAATAATGTCCTATAAAGTTTCTTGAAAACTCAACGGTTTTCTGTAAAAATTAGCTCAAAATTCCCCATTTTCAGGAACGCTCAAACCCCATTTTCTCAAAAATGGCTACAAATTTTTTCTTCAAATTTTTCCAATATATAGAGCTAATTGTGCTGTTTAATATGACATAAAGTTCTCTGGCTTTTTCCTTGTTTTCAAAAATGTAATTTTTGTGAAATATGATTCACGCTGTTCATACGGGACTATGCATTATTACATTTGTGAGTGGAAGTGCTTCAAAAGATTTCAAATGAACCTTTTCGAAAACAATAGATTCCTGTGAAAAAGAGCTTCAATTTTTACATTTACAGTAATGCTTAATCACCTTTTTCTTAATATCCGCTTCAAGATTCACAATGAAAATTTGTTTCGGACGAGTTTTTACTTTACTTTAACATTCTTGAAGTAATAATTCGATTGTAGTACTAGGAAAGCAAAGAGTTAAGGAAATGTCTAAGAAATGTACTTTGGGCGACGATAGATGGCAGGTGGCCAAAGAATGAAGCACGACCTTAAAGCCAGACCATACCAAGGAAAATAGAAACATTTGATACGAGAAATTCTCTGCCATTCTGTAGCACTTCTAGTTTTGACTTGTCTCTCACGTCGGTAATATTTACATTAAAGGCGCTTTCTTCACATTATTATATTTACGAGTACATGTACATTAAATAATGTCATAAAATTTCTTGAAATATGAATAGTTTTCTCTGAAAATTAACTCAAAATTTCGCATTTTCAGAAATGCCAAAATACAATTTTTTCAAAAATATCTCCACATTTTTTCATCAATCTTGTCCAGTGGATAATGCTAATTGCACTGTTTAGTATGCCGTAAAGTTCATTTTGGTGTATATTTTGTTAAATTAAACAAATATATTTTTTTAAAATATCCTTCACACCGTTGATTTGCACATTTTTATCGATTTGAATACATTATTGCATTTGTAAGTTGACGTTCTTCAAATGACTATAAATGAAGTTTTTCGAAAATTCAATACGTTCCTGTGAAAAAGAGCTTCAAATTTCGCATTTACAGCAACGCCTAACGCTAATTTTCCTAAATTTTCCTAATTTTCCTAAAACAGCTCTAAATTGTTTAATGAAAATTGCTATTTAGAACGAGATTTTACTCTACTTTAATATTCTTGAAGTAATATTTCGATTGTTCTTTTCGGGAAGCAAAATGTTGAAAAATGTGAAAAAAATACTTTGAGCGGTGATAGATGGCAGCTGGCAAGATGATGGGGCGCGATCTTAAAGGCAGTGCACACCAAGGAAATTCGAAAACATTACTACGAGAAAATCTGTGCCATTCTACAGAATGGCACCTCTAGTTCTATTTGTCTTTCGACTGATTGGGAGTACAGACGGTACACATCAACAGATCCACAGAACGACAAATTAGCACTGTGTATTCAGTATGGCACATATGCGTTAAACTGCAAGTCCGTCTTTCAACTCTATGCACGCGACTTAGCGCCAAACGCACTCGTAAGAACAAAATTTTTCATTACATTACAGAATGAGATAAAGTACATCACAAGTCGCATGGCAACATCAACACATGTCAACGATGTACACAGTGTAGTATTGCCTACACCCTTGTTTAGATTAGTGGTTACGGTTTCAACGTTTAGGACTTATTGTTAGAACCTTACCTATCCCTAAATTAAACATCAAGGTCAGGAGCGTATAATGCTTTAGCGATCTAAATCAACATCTAGTACACAGGAATTCGAAATTTTGCTGCCATATTTTGTTTGCAATATTTACGAGTTTATTTGTTGACAGTATAAAATAGTCATTACATGTTATTCCAACTGAGAAATGAAACTCAGTACTATATCATTTTTGGAATTGTGAGCATAAATGGGTTAATTTCTTGATATTCTTACTATTATTATTATTATTATTATTATTATTATTATTATTATTATTATTATACAGCTTTTTTAGTTGAAAATTGACAAGAACGATTGATGTTTTTGGAGACGTCATTAGTCCCATTTATCGTCATCAGGCAAACATTTGATAACATTTGCAGCGAGGAGGAGCACTTAGATCTACAATAGTACCTCTACCCACGAGAGAGAACATCCCAAAGGAAGTTTGGTAATTGACTCGATTCTCGTGTAAACTGTTTGAGCGGAAGCGGCAGGATAGCTCTTGAGTAGGACTTTCCCCCATCACGTATGGCCATGGCTTTCTCGAGAGCTTTTAACATCTGACCGAATAACGTGTGTGAGTTTGCTATCTGATGTTACATACCACTCAATGACGTAATGAGACAAATATTACAAGAGGGGCCATTTTTAATGGAGATTCAGTGACAAGTCCAAAGCTTGCCAGCAAGTTGTTACTTCCTGCTGATTTACACAAAGCAAGGTGATTTGAGACGATACATTGCTCTTCTTTTATCTGATATATTTAACATACTTTATCATCATCACCATGATGGTCCCCATCATCAGGAAGGATTCTGTTTTCTTTATACTGTTATTTTCCAAGTTATTAATTCCGGTCATCACATTGCCTCTTTGAGCGCCATCTGTTCTTTTAACTGTTTCTGTGCGTAAAAAGTTTAAATCTGTTGTAATCCATTCTTACCACATTGGAGACCATTTTGTCCGGAATTCCTTGCCCTTTTCTAATTAGGACCTTTTTCAAAGTGCATGAATCGCTTTGTTTGCGTTTCACTGTAACGGTCAGTCGGATTCGGTCAGTCCTTTTATATCCTAATATAAATTTTAAGCACCTAATTTCAGTCGTTTGAATTCTATGGTTTTGTTGGGCTGACATGGTCCAGCATTCTGCTCCATACTGAAATGTGGAATGATGTAATATTATGACACTGTAGAATGAATGCTACTTTGAGTTTACTGTTTATTTTTTTATTGTACCGCATTTTCTTTGGAGCACCATAATTTTAAAGTCAGTATCTTGGAAATTCTCACGAGTTACAACAAAACCATGGTATTTAAAATTATAATCGTTTTTAACTGATTTGTCGTTTATTAAAATTATTGCTCTTGGCAGATGTGATTATACAAATACACCAGTTTCAATTTCATCAGAAGATATTTCAATGTTCGTTTCAGAAGTCATTTATACATAATTCATTGATACATTTCTTCGTAAAAGGTTAAAGCGAATAAGAAAAGATTTTTATTTTTGGCATTCTTCCAAGTAGTTTTCAAAAGTATTTTGTCATTCTTACGCTCCATCTGCGTTTACCATTAATGTAAAAAAATCCATAGGGGTTTCTTTTCTTGTCTGGTGATTTTTATTATCTCACCTTTCCACTTACATACGTAGTAGAGAGAAAGTTTTGTAATGCTGTTGGAAACATCGGGGATTTTTTGACAGAGACGACAAACAGACAATGGTTTTGCCGTAAATAAATTTTTCAGTATCAAGAAATGCAAAATTTGGATTTGACTACACATGTTAGGGGAACATTTAGGAAAAATATCGTCGGTTTTCACTACAGCATTACGTAACTTTATATTACGCATGTCTGTAGTATTCAAGAAAGTAAGAAACTTGGGCACGTCTCACTTTTGTTCAAATTTCTGAATTTTTAAAAATTGCAAAAACTCATTTTGTTCAATGTCTTCTTACAACGATATTGTAGGTATAGATTTCCTCCCTAATTGAATTAGTTCTTCAAAGACAAATCCTTATAGAAGATAACGTAAAAGTTTTCAAAAATATCAGTCAATTTTGGGGCATTTTTCCTTGAAATATAAACAATTTTGAAATTATTTTTTTTTCTAAAGAACGGCACATGTTTTTCTCTTTATTTATTTTGCTCATGCGGTTGATAAGCTGGTGCTTGCCTCATTTTCGGTGAACTCTGTATTTTCAAAAATTGCATAAATGAACATTAAAAAACGACAAACTAGAGAATATTATCCTTAACAAATCCGTTCTGAAAAAACTAGTTCTTTACATAAGGTCATGTACAATTTTCTGAGAAAATGAGTACTATTGGCGTAAATTTAGCTTGAAATTAATACAATTCGTAAAAAATCATAAACGACTCCAATTTTTTCTGTAAATAGTTTCCTCAGATTGATCAAAGAACGGTAAAAAATGACCCAGGATCCATTTTCGGCGAGAATATTGATCATTAATGGATTTTCTTTTTAATGAAATCTGTTTAAACGTAGTCCTTGAAATGATATAAATGAAAGTCTCTGATTTTTACTTCACTATGGAGTGGAGAGAAAGTTATGCAAGGCTGTGCAAAAAAACTGGCGAATTTTCGTCAGAAAAACTTTTATTACAGGGTTCTGGTAATGAAAAAATGGATAAACTCTCAAATTATAATGTGACACTTTTAAGCATAGATGAAGAGTCAATAATGGCACCACACATTTTAAAACTATAATTTCGGCTTTATTATGAACTTTGTGAGCTGTAACTTTTGTATTGTTGTTTAGAACACCTTTTACACACACTATAAGAAAATATATTGTTAATTGACACAGATTTGTTAGATAAGTCATTTTGTTTAGTTTGAGTATTCATGATTGTTGTGCTTTGGCAAGCTATATTTTGGACTTTGTTGCTGATATAAGGAATATAGATATCACCAAACGTCACACCGGGAGCGGTAGCTCAGTGCATCAACTGCAGCGTCTTTGACCGGCAGGTCCTAGGTTCGAGCCCTGACGGCGGCAGGATTTTCGACACTAGCTTTTCAGCTAAGTCGAATTCAGTCGCTGTCTGGAGGAGAATTCTAGTGGCCGGCTGCTCTGATAGGTAGTTTTCGTGGTTTCTCTGATCAACACCAGGCGAATGCCGGAGCAGTACCCTACCAAACGGGCCACAGTCCGTGCGCGATCTATCCGTCTCATTCCTTGTCCTATCCTCTTCCCTTTACACACACACTTACACTAACATTCAGTACACTACCACATATTCCGGGAGACCGGTCGGGAGCTTAGAGCTTGTCCCGGCTGGGGCGGGCCCCGCTGGTGGGAGAGTCCTGGTTAGGGGGAAACCCCACTAGCCGACGGTAGGTCGGTGCCGGATCTCGCCATCCAGCGGGGGAAGTTCACTGCCATCTTCCGAGAAAAAACATGCACTACACTAACGGGACTAATGACCGAAGCAGTTCACGCGCCCAGAAAGACGAAAAAATCAATCAATCAAACCAAAAGTCACACACTAAAATGAACAAGAAGGTAATACATATTAATGAACGTGAACAGAACTTCATTACTTCACAATTTTGACAGTGTTAAAATGTTACCTTCGCCGCATTCCTAGCAAATAAGGTTTGACAAACTGGACGATCGCAGGAAACACAGAATAAATATGATTTCTTTTCTTTGGACCTTGGACACAAGGTACACCTCTTTCTTTTTAAATTTGAAGTATTTCCCGAATTATTTTTTAAAATTTGTTTATTTATGGTCGCTTTATAACAGCTCAGGTCATCAGCGACCTCATTGTGTTTACATCTGTACATTACATTTCAATGTTACAAATAGTGTAATCATTACACCATAAACATTATATCAATATTTCATAACAAAAATTGCATCATCATTATTATATTACATTCAACAATTTACTTATTTCTAGTAGTTTCAATTTTTTTATAACTTCTTCTGATTTGAACAGTGAATATAAGCTGCCTTCAATGTTTAATGATTTCCTAATATTATCACGTCCTTGGCAGTCAAGAATAATATAAGGAGTAGACTACATTTAGGACAGGGTTCAGGGTGTATATGGCTAATAAATATGTATAATAATATGGTGTATATCCAGAATTTTTTGGGATGAAATTTACTTCTTTATTATTCTTGTTAGAAGAAGCCGCAGCTCTCTTGGAATATGTTCATTTGAAAGCCGGTACGAGTCAGGTACGTGTCAGCGAATTCGCTAGCAAGTGTTTTTATGAAGTCAAAACGAGAAATTTCTGTATTATTTTTCATAGAAATGTACATAATTCGAGCGTTGACCCCAGTGAATAGCTTAAAACAGAGCCATTAGCTACCTGCGTGTGCCACGACTCGAGTTGAATATGTCGCATTTTTGGTCCAAGAAATCAACTCCGCCTTTCGTGTTATTGTAAAAACATATTATTTCAGGCTTGTTATTCTGTTCTTTTGAATGATGCATTGTAGATAATAAAATGATGGCCTTCCCTTTGTTTGTGTTATGGGAGAGATGAGTTGTATCTTTTGTAAAGCCATATTCTGATGAACCAACTGGGCGTCTCTTATTGACCTGAAAAACTGGAGGAATTTCTTTTTTATTCTTTTTTAAGCTCCCTATATATATATATATATATATATATATATATATATATATATATATATATATATATATATATATATATAAGTTTTCTCTTTTTAAGTTCAGATTCAACTTTCAAAGAACTAAAGTAGTTGTCAGCAGTGATGTTTCTGTTGAATCCACAGATGCATTTTGCAACACATCACAGCTTGTGTGGGTTTCTGCAACCTTTTTTCTTCAACTGACAAGCCAAAACCAACACTGTTTTTCACAGTGTAGATATACGCATTTAGGAGATAATTAGTACGTTCATCACAGAGAAGCATAACTTTTAAACCATATTTTTCTGGTTTATTAGCCATTTACATCCTGAACTTGCAACGGCCTCTGAAACCTACACGCATTTCATCAATGCATGTCAATGACCCAGCATTGTAACATTCTTGCGAATTTTTTACCATTCTTTTCCAAAATCCAAGATATTGCTGGAGATGCAAAGGATCCGTTGATTTCCTTTCGGCCCTGTCTGAACGATCATCAAACATCAAAGAAATTATCAAAACAAGGAATCTCTTTTGAGATATAGTGGCGCGAAATATACAGTATATCTACCAGTACCATTTGTTACAAAAATTGATATAGCACTTACGTTATTTGATTTAAATATTGCTGTATAATACAGAAGACCAAATCGCGCTTTAATTTCAGAAGCTGTCATCCATATCCATTCAGACTGAATATTCCAAATGAGGATATATATAGAATTTTTTAGAATATCCAGTTAGAATATTCAGAGTATTAGAATTTCTAATGACGTCTAAAAAGTCTGGATGGGAGATTGAAATTCCATTTTTCTGGAAAGACGTCATTACATAATCTACAATATATAATAACCTACAATGTTTACCCTGTACGATCAAAATATTGTTTGCAATTTTTGAAAATAAAATGGGCGATCCTGACATACCTGAAACGTTAACCCATTAACTGCTACGGTCCCCATTGGGGATCTCAGACCTTTTTCATTGTTGTTTGACATTATGTAATATAATTGTATAATATAATTGTAATATAATGAGCGGTATAGCCAAATTCCACATTTTCTAGGTCGTTGATACCTAAAAAATCGAATGACAGCAAAACGCCTGTCGGTCTGTCCGTCCGATCGTCTGTCTGTCCGTCCGTCCGTTTGCGAGCAACGCTAGCGGGTAAACCGTACAACCCATTTTCTCCAAATTTGATTTTCCCTTGAATTTGGAACCGATATTTTTATTTATTTTGGTGGTACTTTACATGAAGCCCCTGAGACATATTCAAAATTTTCTAAAAAATGTCTCCCTTGTTTTCGGTTAATTTTGTTGTTGTTGAATAGTGTTAAGGACGTTTAAGAGAAAAGCCCAGGTCTCATATTCGTTGTAAACTCTGATTCTCCGAAAATTGCGAAAGTTCAGAATTATTTCGGAGTCTTCCTGAACACAAATATTAAAGATAGAGATTTTTCTCTTAACGAAATCTGTTCCTTAGAGATAGATTTTGAAAT
Organism: Teleogryllus occipitalis; assembly: GCA_011170035.1. Lineage (NCBI taxonomy): Eukaryota > Metazoa > Arthropoda > Insecta > Orthoptera > Gryllidae > Teleogryllus > Teleogryllus occipitalis. The sequence goes on from BLKR01002662.1 coordinate 94,702, forward strand.
AAGGTCCCTTTTCTAAAATTTGAGTACTTTCCGCGTAATCTTGCGTGAAAATGCGGGCGAGAAAGTACTTGCTGTTTTAGCACCATCTAAATGAATAAAACAACAAAGGGTTAGTTACACCATTTATAACTCAAGAACGGCTGGACCAATTTTAATTACCCTTGATTTGTTGGAGTAATTTTCTCCCCGAATTCGAGAATAACAACTAAAAAATCGAAAAAATTCACGGAAAAAATTATGGCGCTGAAGAACAAAACTAAATATTTGTGTCAAACGCAACCCGCAACACTCGCCTTTTGAATCTAGATAGTTAAATAACTCCTAGACGAACCGTAAAAGAGCATTAAAAATAAAATGTTGATGTTAAAGGCTTCAAAGAAACGTTTCTTACACCGTAATCTACAGAATGGGATTTTCTTGAACGTTCTATTACATTGTTGCTGGTCCGGCGCTTCCGGCTCGATATTACCCCACCTACTCGGAGTGGGTAGCTGCTAAAGAATCTGCAAATGAATGGGAATGAGGAGCCGAGAGAGGCAGAGACAGACATACACACCTACACACACACACACACACACACACACACACAGAGTCAGACAGACTGAGACAGACAGAAAGAGGCGGAGAGGGAGACGTAGAGAGAGGGAGAGACGGCGGGACAGAGAGACGGTGTAAGAAAGGGTGAGGGAAGGAGAAAGAAAGAGGCGAAGGGCAGAACAACGACCGCCGGGTTCCGTTGTGTATAATTGCAAGTGCAAATGTTCAACTTTTCCCTAAAGCGCCAAGAAGGTTGAGTTTAGCTGAGAGACTCGTGGTGAAGGGGTAACGCAAATGGCGTGATAATGCGCAAAACATATGTTTACTTCTCAAAATGTTTGATCTCGGCAAATAAAAACAAAAATTCTTCGTTTCCTACACATTTTTAAATATCTGTACTAAATTTTGGATTTTTCTATATTTTGCTAAATTTATATTGTTCTATTTTCTCGAATTTCTTTCACAAAAAATATTTAATGAATTTTCAAAAAATAGTATTTATTTAGAAGTTCAACACATTTTTTCTTACACAAATTCGTAATTGAGTACTGACTACGCAAAGTGCCATTCGTCAGGACGTCGTCAGATACAAGCTGTCTGTTTGGGTTAACTTTGTTTATTTAACGTAAAAAAAAAATTGTGACGTACTAGTGGGAGAAGTGTTTTCTGTGCATATTTTCTTAAATTCTGGATTCTCTACTCTATCTCTCTCTACTCTATTTTTGGGTTCTCAATATTCAAGTGAATGCTGATGGAAATGAGCGTTTTTGACAAGAATTGATAAGAAAACTTCGCACGTTTTCTTAAATTCTGAGATCTCTACTCTAATCCAAATACAAGTTGAATACAGATAGAACATATCGTTTTCACAAGAATTGATAAGAGTAGTTTGCCCCGGTGTAACAAAAACTATTTGCAGAAGTAAATGAGCCATGGGCAACTTTCCTCTGCCCCGTATTTATGTTGCGATAAATGCGCGTGATCGCTGAGAATATTACTTTGAGCTGTGAAAAGTATCAATGATATTGCGTTTCTTCATCTTCAATCCCAATTTCCGCGAAATATTTGTTGCAACATACATGTAACTCAAGAAAGACGATGTTACAATGAATGTTTGCTGGTCATTGACTTTACACTATTGAACAATGGTTATCATTACCGTCAAAGATAACTAGTGGTGATAAACAGCACACTCTTTTTCACCCTTAGTAATGATTATGTAATACTATTTATACCACAATTTATCTCCAAATAAACATATCTCAGTCGGCAATTTTTGTAAAACTCATTACAAATAGCAGAAAATTTGGTGCGAAAACGAAATATTTTCTAGCAAAAATCACCTCAAATTTGACAGTTATAACTGCTTTCATACAGCTAAATAATTTCACAACAATGAGACGTAATTCACTGAAATTTGCAAGTCCCGACGTGGAATTCTATTGTCGCATTCTATTCTGATATTTCCTGAAGGCTAGAAATATTTATTTCTTATTTATTTGAAATAGGTTTTAAATAATTTCCAGAAGATTAATTTGTGAACGTAGGTATAACAACGTTCCATTGTAAGAAACGAACGAAGAAATATGAAATAATATACACATTCTAATTTACGTACCATTCTACTGTGAGGCAGAAACCACTTGTAAAATTACCAGCACAAAGCGGAGGATTTTCGAAGGGGGCGACTAGGTTTGATCCCCAATTAGTCAAAAAATACACATATTTTCCAAAACTTTATCTTGACGTTATTTGAAGACCTCTTTTTGATGAATTCATTTCATTAACAAAAAAATTGTATCTTCATAATTGTAGTTGTAGGAAGACACCGAAGAAATGTTTTTTTTTTTTTCGGTTTTCGAAATATCAGGGTTTTCAACGAACATGAGACATGCGCAATTTTTTTTAAACGTCCTTTACACTATCCAATAACATGGATTAATAAAAAATGTTGGAAACATTTTTTTGAAACTTTTGAACAGGTCCCAGCGGCTTCATGTAAAACAACCCCAAAATTAAAATATCGGTTTCAAAGGGCCGCAACATCAGGAAAATTGATTGTGGAATATTAGTTTTAGAGAACATGGCTGAACGGTTTAGCCGCTGGCGTTGTTCAGATACAGACGGACAGACGTTTGGCCGACAATCGATTTGTCAGTATGAAGGACCCACAAAACATGGACAACCCACGTGTTAGAGGATGTTTTTTCTAATTTCAAGAACTGGATTTATCCATTTTTTCTTTACTAAAACCCTGTTATGAACGTTTTTTGTCGAAAATTCGCCGTTTTTTCGCGCAGCATTACATAACTTTCTCACTACTGCGTTAGCGGTAGCGAGAAAGTATAAACGTTAGTCTAGTAGACCAAGATTTTTTTATTTTTAAAATTGTTTTAATAAATATTTTATTTGTGCAATTTGAAATTGTGTAAATTTATAATATTTGAATAAAACTGTTCAATAAATTTGATATTACATATTTAGTCACTTTTTGCATTTTTGTCACGCATTCTTATCGTGTTCATTACTTATGCACAAATGTTGTTTTACACTATACTAGCAAAATATCGTTACCCGGCCATTATATCCAATTCTTGTGAAAGAGGAAAAAGATCAACTTATATAAACCAGGGGGGTTAAAATTATTATATTTAATATAATGAAATGTACTTACATTCGGGTTTGACAATATTTTAAACTCTAAACCTTTTAATTTTTATTACAATTTTTATGAATGCCCTGCTCCCACGTTCTTGTATTTTTGAGTAATATTTACGTGTATCTACCTACCATCCAGTACGGATTAGGTATTCTCTGAAACTTTACTCTGTTAAAAAGGAAAATGGTTGATCTGCGAAGTCTATCTATTAAAAAAATCGGCGTTCATTTCTTAATAACGCTGTTACATAATTTATTAATAATAACTTCATTATTTTATTTACAACTCTATACTATATGAAATAAAATCTCATTGGCATGACATTAAATTTAAATATTATTTACTTTATCTATTAAAGGTCTTTTGAAATGTTTTCTTCGCAAATAAGTATGACATTTACTTGTACAAAGTTTTCCACTTCCCTTACGGTTTGTGAAGGCGTTGTACTCTTGGACTGAAAGCTGCTGAAGTGAATAAATTCCTTTGAAGAGTCTCGACGCCCGCCGGGAATCTTCTGCTCTCCTACCTTGATGTTAATATTGAACGATAGTTAATATCCCTAAATCTAATATTAACTAACAGAAACTATTTACATTGAATCATTTCCCGAATGCCTCGGACAGAAATTTCTATTCGACACTTCTTCATATCGCGTGAACTAAAAGTTCTGGCGATCTTTATCACTGCTAACGTCTAACAAAACTTCTCGTGTGCTCGCGACAACCATTGTTTTTATGACAAAATTATAGTCTCGATAAAACATGTCACCACCGTTATAATGTGCCTCATAGCTTTCCTGGAGTAATTTTCCGGGAGTATTTTTTCTGTTGCCTACTCTTGTAACCTTGTAAACTTCTTGCCGTGTAACTTGTCTGGTGACAATCGCCTGTCCTGTCCTGACACTTACGCCTGTACTTAAGTGTTTCACCATAGAATGTCCACCATTCCTGCATTCCATCATACCACGCTATACAAATAAAGAAGTATATTTTATCATCAGCCACGCCCCCAATTTTGACTGTGTTTATTTTATATTAGGAATATCCATTGTCCAATATTCACTATTTATTCTGGCCTCGAACACTGCAGTGTCTAGTGTTTACGTCATAATCATTGCATTTAATTCTAGCCATAGCTAGAATGTCAAATATAGCTACCCTACATCCTCTTTGTAAATAAAGTTTGATCCTCCCAAATTATCATTGACGGGTACCAATGTTTCAAAATATTCTAATATTTCTTTATTTTTAAATAAAAATTTCCCTGGGGGTATCTGGATATATCCCAGTAATTGGTTCAAATTTCAATTAAATACTATAATTTTCTTTCGTTTTATTTTACGTCACATTGTTATTATATTAAAACTATTATATTCTTCATTGCTACTGAAATCTATTAGGTGTATGTTCTGCTGCACCACTACCGGTCTGTGGAGAAATATATTGAAAACCAATCTAATCTTAGAGACTAGCAAACAACAACGATCCTGGTGCTTCTACCAACATATTATTTAAATTATATATTTTCCACATTTGTGTTGAATTAATCTTTTCCAAATCTTGTAAGGACACTGCGACAGTCCTGAAGAAGTGCCTGTAAAACTTGCGAATCTATTCATACGCTACTTTTTGGTATAGATATTGGTTACAAGCCGTAGAATATACTTTTATTAGTATGCCCAGGTGTATTGTTCCGTACCCTAGAGCAGAATGCGCGCATCACCAGGACTGATGGTAAGCGATCTCCGCCCAGGCACGAAACGTCACTCACTGCTCCATACGCTACTGCAGCCGGTGGTGTGGGGTGATCTAATGTTGAAATCTCTGCTACTGCATGTGGAACTTCTAACGGACGTAACTGGTTCTCGGCAGGTTTCACGCTACAAATCCCTTTCTCTCGCCTTTCGTTTCCATTCGACCATCATCTTTATTTTTTTTTTCCCTAGGGCTTTTATCCAGCCGACAGCCGGTTGCCCTTTACGTCCCGAAGGGACGCATATTCGACCATACACTAGACACCAACACACTTGCGGGCTCCTCTGATCGGGGGTCAGCAGAACGCGAGGCCCTCCGCGACAACACATACATACAAAGTCAAGGGACAAACAGCCATGCCCAAGGCGGGACTTGAACCCGCGACCCTTCGGACCGAAGCGCTGAGTCGGTACTCGCTCTTAGCCACCTCGGCCATCCAGGTCGGCATCATCTTTATTTTCTTTGCTATAATTCGATCATATCACATCATCATCCTTTATCAAGTTCCCCACTGTTATGTTTTTCTATTTTGTTCGTGTTCAGAACATTAGGCGAAAAGTGCTTGAAAAACGGACCTTGTGTGCAAACCAGTGCCGACCTTCTTGAAAAGTAACAAGTCTCAGACAAATTTAAAAATTTGAACCTATTTAGTCTCTTTGTATCGAGACTTTTACTTAAACTATTCGGTGCTGTATTTGAATGTCTTTCTAGTCGTTGCTGATTGAAATTTCGTACGCGTCATCAAGTGCCGTTTTGTCGGCAGAAAAAACCCATTTCTGGGTTCCTAAAACCCCCAAAAGTGAAATTTTTCTTGCTCTTATTTGTAATAAATTACTATCTGCAGTACGTTGTACTGTAAGAATCCACGATTTGTGGGTTCATCATACGAAAAAAAATGGTTTCCGCAACCAGCATTCGTCAATAATTATTAGCACCTAAATCATACGCAATGTATTCATATTGACATTGATACAACTACATTTTTAAGATATATTTTTCATAATGAAATGTTTTTAAAATTAAATTTGTAAATGTTCTCATTCGGTTTTCCAAAATATAAGAACTTGTTGAATAAGTTAAGAGAACTTAAAGCAAATTTATAAAAACGCGTAAATACATTATTTCAACAATTATAGATAATAGGATTGTAAATTGATTTTTATGAATTCACAAGAACTTCATTCCTTTGGATTCGTAATTCTTCTCAAATTGTGAGTTCTCTTTGGAGTAATTGAGGCAAGCTTGTGTGAAATGTTTTTTACTTGTCTGTAAAAAGTGCTGAGTGTTAATACACGCAGCACTTAAGCAGCAAATAATTATTGCAGTTGTGATTGCACATTATAATGATGGAGGCGAATCAATTGACCCATTTGTCACTTAATCGAACGATCTTTAATCATATTTGTTTGTTTTGTAAATGGTACAGCAACAGTACCTGACTGCCCGTGTAATTGTAGATTTGTACTTCATGGTTTACGTTTGCTAAAGAGGTTTTCAAGTGATGGCTGAGAAGTGTTAGTAGTACAAAAATTACCCTCACTTATTATACTAACAAAATGAGGGTGCAGGTGCTGTTCAAAAATAACTAGTTATAGACTTGGCTACTATTGGTTAATTTAAATCTTGATTTACAGCGTTTCAACGCACCACGGTATAGTGGTTGATCTCACGTTATAGTTTTGTAAATACAATTTTATTCTAGAGCAAGAGAGAGACCGAGAGAGAGAGAGAGAGAGAGAGAGAGAGAGGACGCGAGAGAAAGAGCACGCACGAGAAAGAGCGAGAAAGAACGAGAGAGAGCAAGAGATTGAACGAGAGGGAGTGAGAGAGAGCGAGCGAAAGCGAGAGAGGGCGAGAGATAGTGAGGCGATGGAGAGAGCGATATCTGCAGGGACATCATGGACGCATTATCAGGTTCGGAGATTAAACATATTTGAAGTTAAACCGTTACTTTAGTGTTTTCTTACAGGTTTCATGGAAAATGTGAAAACTAGCGTTGCTACATAGCACATACTTCCTTGCATTATCTGTAACTGCTGGCATTATTTCCAGCATATCATCCACCAAGCAAGGAAAACCTTACATATAAATTGAACATTCATAACTAAAGGACATTCGTATAACGCATTATAAATGTATTCAAAACTACAATATTATTACCTTTTGTGTATTTGTATAAACATTCTTCTCGACTTTAATGTAGAATATACCATTTTCTTGAATGTAGAGAACATTTCACACTAAGGTTAAGTATATAAAATCGCCTTATCTTATATTTCCCATCATTTTCAGCTATGAACTTCTGAAATATTTATGGCGGCATTGTTGCCCATCACAGCAGACGGTGTTAATATAAAACTAACGTAATAAAAGTTCGAACAAAATTATAGTACTCAATTTTTTCATATTACATTTAAATTGTGCTTTTAAGAGAGAAAACAATGCCAATTTCAATGATGATTGGTAGATTTCTTGAAACAAAATACATCAATACATTGAGAATATACATTATAGAACTGAATAAATTTTGAATTAATATTAGGATTTTAAATGAAAATGAAAATTAAATTAACCAGCGTACTCTCTCACATGTTAAAACCCATCCTCTTCACTATTTTTCCATTTCCATATTAATCCTGTAATATATCTTTCTCTTCAAGACCCTCTTATTCTCTGTCACTTGTTCTCTGTCTTCTTGTAACTGATAACTATACAATACCCCCTTGTCAATACAAACTATTCTTATGTATCGTTATTATAGAGCAGAGAGGTAAACTCGTACTATTCAATCGCGTAGAATATTAAGTAATTAGTTTAATTTCACACACAGTTGTAGATTCTACAGGCTCTGAATTGATGGGATAGAATTGAGAAGCCCCGAATCAGGAAAAATGTAATAGAATGTTTAAGAAGATCTCATCCTGAAGATTACGAAAAATCATAGGGGATGAAACACGTTTCTTTGAGGCCTTCATTTTCAAACTTTTAGTTGTTACGGCCCTAAAACACCATGTTCAGGAACTATTTAACAATATAGATTTTAAAAAATCTGGCCGTATTGCGGGTTGCATTGATATAAATATTTAGATTTTTTTTCAACAAATCCTTCATATTGTCAAGTCAAAGTGCAGTTCGTAACGTCTATGTGAAATTTCCTTTCTTTATAGACCCCATTTATAAAGATTGGTTGCGTGTGAGAGCCGCAAAAGGTATGTATACTACGATTATTTTTCATATCCTTTTGATTTGAAGAATATCAATTTCGGAGAAAATCGCCGCAACGTTTTATGCGTTAGCATTGACCACAGACAGATTGACAGACTCATAGACATTTTGTCGTCAATCGACTTTTCGATATTGGGGATCCTCAAAGCATAATTCCGACTATACAACGTAGTATAGAAAGAATTCATTCTGTTGTGATAGAGATAGTAATTTACTACGTATAGGGAAAATACTTATGCACCCTTTCGGTATCCGGGATCGAGAATAATAGTATTTCTGTCTAAAATTCGCCGTTTTTATCGCAGCATTAGACTACTTTTACTTTACTGCTTAAGTAGGAGCGAGAATAAAAATACGTAATGATAGCCTATACGCAAGGAATTTTGTTCTTATTAAACTTATTAAAAGTTTCGAATTCCTGCTGAAAAATTCCTAGATATAGTGGCACTGTTGTCGATATCATCCTTCTTTGCAAAGATATCAGCAGTGCCGATTCGGTAGCAGCACATCTGATTGTTTGGCTCACCGCTCCTGTCAATATTGATTGCGAGTGCGTCAACTTCAATCTTGTAGTGTGTAGACGATCTATCCCGAGGTGACGCTGCACTAGACCCTTACCTACAACGTGAGATCCAACGTAGGTACGATTCCCTCGCCAAGAATCTCTCCCACCGCTCCTGATGGGACAGGCTCATGTTATTGATTGATTGCTTTTTTTGTGTTTCCGGGCGCGTCAACTGCTTTGGACATTAGTCCCGTTAGTGTAATGCATGTTTTTTCCGCGGGAGATGGCGGTAATCTTCCCCCGCAGGATGACGAGATCCGGCGCCGACCTACCGTCGGCTACTGGGGTTTCCCCCTAACCTGGACTCTCCCACCAGCGGGGCACCGCCCCAGCCGGGACAAACTCTAAGCTCCCGACCGGTCTCCCGGAATATGTGATAGTGTAGTGCTTGTTAGTGTAAGTGCGTGTGTAAGGGGGTAAGGGATAGAACAAGGAAGAGGAAGGAAAGATCGCGCACGGTCCGTGACCCGTTTGGTAGGGCACTGCTCCGGCATTCACCTGGTGTTGATCGGAGAAACCACGGAGCCCCTCCTTTGACAGGTGGGTCCAAATCAGCACCGAGGGCGGGAGCTCAGTGCATCAACTGACGTCACTGCAGCGCCTCTGACGGCGGCAGGATTTTCGACACTAGCTTTTCAGCTAGGTCAATTGATTGATTGATTGATTTTTTCGTGTTTCCGGGCGCGTCAACTGCTTCTGTCATTAGTCCCGTCAGAGTAGTGCATGTTTTTTCTCCGGGAATGGCAGTGATCTTCCCTCGCTGGATGGTGAGATCCGGCGCCGACCTACCGTCGGCTAGTGGGTTTCCCCCTAACCAGGACTCTCCCACCAGCGGGGCACCACCCAGCCGGGACAAGCTCTAAGCTCCCGACCGGTCTCCCGGAATATGTGGTAGTGTAGTGCATGTTAGTGTAAATGTGTGTAACGGGAGGGGATAGGACAAGGAAGAGGAAGGGCAGATCGCGCGTGGTCCGTGGCCCGTTTGGTAGGGTCCCACTCGTGTTTGCTTCCCCCTCGACATGTGGGGTAGTGTTCTACGTGAAAGAGTGAGTAGGTGGGAGGATGATGGAAACAAGGATGCGGAAGAAAAGATGGCGCGTGGTCCGTCGCCCGTTTGTAAGATACTGTTCTGGCATTCTCCAGATATTCGTACGCGTTCGTACGCGTAGAGCTACAAATCATGGAAACCTACCGCTATCATTCTCCCCAACACATCGCTATATTGTAGCATGAATACGAAACGTTTTTGGAATCGCCTTGGCCCGTTTGTTAGGGTACTGCCCCGGCATTCGCATGGTGTTGATCGGAGAAGCTGCCGATCAGAGCAACCGGCCGCCAGAATTCTCCTCCAGACAGCGACTGAATTCGACCTAGCTGACTGGGAGCGGTAGCTCAGTGCATCAACTGCAGCGCCTCTAACCGGCAGGTCCTAGGTTCGAGACCTAACGGCGGCAGGATTTTCGACACTAGCTTTTCAGCTAGGTCGAATTCAGTCGCGGTCTGGAGGAGAATTCTAGTGGCCGGCTGCTCTGATTGGTAGTTTTCCGTGGTTACTCCGATCAACACCAGGCGAATGCCGGAAAAGTTCCCTAACAAACGGGCCACGGACCGCGCGCGATCTTTCCTTCCTCTTCCTTGCCCTCTCCTCTCCCCTTACACTAACATGCACTACACTACCGCAAATTCCGGGAGACCGGTAGGGAGCTTAGAGCTTGTCCCGTCTGGGGCGGTGCCCCGCTGGTGGGAGAGTCCTCGTTAGGGGGAACCCACTAGCCGACGGTAGGTCGGCGCCGGATCTCGCCATCCAGCGAGGGAAGATCACTGCCATTCCCGGAGAAAAAACATGCACTACTCTGACGGGACTAATGACCGCAGCAGTTGACGCGCCCGGAAACACGAAAAAATCAATCAATCTATCAATTGACCTAGCTGAAAAGCTAGTGTCGAAAGTCCTGCCGCCGTCAGAGGCGCTGCAGTGACGTCAGTTGATGCACTGCGCTCCCGCCCTCGGTGCTGATTTGGACCCACCTGTCAAAGGAGGAGCTGCCGCGGGGCCGCGCCCCGTCCGGGTGTGAGCGACGGAGCGCTCGGCCGCGAGTGCGTGAGGTCCGCGGGGCGTCTTTTGGCGCTGCGGTTGCGAAATGCCCGCTCGCGCCTCCCCCGCCCCCCGCCCCCCACGGCCCCGGCCACGCCTTTCACCCGGCGCGCGGCGTCCGCCTGCAGGGGGTATAAATGGCGGGCTCCGAACCCCTCGACATCAGTCGCCTGCTCCTCCACCACTCCGCTCCACCATGAAGGTCCTGGTGAGTGCTGCTCCACGCCAGCCCACGGCCGCGCCGCTCAGCTCACGCTTTTCAAAATTCCTCTCAACCGATGCCTTCCGGCACTCGTTTGTTTTTTTGACATTTTCAAATTTTGCACAAGGGCGCCAAACATACGCTTCATACTATATTATTTTGTTTTCACAGAAAAGTATTCCGAAGAAACGATATCGTTCAATTTTCGTTTTACTGGTTTCTTTTTCGTTTGAGATTTTTCCAATATTACTAAGAATTTGATAAGTATAAATGTATTCTTCTTTTTTATTAATTTTCATGAGGTTTTAGTCAAGTACATTTTCTTGTTTCGAGTTTTCTTTTTTTTGAGTTTTCCAAAAAGTCCTTTAAAAAATGTTCTGAGAAACGTCTATGTGAGGATAACGCTGACAATTATTCTTAAATTTTCCGACATTTTTGAAATAAAGGCAGTTGAATTTACAAAAATTTTGCAACAAAGAAATACGTATTTTAGTACAAGGTGTTTTTAATATAATTTTTCTGAGCGGAATAAAAAGTTTTCTTTTGATTTTCCATAAATTTCTAAAATATCTTAAAGGAGGCACTTGAGATAGATTGGAAACATACTCGTACATTGTTTTTAAATTAGCCAAATAGCGTGAATAGAGATCACTTCCGCACGCATTTTTAGCATAATATAAAATAATCTTAAACATAAGGGTTATTCTTTCTAGAAACTTTTGTCTTACCTTCGTATAGCATTTTTAAAATGTCTCGTAACGTCCGTGAATGTATAAAAATGAAAAGAACGAAAACTATATTAAGACCATCTCATGATATACCGAATATAACGAGTATCGAGAATTTGAATTGTTTGAATCGTTCCATTGTCAGAATACAAATAATGTTTAGAGAATTGTTAAAACGGTCATGGGAAACATGGCTTAATAATAATAATAATAATAATAATAATAGTAAATTGTAGTAATGTAGTGCAGCCTTAAATAGTGATAGTGATCACTCTACGATGAGGTCAGTACGTTGTGGTTCGCCATCGACCGCGGTTATCCTTAGGAAGCGGTGAGAATACGACGTGATTAGGCTACGAAGGAGTTGGTCAATATATGCCTACCTTTCCGGGGTGTTCTTCAGGGCAGATTCCATTCGACTCACGTCGCCGGCCGTGGCTTAATGGCGTCGGTTGGACAGCTGAGAGCCATCACGTGACTCCGGACGCGGAAGTCTGAAGTGTCAAAGAGAAAACAACTCTTGTAAAGGCGACCGAGCAACTCAGACCTTGATATATCTAGTTCAAACCACAGAATTAAGAGAGAGACTGAGATCATCTTTCTTTTATAAGCGATTTCTAGCGACTTAGCACAGAGAACTGAAATTTTCCTTCGTTAGCAATGATGATTTCCACTTGCCAATCTCAAGATAGTTATACAGATATTAGTACATCATGCTGGGTTGATTATGCATGGCGAAGAAATAGCTGGCTAAAATTTAGGCTTCTTTTAGGCATGAAGATGTTTAATTTGCAGTAAATGTGTAACATAGGACATGTCTTTACTTCCCCTTCTAAGGAGTATGAAGAATTGTTTTACCCTTAAAACTCCACAAACTTTCTATCAGATTGGAACCCGTGGACTTTTGACTTTGAGTCCGATAGGCTGACAGTTTCACCACCAAAGCCGCAAAATCCGACCATCGTAGGATAATCATGATTTAGCTGCTTAGACAAAAATGAAGTGTCTGTGCATGCTCATTCAAAACTAGATATAAATATAACTCAAAAGCTTGGTACCGAGATATTTGATAGAACCATTAAGAATGAGGAACATAAACATAATAAGTGGAAAGGGAAAGCTTGGAGTTCGTAAACATGACTTTGACCAGTTAATTTGATTTGCTAACACACTTCCATGTAGTTAAGAAGCATGCAGCCAAGGTACAGCATTTTGTTAGTCACAAGCCAATGCACGTAGTTTGCTTCAGCGTATTACAATGCATTTCTTGATGGTAGATAAGGAGAGCTCGATTGAATAATCCATTGTGCTGCTGAATCAAGTTCATCCTACGATCATCGCGTTCTTTTCACTTACTCTTTGATTCCAGTGTAATTAAATTCCGATTACTCCATCGATGTATAGTAAACGCTGTCATTATGTTTGTTTTGGTTATTGTGAATGGTAATTTTTAAGTTGATGTTAAAAGGATGTATCTAGAGTCTTTTTTCGCATTGATTTTCCTTTCACTTTCGTGAAAACAAATATGCGACTTTGCGTAAATATCGCATTAATTTTTTAAAATTGCTGATAAGAAACATCATGTACTTAATTTATAATGATCTATTGTTTATAGTCATTTTGACGATATACATAATATATAAAATAAGAGCTTACTATTGCTACAAATAGGTTATAAATTGGAAATAGATTTTCAGAATTGCCGAGAACCAATGAACTTAATTAGGGTAAAATATGTATAAAACTGAATCAAAACTCACTAGAGCTTCCCTGTTTTTTTCAACGCAAACATACAAGGCGATATCCTTCATTTAAAAAATTATTGTTGAATATCGCCAGAATACACCAAATTTGCTTTAAAAGCACCTTTCGCCACAAAATTCGCAAAAAAGAAATTAGTGTCCCAACAATTCCGTTCTAAATAACGTGAAATCGGTAATTTAGCGTTCGCCGCGTGGACTGTTGTGACGAAAGTCCTCGCGCCTTTGTGAATGCCCCTTTATACTTGGGTTTTCGTAACGTGGCGGATGACATGAGGTCGTTTTTACACCTCCTGCCTTATAAAATGAATCTTTATACCACAAGTCTCAGGCCATGAGCCCCGTTGTCAAGGACGTTCGCGAATTAGTTAAAAATATTCATTTTCTAAGGCGGGAGGTGTAAAAACGACCTCATGTCATCCGCCACGTTACGAAAACCCAAGTATAGAATTGGCTTGGAAGCGGGGCAGCGGGCGGCCAGGCGAGGACCCCGTCCCAGCGGTCGAAAGGGAAAGCTTTTCCCGGGATAATTGAAGGTCGCGGCGCGACGCGTGGCGTTGGCGAAGGCGGGGGGGGGAGGCTGTGGCGGCAAGAAGCGGCGCTCGTGGCGTTTCCTGCTGCGCGAGCGCACGCACTCCCGTTACGGCGACGGCGCTGCCTTCCTGGCGCCCGCTCTCGCTCTCACACTTGACGCTGTTCGTTGCCACTGCAGCGCCTCTGACTAGGAGGTCCTAGGTTCGAGTCCTGACGGCGTCCTGTTTGAGATCCATTCTTTATGCGAGTCGTTCTTATAGAGCCGTTCATAAAGTGACTTTCTTTAGATGGGAGAGTCTCTCATAAAGGAACATGTTAATACAGATCCGTTCACCAAGTGATTCGTTCATTACACGATCCGTTCATTGAGAAATTCGTTCATTAAGCAATTCGTTCATTGATAGATTCGTTCATTAAGCGACTCGGTCGTTTGTAGATTATCACAATTCTTAATTTGTTTATTCAGATTCGTTCATTGAGGTATTCGTTCATTAAGCAATTCGTTCATTGAGTGATTTGTTCAGTGACTATCGTTTGGTTACTTCTGGTTACTTCTTAATGAAATGAGATGTTTCGTTCATTACATGATTCGTTCATTGAGTGATTCGTTCATTAAGCGACTCGGTCGTTTGTAGATTATCACAATTCTTAATTTGTTTATTAAGATTCGTTGATTGTGTTATTCGTTCATTGACTATCGTTTGTAAATTTGCACAATTTTTAATTTTTTTTACAAAAATTCGTTCATCTGGTTACTTCTTAATGAAATGAGATGATTCGTTCACTGAGAGATTCGTTCATTGAGTGATTCGTTCATTAAGCTACTCGGTATGTTTGTTAACTCGCGCCCGTGTGGGTGGTTGCGCAGGCTGTTGCTGTTCTGTGCCTGGCGGCCGCGGCGTTCGCCGAGGAGCCTGAGAAGAAGCAGGAGAAGCGCGGCCTTCTGGGCCTGGGCTACGGCGGCTACGGCCACGGCCTGGGCGGCTACGGCGGCTACGGCGGCTACGGCCTGGGCGGCTACGGCGGCTACGGCCTGGGACACGGCATCGGCTACGCCGCCGCCCCCGTCGCGGTCGCCGCCCCTGCCATCGCCCACGCCGCCCCCGTCGCCGTCGCTGCCCCCGCCGTCACCACCGTCTCCAAGGTAAGCGAGAATCCCCTCTTATATCAACATCAGAGGTCAACAGCCTCACGCCTTCAAAAACAAACACAAGTGCACAATGAATTGACTACCAGAGGTAAATGGCATATACGTAACTTCATTATATAAGATCCCTTCCACATTTTACTTGGCCAAAAGTGATCATCTTCGACATTCCCTGTGTGCCCTAAACGTTTGTAACATTTATTCTGACTTGAATCCTTTGGAATTTCCTACGAATCAAAGGCAAATGTCATAAGTGTAAATTTGGTGTATGAACTTCCTTACTACATGTTCCGAGGCAAAACGTGATCATCTTCGACATACCCTTCATGCCCCAGAACTTTGTTACATTATATTCTGAAACCCATTGTGTATAGTGTCAACTGTGTACGAACCAGAAGAGTTGTTAGCGGGTTGACAGCTTAACACAACGTGTGTTGAGAGATTGAAATCGGAATAAAGTGCACTTCTTCCACTGTGCGAGTTGACAACGCGTGTTGAGAGATTGAGATCGGAATAAAGTGCACTTCTTCCACTTCAGGTGAGCTACGGCACCACCCACATCGCGCCCGCCCCCGTCGCCGTCGCCGCCCCCGCCATCGCCAAGGTGGCCGTCGCCGCCCCCGCCATCGCCGCCGCCCCCGCCATCGGCTACGCCGGACACGGGCTCGGCCTCGGCGGCTACGGCGGCTACGGCGGGTACGGACTTGGCCTGGGACACGGCATCGGCTACGCCGCCCCCGCCGTCGCTAAGGTAAGGCCCCACTGGCCTCCCAATGAATAAATGTACTTTATTTTTACTTTCTCGCTACGGACTAGAGAGAAACTTTCTATACCTTTCAGCCGATTTTCTCCAAAATTGATATTCCCCAATCGATCTGGCTGATGTCGCGGCCCCCTTGAATTTGAAAACGATATTTTAATTTTGGGGGGTACTCTCTTAGAAGTTCGTGAAAATAGTGAGCTCATTCAAGTCTAAAATATTAATTGTACTATAAATTGATATTAAAGAACTTTTTTAAATATTAAAGCGCCCAAATGGGTAATCCGTCCTTTGTCTGAAGTCACTTAGGGGAAGTATAAGGAGACTTAGGGCTTTTTCTATTAATTCATTAACATGCTAACATAATTGTCAAATGCTCTATTTAAGATGTGCCTTGAATATCTTCCTACATGAACTCTTGTAATCTAAAATTGTCCGTTCGTTTGCCTCAAAGCCCTCATTGTTTCGGTTCCAGGTGGCCGTGGCCGCCCCCGCCATCGGCTACGCTGGTCACGGTCTCGGCCTCGGCTACGGCCTGGGTTTGGGACACGGCTATGGCTACCACGGCTGAGCAACTCATCCCCCCCCCCCATCTTGCCTCGCCCCACCTCACCTCGCCTCGCCCGCCAACAGCGCTGCCACACGGCCTCGCGCGACGGCAGTCGGCACTCGGCACTCCGGACCGTCGTAACTTATTGAGCAGAACGGGCAGACGATCGCTCGCCCCGAATGCTTTTTCACACTTCGCCACTGCAAACCTTCATTTTACATTTTGACTTCGGTCGCACTTCATTGAAAATAAAGTTTTTTATACAAATAATCTGTCTACTGTGATTTGTGAACCGTGAATATGAAATCCATGACCTACCATTCCTTTTCTTAATCCGTAAATAATTTAATTTATACAGAGGATGCCAAAAAAATGTAAACACACTTCAAGCAAATAAAAAAACTGTCTTAACATAACAAAGCTGAATTCACACCAACCGAAACTGATGGGCACTTAATCATCTTTTACAGGTGCAACCGTGACAACAAATGCGCCAAATGCCCACTATCGGCGCTCTGAGTAGTTGAAAATGACCGAGCAACATTTGCGAAAGTATCCTCACCGATTGCAGCACATACCGTTTCAATTTATTCCCAAATAGCTGCTAGCATAGCAGGTTTTTTACGGTTCACATCATCCTTAAAAGACTTTCCTATTAGTAGAAGTTCAACCATGTTAGATAAGAAGAACGCGCTGAAAATACAATCGGACCTAGCAGTACACAAAATAAATCCGCTAGGTTGTATTTTTAAGATGGTTTGAGTATTAATTCTCTGTTTGACCGACATGTTCTCTCATGCTCTTTACCGTATTAATCGACAAAAATTTTACCCGTTTCGGCAATATTTTGTGGTGTAGCTTCTCTCTGATTACTCCGAACATTTCAGACAATTAACACTTTCCAGTAAGCGCTACAGAATATTTCCTTCAATTGTCTACAGTGGATGAATGTATCACACTAAAATAAAGAAGGAAAAGTATGTTCTCGGTCATATTTGAATATTTTTGATGAATGGAACTTGTCCCTTCTTCGGGAAATAAATTTCATGAAAATAAGCTAGTTCTGTAACGAAAATCAGTAGATCTACAACATCATGTATGATAGTAACACTATCAGACTTTGAAGCAGAATATTGCAGTTTAATATGGTGACTTTTCTCACAAGTACTGTTTGCAGTAAATTGCTATAATTTATACGGTAACTGTTGAAAGGCAACTTATTGATTTTGAAATATGGAATCTCTTTTGTTTTTCACAACAATTCCAGATTTTATCAATTTTTTATGGTAATCAAAACATTGTTTCCTTGATGAAGAATGAGAGTAGGACTAACCATCGCGAAGATGTACTACACTAATACAAAGGCAACTACCAAGTTGAGTAGCAAGTCACCTCAAGGTTATTATAAACGGACGATCTAAAAACTGTAAAGCTAAAAAACTACTTCCGTAAAACTGGCATTAACAAACATTCACGAAGTGTACAAAAACGCTGCAAGTGAAATGGCAAAATGCAAGATAAGAAGGAGGTCCCAGCAATCAGGTGGTGGGGGGGCCCCGCCACGGCATTCCAGTTTGCAGGTTTTTGGTTTTGTTGTTTGGGGTTTTGGTTAGTGTTACGTTTAAAAAATAGGCAAAAGTAGGAAATTGTATTCCCTTTAAATTTGAGTGTATTTATTTATCACAATCATGTATTGTTAATCATCACTTATCATTGCCAATCATTTATCACAATCTGCTTTGCCAGTCACGGTCACCGTGCCAGCTTAGTGTACATAACACGCAAAATGAGCATTGCCTACTTTGTAAATATGACTCCCTCCCCACCTTCCTTTCTAGAACTGTCATACTCCTACAATATTCTTTTCCATATTGTAATTACCCAGTAATAATGTATACTAAGTTTTATTGATTTGTCGTTGTTCGCACGTTGAGTTACGCTAGAACACGAAAACATAGAGAATGGATTACATTTAATGGAATGGAATTAAATTTTCGAGAATGGATACATTTGTGAAGCAATGTTTACAACGTCGATGAAACAAATAATAGTATTACATGTAATATATAATATATTTATTAAAAGTTGTTAACACATAGGCACCCAAAAGAACTCAAATTTGGTGCCAAATCTCACATGGAAATAATTGTAACTTTTCCTTGGTATACATTAATAGAAAAGGGTGCACATTTCAAACGTAATGCACCAAAGATGCATTTTTATTTCTTCCAAATCCTACGAGAATAAGTGCAAAGAAAAGGCAAAGGAACAAAGAATAAGTGCTCAAAAGTGTTTCGCAAAAGAACAGTGGATGCTACCACTTTCCCGGGTCGGGCCGAAGCAAGAATCTCCACAATAACACGTAAAGCTCCTCAAATTATCTCTTTTCCGAAAAAAATAGCTATTTCTATTTAAGAGGACGTTCGCACGTATTGTTAAATACCAACAGCCCGACTAGCTGCACCCGGATCGCCTTGCATTCCAGTGCTGCCAGACGTACTAGAATCCTGGTATTTTTACCAGGATTTTAATGAAGATACCATGTCCCAGGATGAAGACATTCTAGTTCGCATAAATACCAGGATTTGAAATCTATGGTAACTGATGTACGATTCATATAATATTTTTTTATTCAATAATTTAAAACTAAGATCAATATTACAAATAAGTATGATATTGGTGAAAACAATGCCATAAAATATGAAGGGTGACACAGAGTTTTTTTATTGGTTTTTTCAGTTTTTTCCGGGCTCGTCAACCGCTTTGGTCATTAGTCCGTTTGTGTTGAGTATGCTTTTTCTCGGGAGATGGCGGTGATCTTCCTCCACTGGATGGCGAGATCCGTCGCCGACCTACCTTTGGCTAGTGGGGTCTCCCCCTAACCAGGACCAGCAGGGCACCGCCCCAGCCGGGACAAGCTCTAAGCTCCCACCGATCTCCCGGAGTATGTGTTAGTGTAGTTCATGTCAGTGCAAGTGTGTGTGAAAGGGGAGAGGATATGACAAGGAAAGATCGCGCGTGGTCCCACACACTTACACTAACATCCACTACACTACTACATATTCCGGGAAACCAGTTGGGAGCTTAGAGTTTGTCCCAGCTCGAGCGGTGCCCCGCTGGTGGGAGAGTCCTGATTAGGGGGAAACCCCGCTAGCCGACGGTGGGTCGGCGCCGGATCTCGTCATCCGACAAGGCATGATCACCACCATCTCCTGAGGAAAAACATGCACTGCACTTACGGAACTAATGACCGAAATTGTTGACCCGCCCGGAATCCCCAACCAATCAACCAGCTCTTCACCGCGATTCACACACTTCACAGCTCAGCTTCCACTTCAGACTCCCACTTCAGACGGGGGGCGCCGGCAGATGTCGCAATATTCGTTACTCTATTATATTTTGGGAGCTGAACTTGGTATTTTGGACCGTCCTAAGTTATTGAACAGATTTTACAAGCTTCATTATACATTACAGGATTTCGTATACAAATCATTATCACTTGATATAGCAAAACCAATGTTAGAGACATCTTTTCAATTATTCTAGAACTATCTTTGAAAATGAAATTTCTTTGTCTTGTTGAAACAATTCCTTAACACTTTGCACCGGATTAGTGAATTCCAGAATGGCTATTCTGGAATTCACTATTCCAGAGGGCAGATCAATATTGGCTGTATAGAACAGATGCATAAAAGAAAATGTGTTATAAATTTCATATTAAATAATTAAATCATTATGAAACTACAAGTTTCCATAACACTAAGAAAAGGGATATTTCCAAGTTATTGTCATAAATAAAATGTTCTACAAGACTAATATTGTAATTCGCTATCTGTAATATTATAATCTTCAATTTTTCTCAAGGATTTCTCAATACCGTAAATTAAAATTTATTTAACTAAACATTATGTTTCGTTTAATAAAAAAGCGCAATTCCCCCTCCCTGTTTAGACATTTTATCGAATCTAACTGTATTAAAATTCCGTAAAAAACAAAATATCTTTAGGTTTTGACCCTCTTTCCAAAAGTATTATAATATCGTAATCATTTGTTTATTGATGTATATCAGGTTTATTTTTTATGCTTCTACAATTTCACTGTAATATTTTTAGTCGATTGAAGTTCATTTATGTGAAGATAAGAAACGTTAAGTAAATACTAATCAGTAATTATTATTTGATTATTTTAAAAATGTACCAGCCAGTTTGTTTTTTTTAATTTTTGCATCTTTTGTTCGTGAATCAACCGTACGTCTTTATATTCATCAACGACTCGTTTCTGAGTCGGTTAGCTAATTTTATTGCAATAGTAGAAGGGAGGGGGATGTGATTTACAGCAATAGTATTCTTCTCTGGAAGTTCTCTTTCAGGTATTGCTGATATTTCAACTTCGGAAGTGTCCTCGAGTAGGGTACCTTGAACATTACTTGAAATGTTACTGGAAACACAATTTTGAAATAAAGAATCGGATGATGGACGTTCCTCTCCCCCTGGTACCAATCTTGCAACATCTTTGAATGTCAATGCAGAATCTATCATGGAATTTGACTGATGAGACGGGATGAATCAGTGATGTCGTTGATTGATTGATTTTTTCATGTTTCCGGGCGCGTCAACTGCTTTGGTCATTAGTCTCGTTAGTGTAGTGCATGCTTTTTCTCGGGAGATGGCGGTGATTTTCCCTCGCTGGATGGCAAGATCCGGCACCGACCTACCGTCGGCTAGTGGGGTTTCCCCCTAACCAGGACTCTCCCACCACCGGGGCACCGCCCCAGCCGGGACAAGCCCTAAGCTCCCGACCGGTCTCCCGGGATATGTGGTAGTGTAGTTCATGTTAGTGTAAGTGAGTGTATAAGGGGAGAGGATAGGACAAGAATGGGGAAGGACAGATCGCGCGCGGTTCGTGGCCCGTTTCATAGGGTACTTCTCCGGCATTCGCCTGGTGTTGATCGGAGAAACCACGGAAAACTACCGAACAGAGCAGCTAGAATTCTTCTCCAGACAGCGACTGAATTCGACCTAGCTGAAAAGCTAGTGTCGAAAATCCTGCCGCCGTCAGGACTCGAACCTAGGACCTCCCGGTCAGAGGCGCTGCAGTGGCATCAGTTGATGCACTGAGCTACCGCGTTGTTTAAGCTCAGGGAAATTATCTTTTCTAAGTAAAGGAGGTTTAATTTGTCAAAGAATTTGTTTTTTGGCATCATTGAAGGATATATTATTATTAGCCATTACCTTATTAATTTCATGGTATTTTTGATACACTGGAGACCTTGTTTCAATAGATTTGTGTAAGCCTTTGTAATTAGAACATTTAGATGGTTAAGAAGAACATTTGTTTTCATGTTTAAATTTCGTGTTAGGACATTTATTTTTAGAAGAATCTGATCGATATCGAAATTTGCAAAATTCATGAGGTAAGGCGTCTTTGAATTTTTACATTTGTTATAACACAAAAAATTGGTTAAAAATGTCCTTTACTCAAGACAATATTTTAAGTCTGGAGACAAAAGTCACTTTCAAAATTTAATAAAGTGTCAGAAGATGCAATCATTTCAGCCATTCGGACGATAAATGTGCTCTCTAGTGGCAATTCATTGAAAATACTGTTTTAAAAAATTTAAAAATAAGAGTAATTTGTACTCGTATCTCTTAATTCGTTCTACAACACTGAGATTCACAAGTTATTTATCAGTACTTTACACTCATACTTGTGGTATGGACAGAATTTTTAATTTGCAGAAAAATCAGGACAAGAAATTAATCAAGGCAAGAAAATGTTCTACGTTAGCAAAATCAGAAAAGACAAAGAGGAAGATGATTATGAAATATCTCATTTAATGAAGAGCCGTTATATTGTAAGACATTACTATTTTCTTGCAGAAGGAGATGAAGATATAAAATCTGTCCAATACTCTACAATAAAGAAGCATTTATGATATCCACTACTCTTTGGGCACACCAAATTGCAGATGTTATATTTCGTTTCCTAGAGTAGCATATATTTGAACATTCGTTAGTTATTTACAAGTGTTTAAATCATTCATGCATTACTATTCGATTGCTACGTTTTGACAGTATTCTAAAAGTGAGAAATTATTTTGAATTAATACATTAATGGTTCAGCGTAACCCGTGATGGGGAACAATGAACCAGTGCGCGTTATTAAAACATTTTGGTTTTTTATTTCTACAGGAGTATATATTTAAAAAAATTAGAAGTCTTAAGGAACGTAAAATATTAAGGTCTCCATAATAAAAACAAATTTCTTCTCCTTTGCAGGATTTGGCGGTATGCCCAAAATGGAAACATTTGAAGCATTGCATTGGCCAAGGTACAAAACGTTCCACTTTACTTCGTACGTGAAAAATAAAAATTTTAATAGGAAGCGACTGACCAACAAAAGAGATCAGAATAGTTTGGTTTAGGATCCAATCCTCACCACTGCACAAATTAACATCTTTATTTTTTCGGTTTAATCTTTTGACATCTAAAATTTCTATCTCTGATTGAGAAGCTTCTTTAATTTCCTCTTTTGAAAATTCTGTAGGAATTCTCTTTCTGCAATGTCTACAACCCGGAACAAAATCCTCTAAACGTTGTGTCAGCAAGTCTTTGTCTTGAATAAAATGATTAGCGTCATTCCGTTTTTCAAAAACCACTTTATATGCTCCTTTGTTTCTGACATCGATATTTTTTTTCAAGAGAAAGTTTCCCACTTTGTAAGCATTAATAACTTCGTTGTCTGGTTTAGATTTTCTAAACACCGAAAGAACCGTGGTTATTAAGATTTAAAAAAAGCATTTTTTTTCGAAAACAGAAGAAATTGCACTCAGTTGGGGTAAAATAATTTATAGGTCTTGTTCGGAAGATCTTCACCGTTGTATTTTTCTCGTTCTCTCTTCGGCTTAAATCGAATGATCATATTAATATCTTCGCCGTCCATAACTTGATTATACTGCTCGTAAAAACGGGGGTATTTTGTTCAAGATAACAGCACCGGAAGTTCTTGTTGTAGAATATTTAGTCAATAAGGATGTGTGTTGGAATATGAAAACGAAAATGTTAACACGATTTATAAGTTGTGGTCACTAAAGTTTATTGAAAGTGAAAAGGAGAAAGGCCACCAATTGTATTCAACTGCTTGACCACTTTGGCTTCAGTAATCTGTAAACAGCCTAGATATATGCGTATCTGAGCATCGGTGTCGTGCTGCGGTCTAGCGGTTCTTTCGTGAACTCTTAGAATGTATTGTGATAGAACCTCAAGAGGTCGCAGGCTCGGACAATTCACAAACGAGAGCTATAAGATCGCATGGTCGTGACTGCATCAAGCAGTGCTGCAGATCAAGTGACTCTAGCGGCAGGACTGAGAATGACTCAAAAAGTCGTTCCGAATTCCATCTTGGAGATACTGTTCACAGCCGCCACGTTAAAAACCGCCACGTTAAAAACCCAAGTATACACACGCTCGGACAACGTACAAAACAAGGCTATTACGTGAGCAAAAATATGTTCAGGAAGATAGAACACTTTTTAAAGCAACTGTTTATTCACAATTTGTTCTCTACATGAACATTTAGTGAATGGTCATAGTTTCAAAATAAGATGAAACATGAGTGAAGTGTTTTCCTGTGACAACACATCTCATTCACAAAATAACAATAAAGACAAATGTAGATTGTACTCTGATATCTTCATAATATTGTCATAAATTAAAATAAATTGACGTGTTTATGTTTTAACGTGGGGTAACCCATCAAAACTGAGATGAAATCAAACTCCCATATAAGTCGTTCATCGAAATAAATAGAAGAATACAATCCTATAATAATGAATTTAACCGGATAAAAAAAATTAAGAGGGTTGGCTTCCTTGATAAGGGAAAATTAAGTTTTGATTTTCACTGCAATGTCCCAGATTAGATAAGGTATGCGACAGTGAGAAAGCTTCTGTCAGGTAAAGAAAGCCAAATAAAAGTGAAATGGGCTGGGAACAACTTACAACATTTTTTCTGAGACCGTAGCTGCCAGGCTGGTATGCCATGGCAGGTCCAAATCCCCCAGACAGACTTCGTGCAAACGAAAGGCTTCCAATTTCAAAATTCCCTACATTATCATTTTATCATACTGGCCGAGGTGGCTCTGGACCTAAACTAATGTCACCTCAGTGCCTCTGAGAGGGAGACCCTAGGGATCGGGTATCGACAGTGGTAGGAATTTCGGCACTAGTATACGTACGGAGTACAGAGAAGTACGGTCCATAGAAAACGAAGGAGATACGGAGTATAGAAGAATACGGAGGAGCACGGGGTGCGGAGTACAGCTAGGTCGAATCAACCACTGTCTGTAGAAGAATTCTAGTAGCCGGCTGCTTTGAACGGTAGTTTTCCGTGGTTTCAAGATCAAGAGCAAGCGAATGCCGTGGCAATACCCTAACCAACGAACCATGAACCGCGCGCGAGATTCTGTTACGGAAAACTTCTTTTAGAAACAAACCGACATGGGCAAAAATTGACCCGTTGATGGACTTGATTGGGCCTCATAAATGTAGGCAAAACAGGAATAGTTTTTTGGAAGGTTGGCCAGTCAATCTTCAGCTTTTCACTGTTTTTATTAATTACTGATTTTCATACTTTCTAGTATACGAACGGAGTACAGAGAAGTACGGAGCATAGAAAACGAAGGAGATACGGAGAATAGAAGAATTAGGAGGAGCACGGGGTGCGGAGTATAGCTAGGTCGAACCAACCACTGTCTGTAGAAGAATTCTAGTAGCCGGCTGCTTTGAACGGTAGTTTTCCGTGGTTTCAAGATCAAGAGCAAGCGAATGCCGTGGCAATACCCTAACCAACGGGACATGAAACGCGCGCGATCTTCTGTTAGGGAAAACTTCTTTTAGAAACAATCCGACATGGGCAAAAATTGACCCGTTGATGGACTTGATTGGGCCTCATGAATGCAGGCAAAACAGGAATAGTTTCTTGGAAGGTCGGCCAGTCAATCTTCAGCTTTTCACTGTTTTTATTAATTACTGATTTTCATACTTTCTAGTATTCGTACGGAGTACAGAGAAGTACGGAGCATAGAAAACGAAGGAGATACGGAGTATAGAAGAATACGGAGGAGCACGGGGTGCGGAGTACAGCTAGGTCGAACCAACCACTGTCTGTAGAAGAACTCTAGTAGCCGGCTGCTTCGAACGGTAGTTTTCCGTGGTTTCTCCGATCAAGAGCAAGCGAATGCCGTGGCAATACCCTAACCAACGGGACATGAACCGCGCGCGATCTTCTGTTAGGGAAAACTTCTTTTAGAAACAAACCGACATGGGCAAAAATTGACCCGTTGATGGCCTTGATTGGGCCTCATGAATGCAGGTAAAACAGGAATAGTTTCTTGGCAGGTCGGCCAGTCAATCTTCAGCTTTTCACTGTTTTTATTAATTACTGATTTTCATACTTTCTAGTATTCGTACGGAGTACAGAGAAGTACGGAGCATAGAAAACGAAGGAGATACGGAGTATAGAAGAATACGGAGGAGCACAGGGTGCGGAGTACAGCTAGTTCGAACCAACCACTGTCTGTAGAAGAACTCTAGTAGCCGGCTGCTTCGAACGGAAGTTTTCCGTGGTTTCTCCGATCAAGAGCAAGCGAATGCCGTGGCAATACCCTAACCAACGGGACATGAAACGCGCGCGATCTTCTGTTAGGGAAAACTTCTCTTAGAAACAAACCGACATGGGCAAAAATTGACCCGTTGATGGACTTGATTGGACCTCATGAATGCAGGTAAAACAGGAATAGTTTCTTGGCAGGTCGGCCAGTCAATCTTCAGCTTTTCACTGTTTTTATTAATTACTGATTTTCATACTTTCTAGTATACGGAGTACAGAGAAGTACGGAGCATAGAAAACGAAGGAGATACGGAGAATAGAAGAATTAGGAGGAGCACGGGGTGCGGAGTATAGCTAGGTCGAACCAACCACTGTCTGTAGAAGAATTCTAGTAGCCGGCTGCTTTGAACGGTAGTTTTCCGTGGTTTCTCCGATCAAGTGCAAGCGAATGCCGTAGCAATACCATAACCAACGGGACATGAACCGCGCGCGATCTTCTGTTAGGGAAAACTTCTTTTAGAAACAAACCGACATGGGCAAAAATTGACCCGTTGATGGCCTTGATTGGGCCTCATGAATGCAGGCAAAACAGGAATAGTTTCTAGGAAGGTCGGCCAGTCAATCTTCAGCTTTTCACTGCTTTTATTAATTACTGATTTTCATACTTTCTAGTATACGTACGGAGTACAGAGAAGTACGGAGAAAAGAAAACGAAGGAGATACGGAGTATAGAAGAATACGGAGGAGCACGGGGTGCGTAGTATAGCTAGGTCGAACCAACCACTGTCTGTAGAAGAACTCTAGTAGCCGGCTGCTTCGAACGGTAGTTTTCCGTGGTTTCTCCGATCAAGAGCAAGCGAATGCCGTGGCAATACCCTAACCAACGGGACATGAACCGCGCGCGATCTTCTGTTAGGAAAACTTCTTTTAGAAACAAACCGACATGGGCAAAAATTGACCCGTTGATGGCACTTGATTGGGCCTCATGAATGCAGGCAAAACAGGAATAGTTTCTGGAAGGTCGGCCAGTCAATCTTCAGCTTTTCACTGCTTTTATTAATTACTGATTTTCATACTTTCTAGTATCGTACGGAGTACAGAGAAGTACGGAGCAAAGAAAACGAAGGAGATACGGAGTATAGAAGAATACGGAGGAGCACGGGGTGCGTAGTATAGCTAGGTCGAACCAACCACTGTCTGTAGAAGAACTCTAGTAGCCGGCTGCTTCGAACGGTAGTTTTCCGTGGTTTCTCCGATCAAGAGCAAGCGAATGCCGTGGCAATACCCTAACCAACGGGACATGAAACGCGCGCGATCTTCTGTTAGGGAAAACTTCTTTTAGAAACAAACCGACATGGGCAAAAATTGACCCGTTGATGGGCTTGATTGGGCCTCATGAATGCAGGTAAAACAGGAATAGTTTCTTGGCAGGTCGGCCAGTCAATCTTCAGCTTTTCACTGTTTTTATTAATTACTGATTTTCATACTTTCTAGTATTCGTACGGAGTACAGAGAAGTACGGAGCATAGAAAACGAAGGAGATACGGAGTATAGAAGAATACGGAGGAGCACGGGGTGCGGAGTACAGCTAGGTCGAATCAACCACTGTCTGTAGAAGAACTCTAGTAGCCGGCTGCTTCGAACGGTAGTTTTCCGTGGTTTCTCCGATCAAGAGCAAGCGAATGCCGTGGCAATACCCTAACCAACGGGACATGAACCGCGCGCGATCTTCTGTTAGGGAAAACTTCTTTTAGAAACAAACCGACATGGGCAATAATTGACCCGTTGATGGCCTTGATTGGGCTTCATGAATGCAGGCAAAACAGGAATAGTTTCTAGGAAGGTCGGCCAGTCAATCTTCAGCTTTTCACTGTTTTTATTAATTACTGATTTTCATACTTTCTAGTATTCGTACGGAGTACAGTGAAGTACGGAGCATAGAAAACGAAGGAGATACGGAGTGTAGAAGAATACGGAGGACCACGGGGTGCGGAGTATAGCTAGGTCGAACCAACCACTGTCTGTAGAAGAATTCTAGTAGCCGGCTGCTTTGAACGGTTGTTTTCCGTGGTTTCTCCGATCAAGAGCAAGCGAATGCCGTGGCAATACCCTAACCAACGGGACATGAACCGTGCGCGATCTTCTGTTAGGGAAAACTTCTTTTAGAAACAAACCGACATGGGCAAAAATTGACCCGTTGATGGACTTGATTGGGCCTCATGAATGCAGGCAAAACAGGAATAGTTTCTTGGAAGGTCGGCCAGTCAATCTTCAGCTTTTCACTGTTTTTATTAATTACTGATTTTCATACTTTCTAGTATTCGTACGGAGTACAGAGAAGTACGGAGCATAGAAAACGAAGGAGATACGGAGTATAGAAGAATACGGAGGAGCACGGGGTGCGGAGTATAGCTAGGTCGAACCAACCACTGTCTGTAGAAGAATTCTAGTAGCCGGCTGCTTTCAACGGTAGTTTTCCGTGGTTTCTCCGATCAACAGCAAGCGAATGCCGTGGTAATACCCTAACCAACGGGACATGAACCGCGCGCGATCTTCTGTTAGGGAAAACTTCTTTTAGAAACAAACCGACATGGGCAAAAATTGACCCGTTGATGGCCTTGATTGGGCCTCATGAATGCAGGCAAAACAGGAATAGTTTCTTGGAAGGTCGGCCAGTCAATCTTCAGCTTTTCACTGTTTTTATTAATTACTGATTTTCATACTTTCTAGTATTCGTACGGAGTACAGAAAAGTACGGAGCATAGAAAACGAAGGAGATACGGAGTATAGAAGAATACGGAGGAGCACGGGGTGCGGAGTATAGCTAGGTCGAACCAACCACTGTCTGTAGAAGAACTCTAGTAGCCGGCTGCTTCGAACGGAAGTTTTTCGTGGTTTCTCCGATCAACAGCAAGCGAATGCCGTGGCAATACCCTAACCAACGGGACATGAAACGCGCGCGAACTTCTGTTAGGGAAAACTTCTCTTAGAAACAAACCGACATGGGCAAAAATTGACCCGTTGATGGACTTGATTGGACCTCATGAATGCAGGTAAAACAGGAATAGTTTCTTGGCAGGTCGGCCAGTCAATCTTCAGCTTTTCACTGTTTTTATTAATTACTGATTTTCATACTTTCTAGTATACGGAGTACAGAGAAGTACGGAGCATAGAAAACGAAGGAGATACGGAGAATAGAAGAATTAGGAGGAGCACGGGGTGCGGAGTATAGCTAGGTCGAACCAACCACTGTCTGTAGAAGAATTCTAGTAGCCGGCTGCTTTGAACGGTAGTTTTCCGTGGTTTCTCCGATCAAGTGCAAGCGAATGCCGTAGCAATACCATAACCAACGGGACATGAACCGCGCGCGATCTTCTGTTAGGGAAAACTTCTTTTAGAAACAAACCGACATGGGCAAAAATTGACCCGTTGATGGCCTTGATTGGGCCTCATGAATGCAGGCAAAACAGGAATAGTTTCTAGGAAGGTCGGCCAGTCAATCTTCAGCTTTTCACTGCTTTTATTAATTACTGATTTTCATACTTTCTAGTATACGTACGGAGTACAGAGAAGTACGGAGAAAAGAAAACGAAGGAGATACGGAGTATAGAAGAATACGGAGGAGCACGGGGTGCGTAGTATAGCTAGGTCGAACCAACCACTGTCTGTAGAAGAACTCTAGTAGCCGGCTGCTTCGAACGGTAGTTTTCCGTGGTTTCTCCGATCAAGAGCAAGCGAATGCCGTGGCAATACCCTAACCAACGGGACATGAACCGCGCGCGATCTTCTGTTAGGAAAACTTCTTTTAAGAAACAAACCGACATGGGCAAAAATTGACCCGTTGATGGCCTTGATTGGGCCTCTATGAATGCAGGCAAAACAGGAATAGTTCTAAGGAAGGTCGGCCAGTCAATCTTCAGCTTTTCACTGCTTTTATTAATTTTTGATTTTACTTTCTAGTATACGTACGAGTACAGAGAAGTACGGAGAAAAAGAAAACGAAGGAGATACGGAGTATAGAAGAATACGGAGGAGCACGGGGTGCGGGTATAGCTAGGTCGAACCAACCCTGTCTGAGAAGGAATTCTAGTAGCCGGCTGCTTCGAACGGTAGTTTTCAAGCTGGTTTCTCCGATCAAGTGCAAGCGAATGCCGTGGCAATACCCTAACCAACGGGACATGAAACGCGCGCGATCTTCTGTTAGGGAAAACTTCTTTTAGAAACAAACCGACATGGGCAAAAATTGACCCGTTGATGGGCTTGATTGGGCCTCATGAATGCAGGTAAAACAGGAATATTTTCTTGGCAGGTCGGCCAGTCAATCTTCAGCTTTTCACTGTTTTTATTAATTACTGATTTTCATACTTTCTAGTATTCGTACGGAGTACAGAGAAGTACGGAGCATAGAAAACGAAGGAGATACGGAGTATAGAAGAATACGGAGGAGCACGGGGTGCGGAGTACAGCTAGGTCGAACCAACCACTGTCTGTAGAAGAACTCTAGTAGCCGGCTGCTTCGAACGGTAGTTTTCCGTGGTTTCTCCGATCAAGAGCAAGCGAATGCCGTGGCAATACCCTAACCAACGGGACATGAACCGCGCGCGATCTTCTGTTAGGGAAAACTTCTTTTAGAAACAAACCGACATGGGCAAAAATTGACCCGTTGATGGCCTTGATTGGGCCTCATGAATGCAGGTAAAACAGGAATAGTTTCTTGGCAGGTCGGCCAGTCAATCTTCAGCTTTTCACTGTTTTTATTAATTACTGATTTTCATACTTTCTAGTATTCGTACGGAGTACAGAGAAGTACGGAGCATAGAAAACGAAGGAGATACGGAGTATAGAAGAATACGGAGGAGCACGGGGTGCGGAGTATAGCTAGGTCGAACCAACCACTGTCTGTAGAAGAACTCTAGTAGCCGGCTGCTTCGAACGGAAGTTTTTCGTGGTTTCTCCGATCAACAGCAAGCGAATGCCGTGGCAATACCCTAACCAACGGGACATGAAACGCGCGCGAACTTCTGTTAGGGAAAACTTCTCTTAGAAACAAACCGACATGGGCAAAAATTGACCCGTTGATGGACTTGATTGGACCTCATGAATGCAGGTAAAACAGGAATAGTTTCTTGGCAGGTCGGCCAGTCAATCTTCAGCTTTTCACTGTTTTTATTAATTACTGATTTTCATACTTTCTAGTATACGGAGTACAGAGAAGTACGGAGCATAGAAAACGAAGGAGATACGGAGAATAGAAGAATTAGGAGGAGCACGGGGTGCGGAGTATAGCTAGGTCGAACCAACCACTGTCTGTAGAAGAATTCTAGTAGCCGGCTGCTTTGAACGGTAGTTTTCCGTGGTTTCTCCGATCAAGTGCAAGCGAATGCCGTAGCAATACCATAACCAACGGGACATGAACCGCGCGCGATCTTCTGTTAGGGAAAACTTCTTTTAGAAACAAACCGACATGGGCAAAAATTGACCCGTTGATGGCCTTGATTGGGCCTCATGAATGCAGGCAAAACAGGAATAGTTTCTTGGAAGGTCGGCCAGTCAATCTTCAGCTTTTCACTGTTTTTATTAATTACTGATTTTCATACTTTCTAGTATTCGTACGGAGTACAGAAAAGTACGGAGCATAGAAAACGAAGGAGATACGGAGTATAGAAGAATACGGAGGAGCACGGGGTGCGGAGTATAGCTAGGTCGAACCAACCACTGTCTGTAGAAGAACTCTAGTAGCCGGCTGCTTCGAACGGAAGTTTTTCGTGGTTTCTCCGATCAACAGCAAGCGAATGCCGTGGCAATACCCTAACCAACGGGACATGAAACGCGCGCGAACTTCTGTTAGGGAAAACTTCTCTTAGAAACAAACCGACATGGGCAAAAATTGACCCGTTGATGGACTTGATTGGACCTCATGAATGCAGGTAAAACAGGAATAGTTTCTTGGCAGGTCGGCCAGTCAATCTTCAGCTTTTCACTGTTTTTATTAATTACTGATTTTCATACTTTCTAGTATTCGTACGGAGTACAGTGAAGTACGGAGCATAGAAAACGAAGGAGATACGGAGTGTAGAAGAATACGGAGGACCACGGGGTGCGGAGTATAGCTAGGTCGAACCAACCACTGTCTGTAGAAGAATTCTAGTAGCCGGCTGCTTTGAACGGTAGTTTTCCGTGGTTTCTCCGATCAAGAGCAAGCGAATGCCGTGGCAATACCCTAACCAACGGGACATGAACCGCGCGCGATCTTCTGTTAGGGAAAACTTCTTTTAGAAACAAACCGACATGGGCAAAAATTGACCCGTTGATGGACTTGATTGGGCCTCATGAATGCAGGCAAAACAGGAATAGTTTCTTGGAAGGTCGGCCAGTCAATCTTCAGCTTTTCACTGTTTTTATTAATTACTGATTTTCATACTTTCTAGTATTCGTACGGAGTACAGAGAAGTACGGAGCATAGAAAACGAAGGAGATACGGAGTATAGAAGAATACGGAGGAGCACGGGGTGCGGAGTATAGAGGAATATATATGGAGTATAGATAGTCCACTCAAAAGTATCTGATTCAGGAAAAATTCCGGAAGTTCCTATATTCCGGAATTCCGGAAGGTTCTATATGTTTTTGAGGGTTCTGAATTCGAATTTGATGTTTGCCACCTCAAAAAAGTTCGGCTTCACAGAGAAATTTGCAAAAAAACCTAAACTTTTAGTTTATATCTTCAAAAACCTACGTTTATCAAAACAATTGTTATTTAAAAAATTAAAGTAGATAAAAGTTTCTAAAAAATGCATACATTCACTTTAAATTTCTGAAAAACGGTTTAGGCGCACTGAAAAATTGTTACTTTTGGGCCTCTAGCTAATGCGGGAGAATAGCTCTTTCCAACCATCCTATGTCGCTGCTGCGATCCAGTTTCACTTTAGCATTCTTGAAAAAGGCTATTCTGAACACATATTTGGCGTTGTTAAATGATTAACACACTGATAATCATAGAATCTGGGACGTATTTGCTAGCGCGGGGTATCTATAAATTCTTAAAACACAACGTGAGGTATACGTGCTTTATCTGTTTTTGGATGTGGAAGAAAATCACCTTTAATCACTTTTATCACTTCTTCAATGGTAATTCGGTATTCTTCGTCACAGTTTCCAAGAAAAGTAAAAAAGGTTGCATCGCTGATTCTACATCATTTCATGAGCCTATTCATGATTCATGAGCTCTCTTCACGTAAGCAGAAATGAATTTTACGTTTCCGTGTTATCATCTATACTTACCGTGTACTTCGATTTGTTAGTTACATTTAAATGAGAAAACTTACCATCCTCCCGCCCCTCTCTGGATTCAACGAAATTTTCCAATCCCCTTTCTTTCCAACGTTTTATCATAAGTAATATCACTCGAAGTGCTGTGCTAGCCTGTAAATTCATGACTCGAGTAGCGAGGAGTGAATTTACCGGCTAGCACAGCACTTCGAGTGATATTTAGTGCGACTACTTCATGAATTAAGACATTTCATGTTTCGAATGTATAATTAAAATCACAGGAATTACGAAAAAGATAAATATTTCTCAAAAATTGCTACAGGAATATATGAAATTTTCATTCAGCTCCTAGTTATCACTGCCTCCTGGAATAACTTATAATCAAGTAAAATATGAATAACATTTTAATGCAGAAAATGATTTCAAATATGTTTTGATTTTATGATAATAAAACTGTCAAAACAATTATATCAAAGCTACTTACAAGAGTATTTATTAAAAACACAGTGATTAAAGTTGTAGGAAGTTGAGTTTCCATGCCTTGGCATTACGTGGAAGTATTTGCAATAGATGATGTACTACAAGCAGAATTAGCAGTGGGATTACTCAAATTTGAATGGATTGAACTCGTGTGTGCACACATTAAAATATCTTTCTGAATAATTGTGGTTGTAATGTTCCACATAGTTTTGATAGCAAATTCTTTGTACTCTTCCTCATCTAATCTTCGCGTATTAATTGCCTAAAATATGTGTAATTTCTTCATTTGTAGTTTGTGCTGTTCATTTGTATTTTCTTTCTTTACAAAATTATTGAAATTGCTCCCACACACATTATATCTTTTGCTGTTTTTCGACACTGAATCTTTAATAACAGATTCTATTTCAGAGTTTTGAATATGACCAAAACGACTCATTTTAATATTGATGTTCACAAGCAGTTATGGACCTAAAATAATTGCTATCTTTATCTTAAAAAGGTAAACAAAGTGATTACAGCGGAGTGCAAAAGGTAAACAAAGTGATAATCATATGGCGATAGACATCTGGGATTGGTTTAATTTGAATATATCCTTACTTTGGTTACTTACGACACGGACAGACATGAGTGAAAGTCATAAAAAGCCCACTCCCTGCAAGCCATTATTCACACGTAATGAACCTGCAGATATTACAGGTTCATATTATTTTACAATGAGTTCGTGATGTGGCAAACTCTCTTAACATGTACTGCCGATCTCGCACCAACGCATAAGTCTGGCTTATTGCTGAAGAGTCATTCACAAGCTGGTGCGCGGTGAAGGATGGCATTTGAAGGTGAAGTCACGAGCCGACGGATGAAATAGTTCGTGGAATAATATGCATGTAATTATATATATTTCCAAACCTTGCTACGGGGACCACCATATCATGTGCGAGAATCTGAATCGCTGTCGTTTTCTTGGGAATTTTTCAGTATATCGTTATCGGAGATCTGCGGAAGTAGTCTAAGTTTGCACGGAAGACATCATGGGGTAACAAAACTATTTTTAGAATTACAGATGGTGGTGATGAGATGGCAGGAGAAAAGAAAGCAGGAGATATTTTGTGTAAGAACCGGGGTTATCACTTCTCAGTAAATATTAATTTCACTCTGGTCAGGTGTCTTTCTCCCATGCAACGTTATATTTACTAGAGCCAGAATACATGCCATCAGTCAATGTAGCCCATCTCTACATACTCTGTGATAAAGTTTTTAAAAGAATTCAATTTATCATTATTTTCTCCATTGCCAATTAAATAAATATTGACAGATCATTGACATGGATATCTTGTTTCCACGTGAGTGATTGGCTAACAATGAAGTACTAATATTCGTATTTGAGTAAACATCTGTCCAATGTGCATATCCAAATGTATCTGAAATGATCTGGTTCAATATTTTTGTTTAATGGGTAAAATTGCCTCAATAGTTTTATCTTTACTTTTTATTCATAATATGACACATATTGACAAAACATATTGTTGGTAACAAATTTTTGAGAAATATATTGTGATGTACACAACGTATTGTAAATAATTTTCTTATATCCCTCTGATTTTGCTTACCCAAGGCTTGGATTTACAGATACTCCGCGCGAGCAAATACGACCCTATTAATTTCGTGAGTATCAGAGTGTTAATAATTTAACAATGCTAAATATTTATTCACAATAGTTGTTTTCATGCATCATGAAGTGATACAAGAATACCGCCGCGAGATAGGATGGCTGGAACGAGCAATTCCCCCGCTTTGGCCAGAGACCCAAAAAGTAACAAGTTTTCAGCGCGCTTTAGCGCCTAAACCGATTTCCAATAATTTAAATTTAGTTTATGCATTTCATAGAAAATTGTATATACTTTAAATTTTTAAATAACAATTGTTTCGATAAAATGCATAAGTTTGTATATATAAGCGAGAAACTAAAAACAGTGCAATATTTTTAGATTTTTTTGCAATTTTCTCTGTACAGCCGACCTTTTTTAAGTGGAAAACATCAAATTCAAATTTAGCAGCCTCAAATACAAACAGAATCGTTGAGAAAGAAACTTCTGGAATTTTTTCCTGGATCAGGACCTTTTGAGCCCCATTTTACTGGATTAAGAGAATGTTATGCAATGCCGAAGAAAATCTATTTCGTGATTTCAATGGAAATACACCTTTAGGGGGCCTCTGAGAGCGAAAAGGTGTTTGTTTTTTTCTCAAATCATTCGTCCGTCTGTGAACAAAACTCAGGCCTAAATTATGAGAGGAAATTTTCCCAAACTGAATACTCTAAGGTACAATATTGAAGATATAATTTTTTTCTTTAATTGAAATTTCTTGTTCACAATTAATTGTGTCATCCATGTCTTTTTGAAAATTGTAGTAGTTTTCATGGAATTTTGAGTGAAAAATGGACAATGTTAAAATAATATCCAAAACAAGATATTCTCAGAAAAACGGCGCCAAATGTTTTCTTTAAACGTATAATTGGGTTAGTACTAAATATTCTAGAAAATATGACGTAGTCCCTATTTTTTCCTTCCAAAATTACCCAAAAGAAAAGAGAGAGGGAAAAGAAAGTTAAAAAGAGAAAAGGCAAAAAGAGAGTACGGGGAAAGAGTGAGTAGGGTTAAAGAGAGAGGGATAAAGGGAGTGGAAAGAGATAGAAAGCAAAAAAGAGAGGAAAGAGAAGGAAAAGATAGATGGCAAAAGGGAGATGGAAAAGAAAAAGAAAAAAAGATAAGGAGAAGGGATAAAGTGGAAAAAGAGAGGAGGGAAAAGAGAGAATGGGAAATGAGAAAGAAGAGGAAAGAGAGACAAGGGGAAAAGGGTAAATGAGAGAGGGGAGAAAATGACAGGGGGGAAGGATGAAAGCGGAAGGAGAGAGAAGGGGGAAGAGTGAAGGGGAAAGAGAGAAAGAGGGAAATAGAAAGGGAAAGAGAGAGATGGAAAAGGAAAGAGGGAAAAATACTTGGTGATAAAAGAGAGAGGGAAAAAG
Source organism: Teleogryllus occipitalis (assembly GCA_011170035.1). Taxonomy (NCBI): domain Eukaryota; kingdom Metazoa; phylum Arthropoda; class Insecta; order Orthoptera; family Gryllidae; genus Teleogryllus; species Teleogryllus occipitalis. Next base: position 131,594 of record BLKR01002662.1, read on the forward strand.
CGAGGAGGAAAGAGAGATGGGAAAAGAGGGAGAGAGAATGAGAGAAAAAGAGAGTGAAAGAAGAGAGAGCAGGGCAACGTCTACCGGGTTCTGCTAGTTCTTAATAAAATTGTATTTTATTGCCAGAAGTATTACGTCATGCCTGATGGACCCGTCCCATGACGCGTGTGGGAGCATTAATACAATGAAAATCTATACAAAAAAACTTGATTCACTTGTACTCACAAGAGAGAAAATCACTAGTGATACTCAGAGTCAAATAGACAACAATGGTGTTATCAATTTGTCACGTTTCTTAATACAATGTAAGACATCCCCCACGTGGTTTAACCTAGGATCAGAATTATAAAAGATCAAAATATTTTAATGCCTTGTTATGCAAGTGTCAAAAGTCTTGCACGTAATATAATTTTTTTTTTTACTTTTCAATAAATTAAATATCTTTTGCAAAATTTTCGTAATGTTCTTGACGTTTTGTACAGATTAGTTTTTTTATTGTGACAGATATAGCTATTAGACTGATAATTGCAACTAATCTTACCGTGTTTGCCGGGGTATAAGAAGCACTTTTTCCCTTCAGAATCTCTTCGGAAAACAGGATGCGTCTTATACAACGGATGGGAATTTTTATATATGAATGAAATGTTTGAATGTTTAGTATATAGCATTACAAATCCGATTTTTGTACACTTAAGAACAGGAATTTGTATTTCTACAAAGTTGATTATTACAGATGCTAAAAGTATTGCAAGAAGAAAGAATGCCGAAAATTTCGTTGGGTCAACGTCATAGTATGGTAGATTTATGAAAAGGCACGGTGTGTCCATGCGTACTACAAAAATATCATAAACACTCTCAGCGGAATATGAAGAAAATATTGTTACTTTTCACAGTTCACAATCCCCATTCTTTTCATAAAAATTAAAATTAAGTATAAAATTTAACGTCAAAGAATGAAGTCTTTCTTGAAAATACGAGTGCGTCTTATACACCGGTGTGTCTTATACACCAGTGTTAGTTAGTTAGTTAGTTAATGCCTTATTTTACGTGGCGAGACTCGGGCAATCAGGTCCGCTCTTCCGTCTAACCACGCAAATTTTGCTACGCTCCTTTCACCACCTAGCGGAGAAAGGAGGTATTATCATCATAATTAACATCATAAAATCGAGACTCTTAATATACTTTATTTCTCAAAATATAAATTCGTCTTTGAGAGTGCATTAAATTTCAAAATTTTACATAATAATATTGTCAAACTTCACTCAGCCGGCCTGGATTGCCGAGGTCGATAAGGCTGCAGGGCCGTAGCTGCTTGCCTCGGTTCGAAGAGTCGCGGGTTCGAATCCCGCCTCGAGCAAGGGTATTCGTGTTGTCCTTACGTGTTCTCCCTACAGGTTAAACACACACACGCGCGCGCGATTACATAGTCACACACACTTACATGCACCGCACTATCACTTTTGTGGGGAGACCAGTCGGGGGAGAGCTTGTCCCGGCTGAGGCTGCAACATTCACTTCACTTCACAAACGGGGCTAACACACACAGCGGTTGACGTGCCCGGAAATATTAATTAATTCATCAATCACTCAATTCGACGGCAGAGTCTTTTTCTGCTTAATCTTTTGATTTTACGAAAATTTCAAAATATCTAATAATAATTTCTATCGTCTCGCGCTTCGTTAAGTTAAATGTATTGTACGTGATTAAAATGTTGTTAGAAGAGTGAGGTAAGTTTGCTTGTGTACTTACTTTCAAATTAAATAAAAAAATACGTTGGAAGTTAACAAAGATTGATTAACATTATATTAATTTAAAAAATTAGAGAATATTTAAAAAATATTTAAATATTTTATTATTTAAATTTTTTTAGAGAATTTAAATATTTAAAAATTTTAGAGAAACAAAGACCGCGGTGAAATATTGTAAGTGCAATGGCAAGTGTGTTGTGATTAATATTTCTGGGCACGAGAACTACTGTGATTCTAATACCTGAAAATGTTTCATTCCTCAGAATTTCCTTTAGTACTTTCTGGCTCTCATTACGTTATCCAGCAGATTGAAATTGAATTATGTGGGGGAGAAAACACACGGAGAGTTGTACAGAGAGACAAACTTTAAAAATAATTATTTGTGTTACAAGTCCTTAAAGACTAATATAAAACATGTTACAGCAATGTTTTTCGATATTTCTAGTTAAAAACTTATTCAAAATAATTACCACTTTCATGAAGTTACGAATTGGCATTATTCTTGATGTCCTGTAGCAAAGGTTTTGGGTACAGGTCTTGATATCGTTTTATAGTATAACAATCGCAGTGTGAGGAGAAACCAAAAAGAACAAAGGAGGACAAAATGGGAACAAGTGGGACAAAAGCGAGTAACAGAGGCCCTAGGGGACAAAATGGAACAAGGAGAAGAAAAGAAGAAATGTGATAAGAGGTCAAAAGAGACAATGTTGGCAAAAACACCAATGGGTCGAGGAGTCAATAGAACAAAATAGAACAAATAGTAAGGTGGAAAAGGTGGAGAAAATGACGCAAGGGAACAACAGGACAAGGAGACGAAGGGAGAATGGGACAAAGTAGAACTAAGGGGACAAATGAACAATATGGGTAAGGTCACAAAGGTGCAAAAGGGATAAGAGGACAGGTGGGCAGAGTGGAACAAGGTGACAAAATTAGGCACAGGGTGAAAATGTGAGAATGAGGACAAAACAAGACACGGGAACGAAAGGGACAAACAATTCAAGAGGAACAAAGTGACAAAACGAGAACAAATGGACAAAATGGCATAATGAGGATACATGGGAGAAAGGGACCAAATAGTAGGTGGGATGAAATCGGAAAAGGTGGACATAGGAAGAAAATGGGACAGAGGCACAAACGGACAATAGGGACAAAAGAAAAGGAATGGGACAAAAAAAGCAAGAGTGGGGCAAAGGAATGGGACAAAAAAAGCAAGAGTGGACGAGGGGGACTCAACTCTTTCTCACATGCTTGTTCATAACGATTCTGTGCTCGCTCACACTCTCAAATCCAACTGAGCGCTGTAGCTTAATCCTCGCACCGCTGGAGATCGCTGTTTCTGACTGCGACCAGTTTCCACTATTGTCCTACTACTGTTCCACCATGAACCATGGCCACTATTGTTCCACTATGAACGCTCCCGACAAGCCTTGCTCTGTTTGCCTGCAGGTGGGCAAGCACAGCTCTGTGTTGAATGTGTGCATACATGAGGGCTTCATGGCTCAGCTAGCATTTAGTAAGCTGTTGCTTTGCGGGTAGGAAATCCCACCGTACTACAACCAATACGTGAACATTATACGGGCGGGATTAAACCCACAGCTCTTTTTCCGAGGTGATATCTGTTCTCAGAGCCAAGTTTCATTACTGTGAATGATTATTTCGCCACCTCAACGGCAATGCGTATTTGTTCCATAAGTGTAGGGAAGGCTTTTTCCTCAGGAGGTGGCCGTCAAGCCCCCGGTTAGGTGGTGAGCTTCGGCGCCGACCCACGTCGGTTACGGGATTTTCACAGCCAGGTTCCTCCCGCAGGGGAACCAGGCAGCCTCCGGACAGGTGTGGTGGTGTAATGCATGTAGATGTGTGTAACTAAGGGGTGAAGAAAGGACAAGGAAGAGGAAGGAAAAATCACGGCCGGACCGTGGTTCGTTTGTTAGGATACTGCTCCGACACTCGTCTAATATTGAAAGGAAACTGGAAAACTATCGACCAGAGCAGCGATCGACTTACACCCAGCTATGTACCTAGTGTGGAAGAATTCTGTTGGGACTCGAACCTAAGGACCCCCTGCCTCTGCAAAGGCATCAGTTCATGTGCTAATTCTCCTCAGCCGGCAACTGGGTTTTGATTATTGGCGAGCCACGAAGGGAGAAGCTCGATGTGTCCCTTTTACCTGAAGAGTCGATAGATCCGACTCACGCGACGTTGCGGGCACGCAACAGAACACAGCTGCATTGAGTTATTTGAACAGCTTGGAAGCATACAAGCACATCCAAACCCATGCGCTCCGGCTCAAAATATCCCTCCAATATATAGAACAAAAAATACCTGTAGATACACAAGAACTACATATTCATGACAGTATTTATTATCAGTAATAGTTTTACTCGATTAAAATTTCGCAAATGCAAACAGAGTATAATTAAGTTCTGCTGTCAGCATTCAATCGATACGTGGTCAGCATTCAATCGGTACGCACCCGATGAGAACAGGCGCAATGACACAATCATATATTGGCATCTTTCAGTCAGAACAGAAAATGTATCTTTGTTTTTGTATTTTCCCCGAGTTAGCGGTTACCTAACGACACCACACACACCTCTCACTAGGCCGCAGGTTACAACTTTTTCATTCAATATCTGCGTTCGTGGGAAATTAGTGACGTAGATATTTGTTTAATTATCTACAGTACATGAAATTAGAAAGTTTAACCTATAATTTCACAGTTCGATAGTTTCGCCGAAAGTTTTACATAAAATTCTAGGAAATATAAACAGTTAACTCCACGTAAGGAATGATGAAAGTAATTAATATATGATGCGACAAAATTTAATTTGTTGGAAATATCATAGAGTTTTCGTTGAGAAACCAATTATAAATTATTTATTAAATTAACCAATCATAAATTATTTTAGTTCTGTAAAATAGAGTAGTAAAATCACGAAAAAGACGCGTTAATGTCGAAACCCAACTGATTGGCGGATTGCAATATAAATTAATATATTAATAATTTTCAATGGGGTTCTTTAAGTCTACTACTTAGTATTAGGCCGTACGTGTGTTGTTCTTTGGTTTACTATATAAATTATGTATTTTGTTTCACAGAAATATATATATATATATATATATATATATATATATATATATATATATAACTATAGTATTTATTCTAGAATCATATAATGAGCGTTCGGTACTTCAAGGCAAAAATATTTAGCAGAAGTATACGTTAAAAGTACAGTAAATTCATAACTCGCTGCCAAACTGTGCAATGTTTAAAGAACCTTCGTAGTCCCGTAAAACTCTTGGTAAACACTGAACCATTTGTATTTGAGAGCAATTGGGGTCTATTTAACTTCTTTTGTTATGTTATCATACATGTCTTTCAGGATAATAGGACGTTTTGTCTTTCCAAACCACTAATGTCTGAAAACAGCCCTCATTTTGCATTGAAATTGTCATTCGATTTTCCATTATTTCCAGAAAAGCACTAGTTTACATTTCGATGCGTTCTTTCTATCCTTCAGTCAGTTCGATTTGTCATTTCCATGCAGTCAGTGAATATTTAATGGTAAGCCTACTCAGTTCCTTCATTGACATAGTTATCTTAGTTTCAATTATTTCTCGAGTACTGTTATAAGAAATCTAAATATTTGGAACATATAATTTTTTGGAATATTGAACTAACAAAATAAATAGAAGAAATTGAAATTTCAAGGTTAGTTAAAATTAAAAAAAAACTTCCTGTTTTTGAAGAGCCATATATCTAGGCACGTTTATTAAATTTTCAACAAATTATTTAAGTCATTTAAATTTTAAACAAATATGTTTTAAATAAATTAAGTAAGTCGGTTACGGCGAGCCACCATTTTGAGGCATTGCTATATATATATATATATATATATATATATATATATATATATATATATATAGTATACTTAAGAGCAAATATTTGAAACCAAAAAATTGTTTTTTGGACAAAACTGTCTGTCCGTCAACGCTAGCGCTTAAAACGAATACAGTTTGATCATTAAATTTGATGTCCTCATCCATCTGGCTGTTGCCCTGGACCCCGGAATTAAACTGACATTTTAATTTGGAGGGGTTTGTTACTAAAACTCCGACGACATTTTCTCAAATTACTAGAATAGGGCAAAGTACCCATAAAATGACGCAGGTCCACTAAGAAATAATTTCTGTTTTTTGATAAGCATATGAATACTTGTCACTTGACTTTCCAGAACATTATGATGGAATAGACATTTTTGTTTTCAAACTACCAGTTTAGAAGTCATCCATTTCAGAAGGGACCTCAAGGTCCACATTAAATACTGCAATGCTAGGGAAAGCGACTTTCCACCTAATGTATTTACTTTAGATTTATGTCGTCTTGGAGGTGAATGGACCTACTCGGCAATGAGCATGTTTTGAGATACAGAGATTTTTACTTGTAAAAACACTACTTTTAATTCTAGGAAGTCCTCTTTAGGTTTTATTCCATTTTTTGCTAAAATCTACTCAAAAAGAGCAACATTTAGTGTTTTCAGATTCAGTAAATGGGAATAACTCAAAATTTAAATTTTGTGATTTAGGACCCTTCACCTTAGTGACGATGTTTACAAGCGTTAACATTTCTTGTAAGAAATTTAATATCAATAGATCTTTCTGTCACATTCGTCATTTTCGCCATACACCTCTCTATAAGCCGTATGTTTATATTCCTTGCGCAATTCCAATTGTCGATGTGTTTTTACATTATTTGACTTGGTACTACTCACAATCAACATCATCATCAGAAAGTTTATCCTATTACGTTTTTATTTAAAATGTGTTATTACATGTGAATATCAATCTCTGTTTACGAATATTTATAAAATATCGGCATGTGAGTGTACGCATTGCCCATTCTATATTACACGAGTTCCGTTGAGCACAAAGGAGTATGAATGAGATTCAAGAAACCAGATGTTATTTTGTCTCGGTAACCGTACTGACCATTTCATATTTGTTCGAACTCCTATTTTCCGTTTGCTCTGTAAGAAAGGTGGTTAATTTAAGCGTCTTTTTAAAAGCCTTTTTATTTTGTCGTTCACTGTTCGCCGATAATTTTTGTTTTTGTGACCGCTTTCTTGAATTCTTGAGGTTACATATCTTATTTAGTTTATTTAATGTGACATGATGACAATATTAACGCCAAATATACCTATAGCAAAAACTTGAAATGAAATTCTTTATTTTTTTGTTAATTTTGTCGTAATCAACTACTACCGCTTTACATCACGACTACTCGCTCAACCAACCCTCCGCCAGCAATGAAACTCGAGTAAATCTGAGAAGACAGTGATAGTAGCGAATTTTTCAGTCCTGGGGCATTACGATACTGTTTATTTCCAATGAAATCTCGCCGGTGACACAGCGTCAATCTCATTGATCCAGAAAGATAAAGGAGACGTGGGGAGAGGGCCTTTAGAAGAACATTGAGAGGGCATGTCAGCGACGGGAGTCTGTTTTTCGTGAATCTGTCAAGGAAAGATAGTAATGACGACGCCTCTTGCAAGAAATGAAATAATGAACTTGCAACGCAGTTATGCTTGTCACCAAGCTCCGCGCCGGGTTGTAAGGAGAAATGCAACACGCGTGAGATAAGGCTCGTATTGAGTTCAGCGCAAAAACCGACAAGTGAGTCGTTTAAAAGGCTTCCCGCCCAGACTTTTGCATTTTTTCTTAATACATTGTTTTTAACATTATTTATATTTCATTCAAATCTACTGAGAAATACTAATATTCTAAAAAATGGGGCCTGCGACTTCTTTCTAAGGGCGCTTATCTGTAACTGAGAAAAGTCCAAAAACTGGACATGAGAAATTTTATAAATAAGCGATTCAAGTATAGTATAATATAATCTGATGGCTGATATCTAGGAAGAGAGATTCAAACGATAGCAGGCGTAAGAAAACAGTATTTCCGCTCACAGCCAGAGTATCTGGATACGAGAATATTGATACGCCTCCTCAGGAAGGCGTTCGCGATGCAAGGGATTTCCGGGGGTGTCCTACAGTTTTTCTCGCTTGGGAAAAAGAGGGAGAATGTATGGCATTTGACCGCTCTTTTCAAAACTTTTCCCTTTCTTATGGTTCTTCCTGTCCTGATTCTTTTTTGGGCGTCATCCTTTCCGTTTTCATAGAATTTCCGAGGTCCCTCACATCGGGACTCGATTGGATTACTGTTTTGGGGGCGTTAATTGCTCAGATGATAAGGCCATAAGTCCCGTAAGTGTAGCGCATGTTTGTTCACTGGGAGGTGGTGGTGATCTTCCCCCCACTGCATGCCGAGATCCGGCGTCGACCTACCGTCTACCGGCTAGCGAGGTTTTCCCCAACCAGCTATCTCTCACAAGCGGGACACCGTCCCAGCCAGGACAAGCTCTAAGTCCCCGACCGATCTCCCGGCATGTGTGGTAGTGTAGTGCATGTTAGTGTAAGTGTGTGTGTAAGGGGTGAGGATAGACAAGGAAGAAAAAGGAAGGATCGCACGCGGTCCGTGGCCCGTTTGGGAGGGTACTGCTCCGGCATTTGCCCGGTGAATGTACTACGGGGAGAAGTACTACGGGCGGTACTATGGGGAGAAGTGTATCCAGTGCACGCTGTCTTAAATTCTGGGATCTCTACCCTAACACACAAAAATGTGCCATATTTGCAATGTCAAATCAGGTATAGATGTTGACTATGTCTCCTTCGTGAAGGAATCAAGTTTCTGTCGCAAGAACGGTAATATAAATAACTATATTCTCCACTGATTTTTAAAAATGAGCACAGAGAGTGAAGTTACATTTATAAAGTATGTAAACTAAATGCTGTAGTAGGACTAATCGTTTTGGGCCATGACTCTATACCAGCAATGACCGATATGTATACCTCTCCGAGACCCTTTCAACTTGAATGTTCCAGGTCACATAGAATTGCATTCGGCCCAAAGAAATACAGGTGCACCAAGCAAGACCTTCACTTTCTGGAAGTTGAGGTGCGAAGGGAGCAGTAGGGATGTGGAGAGCGCTGGCTCTTCTCGTCTTCCTCTGCGTCACCATGTCGAATTCGTCGGGTGGAACATCTCATACTGAAGCCACAAAAGGTACTTACTAATTACTAATACTAATTCGTATTATTATATCCTATATAATATTATTTTATATTATGTGGAATATTTGTACATATTACTATATCTTATTATTACTTATACTAGTATGTATTAAAGAGCCTTTTTAGAATCGAAAGGTGTAATAATCTATGACGTCATATTAACTATTACCGACATCAGATTTCCAGTGTCTTTTTTGGCTAGGGAAGGTGTTTACTTAAGACGAGGATTGCATTTTACGATCCATAGATTCATTTTTGTTGTTTTTCATACGAATAAGGATAGTCGCTCATTGATTTTTGAAACTCACGCGCTGTGCGAGAGTTCGAAAAGATACTAAATATCTCTCAGAAGTTCTTCCATTATCGAATTTTCTTCTTCTGTTACAAATGTTTTCTTCGACTATTTTAAATCAACAAATCACTCAACTTATCCACGCACCAAATTTGCATGACGCATACGCTTCCGATCGGGCCCGCAAAAATCCCATCCGGCATGTTTCCAAACCACAGACACATAGATATACACTTCATCAGATCTCTGCACACATTTTCCGTGATAAAACATGATTTCGGCAATTGTTATCTTTTATATTGCTCATAATTTGCTATATCCTAATAAAACGCTCCACGCTCAACCCAATGGACCATTTAGATGCTGAATGCAAATTATAATATACAGAGCAGTGGGAGATATGGGATACAATACAATTCATACTACCTCATGCACTTTCAGTTCGGATTCCAAATCTCGGGCCTCGGGAGTATTTGCGAAGAGCTCGCGCAGTCGACCTTGGCCTGAGCTACTGGGATTGAGTCGTTCATATGTGACTTTAAAATGTTATAGTTATTTAAATTTCTAAATTAAAATCCATTATTTAGTCCCCAACCAATACTAAATTTCAGCTTTTAACTCAGAAACAGATCACATTAACTTGGGATAAATGTGTAACAAAAATATATTTTTATGCAGACACCACTAGTGTCTGCATAAAAATATATTTATGTGCAGCTTTGAAAGTCTTTGTACAGCTTTTGAAAGCTGTACTTTCAGGGCATGCAGAGCGTGCTGAAGTCCAATTTCTAACACTTTCGAAAAATAAGACGATGCTTTGTAATGAGCTTGTGTATAAAAATGTCAGTGCAAAAAAAAAAAAACATTCGTCTGACTGCATTATCTTCTTCTAATTTTAAAGAATCATTAAATTATTAGTATAAATGAATTAAAATAAAAGTAAGTAAGGTTATCTAAAAATACTGTGTGACAAGTGGTAAGAGTGATTTTATTTTTCTCGCAGGATTTCCTACTAGTAAAATGAAATGCCACCTTCACCACTCGTGCCATAAATATTCTTACTCGTTGAGTTTTAAGCACGGGATGATCGTACAGACCATTATAGGTGGGGAGCACCATAGATTTCTGTTAAATAATAAACATAACTGTTATTACATTGAATTTGATTTTTGTAGTGTATATATATATATATATATATATATATATATATATATATATATATATATATATATATATATATATATAGAGAGAGAGAGAGAGACACTATATATAACTAATATAATTCATATATATATATATATATATATATATATATATATATATATATATATATATATATATATATATATATTTCAGTTAATTTTGTCGAAAAATGGAGAAAACAAGGGAAAACTCTAGCCCTTTCGGTGGGCCATGGCCCACATGCTCCCGCCTCCTGGCCATTGGTGTTAAGTAGTTGATTTTTTCAGAATCTCGCACAAGGAAAGCATTGTTGCTTCTCGGGAATAGTGAAGAAAAACCCACGGCGCAGTTTAACCCTTGGGGTAAAGGAATTTCTTTGGGGTGGCCGTGCAAAGCCAACAACCGTGACAAACGCCTTCTGTGGATGGTGGCGCTGCGCATCGGAGAAGTGGAATGTAACAAACCCTACGACCCGGACTTAAGGACGGGGAAGGTGCACATCTTAACGGAGCCACGGCTGGCAGAAGGCGGGAAAAACTTTCTGTATCCGTACGCTCAAGACGCCATGTGCGTAGCGGTTAAAAAGAGTAGCCCTGAACGACAAAACATTGCGATGACCTTCTCAGGTAACATCTGGATGCTGCTTGGTGTGTCCTTGGTTTCTTTCGCTCTCCTGCAGCAGCTGGTTGGAATCAAAGGAATTCCGCTCGAGACGCTACGGACTTTTCTGATGGGGTCCTTTTCAGCAGCTCCAAAACAGCCAGTGGCCAATAGCGTGTCACTGCTGCTGAGTTCATTTGGCCTCATTATTATCTCGACGTTTTGCGGGAAATTCATGAGTTATCTGGCAGTTCACGTCGATGGCTATCAGCCACAAACACTAGAAGACGCGAACTCCAGAGTAAGTGTTCTTGCCACGTCTATGTCAAAAGCTATGTATACACCTCACTTCCCGAATGAAAGTTTTTTCCCAATTATGTTAAAGAAGGTAAAGTTCCTAAATTGGGAGAATTACATGCGAGCAGTTCCCCGCTCGTCGACGTTGGGGATTTTAATTACAAGAGACGGTTTCCAGAGATATCGCCGGCACCCTTGGTGGGTCGATCCAGCGACTGGAGAGTCGCTGACACACATGGTGCCGGAGTGCCTCGTTAACACATTACTCTTGGTGTTCAACGTCCTTGAGGGCTGGCCTCTCAAGGCCAGGTTTGATGCTTTAATGCAGCGAGCCCTGGAAGCAGGTTTCTTCTTCAAGATGGAAACGTAAGTATCTGATTCTTTGTCACACCATCACTAAACATTCTAACAATAAAATATAACAAATTTCAACTTTTTGCGACTCTCCCCTTCTACCCCTAACTTAAAAGTTGTATATTAAGTCTTGAAAGTTAACATGGAAAAAATATATTCTGGGGTATGTTTAGTGTGCTGTTAAAAGTATTTACCCGTAAGCAGGTTTTTGCACGTAAATTGTAATTAATTAAAACTAGGATTGCTAAACAATGGTACACACTTTCTCGTAGTACAGTGTTCTAAGTTCCATGGTGTGGGCTGGCTTTACGGTCTTGCCCCATTCTCTTGCCAGCAGCTATCTATCATCGCCCAAAGTACATTTTTAAAAAAAAATTCAACTTTTTGGTTTCCTAATAGTGGAGCTGAAATATTACTTTAAGAATATTAAAGAAGAGTAAAACCTCGTCCTAAATGTCAATTTGCATTGAAAAACGTAGAACCATTTTAAGAAAATTGTTACTGGAAATGCGAAATTTGAAGCTCTTATTCACAGGAATCTTTTGAGTTTTCGAAAACCTCCATTTGAAGAAATTTAAAGCACTTTCCAATTCTTTTTCTTGGTTTTACTACTCAATTTCAGAGAGATAAAATAATTTATGATTGGTTAATGATTTCTTTTCGAAAAATCCGTGATCTTTGGCGCCATTTTGTCGCACCATGTATTATTGGCTTTCATCATTTCTTACGTGGACATAACTGTTTATATTTTCTAAAATTTTCTGTAAAAATTTCGGTGAAACTATCGAACTGTGAAATTATAGGTTAAACTTTCTAATTTCACGTAATGTAAATATTTAAACAAATATCTACGTCACTAATTTCCAACGAACGCAGATATTGAAAGAAAAAGTTGCAACCTGCGGCCTAGTGAGAGGTGTGTGTGGTGTCGTTAGGTAACCGCTAACTCGGGGAAAATACAAAAACAAAGACACATTTCTGTTCTGACTGAAAGATGCCAATATATGATTGTGTCATTGCCCCTGTTGTCATTCGGTGCGTACCGATTGAATGCTGAGCACGTATTGATTGAATGCTGACCGAGTACCGATTGAATGCTGACAGTAGAACTTAATTATACTCTGTTTGCATTTGCGAAATTTTAATCGAGTAAAACTATTAATGATAATAAATATTGTCATGTTCTTGTGTATCTACAGGTATTTTTTGTCCTATATATTGGAGGGATATTTTGAGCCGGAGCGCATGGGTTTGGATGTGCTTGTATGCTTCCAAGCCGTTCAAATAACTCAATGCAGCTGTGTTCTGTCACGTGCCCGCAACGTCGCGTGAGTCGGATCTATCGACTCTTCAGGTAAAAGGGACACACCGAGCTTCTCCCTTCGTGACTCGCCAATAATCAAAACACAGTTGCCGGCTGAGGAGAATTAGCACATGAACTGATGCCTTTGCAGAGGCAGGGAGTCCTTAGGTTCGAGTCCCAATCGAATTTTTCCACACTAGGTACATAGCTGGGTCTAAGTCGATCGCTGCTCTGATCGGTAGTTTTACAGTTTCCTTTCAATATTAGACGAGTGTCGGAGCAGTATCCTAACAAACGGACCACGGTCCGGCCGTGATTTTTCCTTCCTCTTCCTTGTCCTTTCTTCACGCCTTAGTTACACTTACATCTACATACACTACACCACCACACCTGTCCGGAGGCTGCCTGCGGGAGGAACCTGGCTGTGAAAATCCCGTAACCGACGTAGGTCGGCGCCGAAACTCACCACCTAACCGGGGGCATGACGGCCACCTCCTGAGGAAAAACCCGTCAAGGTGGGACGGTCCACGTCCTGACGGGGATGCAGAGAGGGCTCTTAAGTATTCCTTTCTTTCACAAGTCATTTTTCTTCTCCCCAATGTTCATTCTCAATCTTCTATACCATCCTGTCTTCTCCCTCTTCTATTTCACTGGCTCCGTCTGTATGCTGAACGCCCACCCATGTGTTTGCCGAGTATGGCGACCCGCGTCGGAGGGAATGTGACCTCCGTCAAGTTGGCACCCCCACTTTATGGAAATTCAAAAACTACTAGCCTATAATTTTGTACTAATTATGTACTAATTTTGTACGAAAATTTAAAAAATTGTACTAAATTATAAACCGCTAAAAAACAACGTCCAAAAGTGGGAGTGCCAGCTTGACGTGAAGCTGGCACCCCAACTTTTCAGAAATTAAAAATCAACTAGTTAATAATAATCTACTAATTATGTACTATTTTGTACCACAATAAATAATTTTGTACTTAATATAAATAATTAAAAAATCTGCTGCAAAAAATAACTTTTGGAGTATATTTACGATTTAAAAAAATCCTATATCTAATCAGATCTCAAAGTTGACATTTATGCTATAGTTTGGCCAGAAGCTGAAAATCAACTAGCCAATAAATATATATTAATTATGTACTAATTTTGTACTACAATAAATAATTTGGTATTCGATTATAAATAAATAAAAAACTGTTTCAAAAACACAATTTTTGCGTATGATTACGATATTTTAAAACCCATTTTTAATCAGATCTCAAAGTTGAAATCGATACTATAGTTTGGCACTCCAGTGATCCTTCTCGTGTATTAATTTCAAAATTTTACCTGGTCCCCCAAGAGAGATATTAAAGGCAAAAAACGGAAAATATTGCTTGAATCTTAAAAGAAAAGTATCCGCCATGACACTTTCCTTTGTCATTAACTGAAAACATCTAGCCCATAATTCTCTACAGATTATGTACTAATTTTGTACTACAATATAAAATTTCGGGCTTCATTATAAACAATTAAAAAACGGGTATCAATTATGGAATTTTCGCATAGATTTTCGTTTTTTTAAACCAATTCTAATCAAACCTAAACATTGAAATTTATAGTAAACTTTTGTACTGGAGTAATCTCTTCTGTTTAATAATTTCATATTTTATCTGGTGCTCAGAAATATTGCGTGCAGCATAAAAGAAAAGTTCCGCCATGAGACTTTCCTTGGTCAGAAATTCAAAATAAACTTGAGCATTAGCATCTACTAATTATGCACTAACTTTGTATCACAATAAATAATTTTGTGCTTTATTTTAAACAATTAAAAAAGTTTTTATTTATGCACTTTCCGTGTAAATTTTCTATTTTTTTCAAACCCATTTCTAATCAAAACTCAAAGTTCAATTTTATGCTATTGTTTGGTACTACAGTGATGGATTCCGTGTAATAATCTCAAAATTTTATCTCGTCTCCCGACAGAGATATTACAGTCCAAAAGCGAGAAATATTGCGTGCAGCAAATTATTTATTGCAAAATTACAGTACGAAATTATTTATTGTGGAATAAATTAGAACTTAATTAGTAGATAATTATGGACTAGTTGATTTTGAGTTTCTGACCTCGAGAAGTGTCATGGCTGGCAATTTTTTTAACCTTCCTTCAATATTTCCCGATTTTTGCCTTTAATATCTCTGTTAGGGGACCAGATCAAATTTTTAAATTAGTACAGGAGAATAATCACTGGAGTGCCAAACAATAGTAGAAATTTCAATTTTGTGATCTGATTAGAATTGGGTTTTTTAAAAAATCGTAAATATACGCGAAAATTGCGTTTTTGAAAATTGCGTTTTTGGTTTTTTATTTGTATTTATTTTGTCAGGTACAATTTTTTTATTGTAGAAAATTAGAACATAATTAGTTGATAATTATCGGCTAGTTGATTTTGAGTTTTTGACAAAGAGAAGGGTCGTGGCGGACATTTTTCATTTAAGCTGCACGCAATATTTCCCGTTTTTTGCCTTTAATATTTCTGTTGGGGGACAACATAAAATTTTGAAATTATCACACGAAAAAGATCAGTTGTGGACCAAACTATATTATAAATTTTAAATTTGAGATCTGATTAGAAATGGGTTTTAAAAAAATCGTAATAATACTCGAAAAGTACGTTTTTGAATAAGCTTTTTTAAGCGTTTATTATCCAGTACAAAATTATTTATTGTGTCACAGAATTAGTACACAATTAGTTGATAGTTATGAGATAGTTGATATTGAGTTTCTGATTAAATAAAGTGTCATAGTGGACACTTTTCTTTTACGTTTCACTCAATATTTCCCGTTTTTTTCCTTTAATATCTCCGTTGGGATACAAGATAAACTTTTATAACTAAAACACGGAAAAGATCAGTTGTATATCAAACTATAGTATAAATTTGAACCTTAAGATATGATAAGAAATGGGTTTTAAATAAATCGTAAATATTCGCGAAAAGTACGTTTTTGAAACCCGTTTTTTAATTGTTTATAATCGAGTACAAAATTATTTATAGTGGTGCATAATGGTTTATGAATTAGTAGATAATTACG
This sequence comes from Teleogryllus occipitalis, assembly GCA_011170035.1. Taxonomy (NCBI): domain Eukaryota; kingdom Metazoa; phylum Arthropoda; class Insecta; order Orthoptera; family Gryllidae; genus Teleogryllus; species Teleogryllus occipitalis. The sequence continues at coordinate 147,580 of BLKR01002662.1, forward strand.
AGATAGTTGACATGGAGTTTCTGACAAAGAGGAGTGTCAGGCAGACACCTTTCTTTTAAGCTGTACCCAATAATACCCTTTTTTTTACTTTAATATCTCTGTCGTGGGACCGGATAAAAATTGAAATTATTTCACGGGAAAGATTACTGGAGTACCAAACTATATTATAAATTTTAGTTCTGAGATCTGATTAAAAATAGGTTTTAAAATAATAGTAAATATACGCAAAAAGTGCGTTTTAAACCGGATTTTTTAAATGATGTAATATCGAGTACAAAATTATTTATTGTGATACAAAATTAGTACATGATTAGTGGATAGTTATGAGCTAGATGATTTTGAGTTAACGACAAAGGATGGTGTCATGGCGGACACTTTTAAGCTGCACGCAATATTTTCCATTTTTTGCCTTGAATATCTCTGTATGACCTGGAATATCTCTTGGAGGACCAGATAAAAATTTGAAATTATTGCACGGAAAATATCGGTTGAGGACCAAACTGTAGTAAAAATGTCAACTTTGAGATATGATTAAAGATGGGTTTAAAAAATCCGTAAAGATACTCGAAAAGTGCGTTTTTGAAACAGGTTTTTTAATTGTTTATAATCGAGTACAAAATTAGTACATAATTTGTAGATAATTATGGGCTAATTAACGTGTGTCCTGGCGGTTGAGGGACCTGTCTGTTCCCCAATTACTCTCCTCGTACTACTTTTTTCTTGGCATCCAGGGATACGTGCTCCTACGTATTTTGGGGAACATTCCTTGTAGGTCTCAATACACTTGCTTTTGCTTCGGACTCTTCTAGACGGGCGGTCGGGAGCTAACCCACTCCCGATCAACCGGCTTGGACTAGGTCTTGTATTGAACTCCAGGGTGAGCGGGGGGATCCACGGCGGTGCAGCGCTGTGGTAGCCCCCCACTATATCCCCGTAGCAGCTCTGGCACTCCGATAGAATATCCCCTTGGGGTCCGTGGTGGTTGGGGACCACGGGGATGAATCTGATATCCTCTTCATGGATAAAAATCCTTCCCCCGCCCTCTTCCGTAAGAAAGAGATTTGTTAGTAAAACCGTTAAATTTGAGAGTTTCTTTTTTAATGATTCTGATAAACCGACTAAGCCCCGTTTTCTCGTCATGTCATGTGAAAATGATGTCGAAACAATGAAGAGTGTCAGTCCCATCAGCTTCGCCATAAAAATCGAAAAATTTGACAAATTGCAGGTGGCGGTTTGTCAAAGAAGCGGCACAATCCTTTTCGAATGCCGCTCTGACGAACAGATTAACAAAATTACTGATCTAAAGGAAATAACCGGCCTCGAGGTGCATATGTCCGCCCACCCAACCTTAAACCTCTGCAAGGGTGTGGTTAACCATGAAGATTTTGCATCGGAAACGGAAGAAAAGCTGAAAGTCTTCTTCCAACCCTATGGTGTATCTGACATCTACAGGATCCAGCGGAGAGTAAATGGGGTACTCATCCCTACCTCAACGCTGATACTGACTTTGACCGTCCATCTCTGCCAGAAAAAATTATATGCATATTTTACAATCTCTGTGTCAGGCAGTAAGTTCCAAATCCTCTGCGCTGCCTTAAATGCCAGAGGTTTGGTCATAGGCAACCTCGTTGCATGAGCGGCGCAGTCTGCGTGCATTGTCATTTAACGATTCTAACAGCTCCGCAGCTGCCAGGTGCGTAAACTGTTTTGGAAAGCACCCATCAAATTCGTACCAGTGCCCCATCTTCTTAAAAAGAAACTACAGCGTGATACTGTCTGTGATAAATATATCAAAGTTACAGATGAAACTAGCACAAGTTATGGGGCATTGCACTCATGCGTAGATCCCACATGTAGTTACGAACACGAACAGACGCATGCTGACGACAATAGACTGGGAGGCCGACTGAACACCGACCGTTGGCAACGAAGCAGTAGCGGGAAGAGCGTCTTGGCCAATGATATTCGAGCTTGTTTTTATGTTTAATTGAAAGATTAAGAAACATGTTTGAAATAGGATTTTATAAATTGCATGTGGATTTAAAATGAAAATTATGAGAATTTGTTAAACTGACATGTTAAACACATGGTTAGTTTTATGATGTAATCATAAGGTGACGCTTCTTTCAACCACCAAGATGGCAGCTGCGCAAGGGCCTCCCTGCCGAAGGCGGTGATGCGGCGTTGCCAGAATACCTTAGGCTGGTCAAATAGAATACAAACGTACTAATCTTTCAACATGCCACAGGATGCGCTGAGTTACAATGAATTATGTATTAAATATAAATTATAGAACGCTGCCGCGAGTTACAATGTTGTTTTTTTTTGCCCACGTGAGTCAGTCCAGAGCTTACATGCAACCCTAACAATCTTGTTGAAAGAGACGTCTATAGATTACACTCCACGGAATGGATTTCTCCTCTTGTATCATAGAACGAAATTTGAATTTGGTTATCTTCTGAACACAGGAGCCCTGTGAGATTTGAATTAGAATTAGAACCCCAAATTAGATTTGAATTAGAATCCCTAGATTCAGAGAGTAACGCATTGCATTGTACCACCGATCCCGCTATTTTATATCCAGTTGTCAGGAGAATTGAAACTGTGTAGAATTCTGTGTTGAATCATGAATCTACAGTAATCATGAATTATGAATCATGAATCATGAATCTACAGTAATCATGAATCATGAATCATGAATCATGAATCTGCAGTAAACCAATATAGTAGCTGCTTGTAATTTACGCCACTGCATAGCGAGGCGATCGATATATTACATTAAATGAGATTACATTACATTAATTAAAATTGCATTATATTAAATGGGATTACTTTATATTAAATGAGATATACTATATGAGATTTACTATGTTAAATGGCGGCAAATGCGCAACTCTACCTCGGGACTCTATGGGCAATTAATAGTAATTGCCCATAGATATCAGTATAGACTGAAGTATAGACTGAATATTCAGTATAGACTAATACTTCAGTATAGACTGAAGAAGGAAAAGCAAGTACACAGTCTGCTAAAAAAATACGCGGACTATGTATGAAACCCCTTGTGATCTACAACACCACAATTCCTTGCTTCGTCAGTGGCACAAGTGGGCACCTTAGCCTTTTTGGCTTTTATCCTCACCCCCTCCCCCGACGCGCAGTACGCCGACGGGCTGACCTCCGCATCCAGCCGATACACAGTTTACCCTCGCGGCAACCTCCCAATACAATGCCTGGGTAAGGGCCGGCCTGCTAGCTCAGAGCTCCTAGCTCTCCAGGCTAATACCGGAGTCAAAACAACGCGCCACTCACATGCGCCGGGAACAAGTCCCTCCTCTTTGCCCAGAGTATCGGGCCACTGCCACGTCGAATCCGAGAGCCGAACTGGGGGCCACCTGAACTAAGGTACAGGCGGCTCGGAGTCCCCATCCCATCTCCCCAATGCTTATCACCAGCTATCGACGTGGGTAACGCCGGAACCTGAGCAACCTAACGGGTGGTTTCTGGATTTTCCGCCGGACTTTAAAGTGGGATCCAGAGTGCTCCGAAAAGCATCCTTTACACAATCCTGCTCAAAGGTCGATGCGCCATAGGACCAAGTGGTGGAGAGCCGGGCGAACCCGACTACCAAGTGCTTAGCATCGCCTTCTCTCTGCCTGCACCGTCAAGCTAACGACGTGAGCGGCGCCGCGAGACTCAGGGTCCGGGTGCTCGTCTACTACACTCCACCAGAGATCACGAGAACCTAGACCATCGTGATCCCTCCTGCGGACCAACAACAAACGCGGTCTATTCGATGCGTGCTTCTCCGGTTGATTCCGGTGGGATTCGCTTGATGTCGTTAGATTTGCACAGACCTTTAATGTCATTATGACGCAATTTCCCGATTGTCGATACCTTCCTTTGTTTATCAGTAACGCGGTGTTTAGTGAGCGATTATATCGTTATGCTGATTTCAGAATGAATGATCTGAATGATAAACGAGTTGCTGTGAAATTTTGTGTTAAACTTGAAAAATCTGCGAGAGAAACTTTCGCTATGCTTAACATGACTTATGGTGATGTTGCTATGAAGTTTACGGCATGTTTCAACTGATATGAACATTTTTAAGATGGTCGACAGTCCAATGAAGATGATGTGCGTTCTGGCCGTCCTTTCATGTCAGCTGACGACACATACACGTCGACAAAATCAATATTCTGTTACGATCAAATGAATGTCTAATTGTCAGGGATGTTAGTGAAGAGAGTGGGATCTATCAGTTGGATCTTGTCACGAGATTTTGGCTGAAACATTGAAGATGCACCGCGTTGTTGACAAATTTGTGCCACGCCTGATGACGGAGCAACAAGAAGCCCATCGTGTTCAGCTTTGTGAGGAACTACTTGATCTTTCAGAAGAAGATAAAAACTTCCCGTTAAGGATCGTAACTCGTGATGAATCATGGGTTTATGATAATGGCATTAAAACAAGGACCAATAGTCCCATTGCATGGGTGATACGTTCTCCAGGCCCCAAAAGCTCGGCAGGTTTGATCCAAGATCAAAGTGATGACGGGTTTTTTAAATTCTAAGAGTATTGTTCACCGCCAGTATTTCCTTGAAAGTTTCACAATGAACAAGAATTACTACACACAACCTCAGTCTTCACAACTCCTGATCTTTTGGCCAAACACTCAATCATTGTTCTATCTCCCCTCTACTCACTTGTCCTTGTTTCTTGTGCCTTTTTCTTGTTTCCCAACTCAAAAGACCTTTAAAAGGAAAATTTGACACGATTCCCGAGATTAGGGCAAATATGACCAAGGGACGGCAGGACATTACAAGAGGAGCGCACGAGGACTGTTTCAACAAGTGGAAACACCGCGCGAATAAGAGTGTGCGTTGGAAGCAGAGTGAGTAATTTGATGGGGACCTAACTTACAAATAAAATATATTTTGTTTTATGATGTCAGTTCCGTATTTTTTGAACAGCCCTTGTATTCTCTTCAGAGGGACTTCGATTGTTTGTGTGCCGTTTAAATGACCGGATACTTTAAGGACATTTAAAATCAAATTCCTTCTAGTTATCAACTAAAACTTTATGCATCTAGTTAACACCTCAAACATATTTAATTCGGTTTTTATATTCAAAAGGAGGATATTTGTGAGAGGATAATTTCCCTCATCTGATAAAGAACCACTGTTTATTTTAAGTATTTGTAAACAATTCTGAGTGTTTCATACCATGAATGTGACTTGCGAAATGCTAACCTGCCTTGTACCTGCCTTCCTGCGCACACTGCCACATGCAACACCATCTTCATTTAACTTTCTTTCCACAGAGACCAATGGCTGGAGGACCGACAGAATGGAAATATCATTCCGGACGTATGGATTTCACGTGACCCCAAGCCCATGCCCCTGCTCAACATCTTGGAGCCCCTGGTACTTCTCGGCGCCGGTGTTGCGCTGGCGTTCGCTGCGTTTGTGGGGGAGATCATTGCCAACAGATGGCGACAGAAGCGCGAAGGAAAAATAAAACTGTGATGGAACGGCCAGTCGCAGCATGTTTGCAATACAAACAAAAAACATTTCGCTAAAAATGCAGATGCGTTTTTATACGTTTCTTTTGTGACCGGGAGAGATGGTTCAGTGCATCAACTGTTGCCACTACTGTACCTCTAACTGGGAAGTTCGTGGTTCGAGCCTTGACGGTGGCATTATTTTCGACACTAGCTTTTCAGCTAGGTCGAATTCAGTCGCTCTCTGGAGGAATATTCTGGCGGCCGGCTGCTCTGATCGGTATAATTCCGTAGTTTCTCCGATCAAAACTAGGCGAATGACTGAGCAGTACCCTAAGAAATGGGCCACAGACCGCGCGCTATCTTTCCTTCCTCTTCCTTATCCTATCCTCACCCGTACACACCTACACTAACATGCACTGTGTAGTGATGTTAAAATACCATACACGCCGGGAGATCTCTCTGGAGCTTAGAGGACTCTTAGAGCTTAGACCGACTGTGGATGTGCTCTGCAGGTAGAGATACCTGGTTGGGGAAACCTCACTAGCCGTCGTCACTTATTTCCATTTTTACGATGTCTAGTTGTGTAGGTAAATATACAGATCTGTTATTGGATCAAAAATAAATAATGAATATTTTATTAATAGCAAATACTACGCATACATCCTGTAACCGTCAACGATTAGTAACGTATAACACCAATAAGAAATGTTTATATAAGGCAACACATACGGCTGGTCCTTCAACCAGTATAGCTGTGCAAGCCGACTCGGAAGGCCGGCTCCTTCTATCAGTTTCGTCCGGATGCGTCATGACGGTAGGCTGGATTCTCCAACCTGTGTTGCTCGCTTACGCCGAGCAGATAGCCAACTCTTCCGACAAGGTTGCTTGGGCTCGGCGGCTTCTACCCGTGCACTTCTGGGAAGGTGAATTCAGAGGATTGCAACAAGAGACTCTTTACGATGCAACTTTTCGTTCCAACTATCTCCGTCACGAAACAGCAACAGTGAACCTAGTTGGGCCTATATTATCATGCGTTCCCTTGATTCAGTATAATGGATCAGGTACACTGCAACTGTTCTTTTTTCTCCGTGTGCGTATGCTGGTGCTACTATTTCCACTATACCTAGAACAAAGATGCAAAGAGGCAATGACCCTTCACAATATCCAAAAATACCCGGTAAAAAAAGATAACATTCAAGGAAACCCATTTCTCATACTCTGTTCAATTATTTCAATAATTGAAATAATTAATAAAATATTGTGGAATTTTAATTAAAATAATAATAAACCACTTTTGAAATGAAATGAGTTGAATTAAATGATATGTTAAGGACATAAACTAAGATTATTCCGACATTCCACCACACGAACACATAACCACAATGAATTTTGTACTTTAAAACTCTCTGTAATTATAGTTTTTACGTACTATTTCCACCAACTTTACACTTCGAATGAAAAATTAATTTATAGTATTTTAAGACTTTAAAGAATGTTTGCCCTGTTGGTTACTCTTTAGGCTGTTACAATTTATAAGAATAAATTATTGTAATAAAATAAGATTTGTTACTTCAGGCAAACAAACTCAAGAAATTAACCATTTATGCATTACAGAATGTAAGGAGCAATTTTGAATATAAATCTGATACAGAACATTTCTATTAAAGATGTACTGAGAGCAAAAATCTATAAAGCTAGAATGAAAAAGTTTGTGAATAATTACAGCACAAATGTTTGTAATGAATTATTTTCTGAAATTGAATATTCCTTTATTCGTATTGAATAACAGAGTGATTATTATTATTATTATTATTATTATTATTATTATTATTATGGAATAAATATAATATTAACAAAACAAGAAATATAATGTTTCTTAATTTTTAATTTTAATTGAAATAATTAATAAAATATTGTGGAATTTTAATTAAAATAATAATAAATCACTTTTGGAATGAAATGAGTTAAATTAAATGACATGTTAAGGACATAAACTAAGATTATTCCGACATTCCACCACACGAACACATAACCACAACGAATTTTGTACTTTAAACCTCTTCATATTACAGTAGTTGACTGTAACTAGCAGGTTGAAAGCGAGGGAGGAACTAACAAACAAAACCGTTTCTCTCGCAGTTGCCCGGGGGGGGGGGGGAAGGACGTGATGAAAATGTCATCAATTAAAATATTCTGCCTAAAATTTATCGAGGTGTATAAATAAATAAATTCTATTTTAAACTTTCAAATACAAACAATTTTCCAAAACGAAATCAATTAGAGTTCCATTGAGGCAGCCCGCCGAGACACATCGTGCTCCGATCGCGTCCAGTGAAACGTTGTTGTCATCACACTGTCATTCAGACAGTAAACTTAGTGGAATTTAATTAGTGGTAATACTCTAGTTCCACGAGTTGTGTCTGAAATCAAGTACATGGTCAGCCGTTGCAGCGGCTACCCTGCTCAAGGATGGAGCCCTCGGGCATCGGGGCTCTCATAACCTCAACACCATCACCTAAGGTATCTACTCAACCAAAGCTGAAAACCTACGCAAATGTCATGTCAACTGAAGCGTTTCCCACCAAGGACCAGGCTACAATCATTGACTCACTAGAAGGTCTCACCATTAAAGATTACATAAACAGTCTCTCCAACATTATTGACCCCAGTGAAATAAGATTTATATCAAGAATTGCAAACGACCGAGTATGTATCTTTCTAAGCTCTCAAAATATAGCTTGCACCCTTACAAACAACCATGAAGTCATTAAAATAAAAAAACCATAAACTGAAGCTGAGACCACTTCTAACAAAAGCCAGAAGAATAATTATTTCAAACGTCTGCCCCATCATCCCACACTGAATAATAGGGAATGTACTCACCACAAACAACATCAAATTGGCATCCAAAATTTCATTTGTTAAAGCTGGTTTTCCTGCACAGGGGTTCTCCCATGTTATGAGTTTCCGGAGACAAGAATATGAAGGCTCAACATATGAAGATGTAGGCTATAATGAAGACTCAACATATAGGATATTTTTCACAACTGATGAAATGGCATGCTTTAATTGTCACCAAACATGGCACTTAGCTGGACAATGCCCTTCTCCCAACACTTCTAATCAACATAAGACTATCAATTTAAGTAATGCTCCCATGCCATCTGAACACATTAGTGAAAAACCCTGTGACGTGCCAAATCCAGCAACCAATGGAAAGTACACTAAAGTAGCAGATATACAATGTCACCATGATTCCAAGCAAAAATGCTCACAACTGATTCTCCACCAACTTCTAAATCTGTCCTTTCTACTAATGAAGCCAAAAACAATGAATAAATCCCAACTAATAACAGCATAGTCACCCTTAATACTAATAAAAGATGCCTGGAGGCTGACTCCTTCTCACCTTCCAAGTTTGTAAGCAACACAACTGAAACAAATAATATGTAAAAACTCTCAAAACAACCAAAAAAGAAAAAAAGAAGAAAGAGAAAAATGTGGAAGTTGGAGTTGATAACCCCTACCAAACACATCATTTAAGACTCTCAAAATAACTACTCCCTTACTTACATACAGTTTAAATCCTTTTTAGAAAACTATTTCAGTGCTAATGATCCTATACTTATAGCTACTGACTACTCACAAAACATATCATCCATCACCAGAATGATGCATATTTTATATCCACATCTCACCAACAAAACCATAAAAGGCAGATTCACCAGGATTATCTGGAAAATCAACTCAGTACTTCATACTGCAGATGAATCAAGTACTGAAACAGACTCCAGTATAGAAATCAATACGAGTCAATGAAAATTCTTCAGTAAATGGCTTTTACCCCAGACTAGAAAGTATACAGTACCTGTGTAACCCGACACGCCCTGACATCCTCTGTATCCAAGAGACCAACTTCGAAGACTTCAGGCATTGCAATATCAAAGGGTATAATCGCTCCTTCAAAAATATAATTAACTCCAATCATGCTAGTGGTGGTGTTGCTATATTAATCAAAGACCATATTCAATGTCAAGAAGTAAATATTCAATCAAACATTGAAGTCAGTTCCATAAGAATCTTGTCATCTGTTTAAATTAATATATGTAATATCTATCTACCAAATAGCTATAAGATTGATGAACAAGAAGTAACTGATATTATTAACAAGATGCAAAAACCATTTCTCATTAAGGGGGATTGCAACAGCCATAATCCAATTTGGGGATCCAATAAAACTGACAACAGAGATATTATGCTTGAGGAAATATTTGATAAACTAGATACAATCGTTCTTAATACTAGAGAACCTTCTCACATCCATACCAGTAACAACAATTACAGTCCCATTGATATTTCCATTTCCTCCACCCAATATGCCTATAAATGTTCATGGAATATCTTAGATTACCCCTACGATAGAGGCCGTTTCCTTCTTTTTATAAACATTAACAACACTCCCAACATGTATAAACATGACCAAGCAATCCCAAGACGGAATTACAACAAAACTAACTGGAATATTTATAATGATCTGATCAAAGAGTACCTACATAATACAAATGTTCTTCTGAAAACAGAAAACATCGACACTATCATCACTTCATTTAACGAAGTCATAACTAAAGCTGCAAATGGATCAACTGAAATAATCAAATCAGCAAACAGAGCCAACCTGGTCCATTGATGGAATGACAAATGTAAATTGGCACTCAAAAATTCCAAACATGCCTTCAACAAATACAAAAAACATAATACTGAAGAAAATGAAATACAATACAAAAAGATCAGAGCTGTTACAAGAACAACCATAAAAGAAAGTAAAGCAACCTTCTGGTACAATTATGTCTCAAGTTTATCAATACATAATAATATTAGTGAGTCATGGGCAAGAATAAAAGCTATCAAAAGAACAAAAAAAGGTAAACAAATACATTTTTACTGTCAAATAACCAAATCATTACAGACTCTAATGAAATAGAAAATTCAATTGCATGCAGCTTTGCCAAAAATTCTAGCTCAAAAAATTATACAGAAGCCTTCTTACAACACAAAAAAGATCAAGAGAACCTAACATAACTTACAAAGAATGAAGACTTGGCTACTTATCACCATCTTAATAATCCTATTGGAAATAAAGAACTTAATTCTGCTATCAACAGAACGAGGAACTCCTCGCCTGGACCGGACAACATTCCATACATTCTTTTAAAGAATCTACCCCTAGTAGGAAAAGAAACACGACTAAAAATATATAACATAATATGGGATAAAAATGTATTTCCCGAGCTATGGAGATCAGCTATTGTTATATCTATACCAAAGCCGGGGAAAGATCTCACAAAAAATGAAAATTACAGACCAATTTCTCTGACTTGCAATATGTGCAAAATTCTGAAAAAAATAATTAACATAAGACTCAGATGGTTTCTAGACTTTAAAAACATATTCAACAATCAATTTGGTTTCAGAGCAAGACACTGAACTACTTCTCACCTAGTAAGTATTGATACTTATATCCAAGAAGCCCTTTCTAACAAACAGCATGTTTTAGCAGTGAGCCTAGATATTGAAAAAGCTTACGACATTGTAGAATGACAAAATTACAAGAATATGAACTTAAAGGCAACATATTTCAATTCATCAAGAATTTCACCAAAGAAAGAACTTTTAATGTGAGAGTTAATGGTAGCTTATCATCAGTACAACATCTGGAGAATGGACTACCACAAGGTGCAGTACTTAGTGTCACCCTATTCCTATTGGCCATTAATGATGCAGGCTCCAAAATCAATCATCCAGTAATCATAAGGAAGTATGGAGATGACATTTCCCGTCGTTGCAGAGGAACATCTATTACAAACAGTCAAGAGATTATACAATCTGCCCTAAACAATATACGTGAATGGTCTCTCAAATCAGGTTTTAAATTTTCAGCTTCCAAAACTCAATGTATAGTATTCTCCAGACAAAATATTGTGAATCAGTTCACATTAAAAATGGACCTACATAAACTAAAATTAGATCAAAACATTCAAATTTTAGGCATACATTTTGACTTAAAAATGAGATGGAAAAGACAAACAAATTTTATCTGAGGAGTGTAAGAAAAGACTAAACATACTCAAGTGCATTTCCCATAGTAACTAGGGAGCAGAAAAACAACTCCAGCTGATGACCTACAAAGCAATAGTACGATCCAAGATCGACTATGGATCCATATTATATGATTCAGCTAAAAGACCTATAAAACTTGATGTTATGCATAATAAAGCTCTACGAATAAGCACTGGCTGCTTTCATACTAGCCCCATTGGTATCATTTTAATGGAAGCCAAAGAACCAACTCTAGCTCATCGTAGATAACTCTCAAGTATGCCATCAAAACAGCAGGGTCAAATAATCCTATAATCTACCACGAAATATACCCAAAACTTCACAATTACTACAAAGAACAAAAATGCTTTTCACCAGTAGATACCAAAGTCAAAAACCTACTGAGACAGCTAAACTATCAGGAACAGATATTAATAGAAAAAAGAAATAATAGTATACCATCATGGACAATTCCTGATATAGTAGCAGATATAACACTGGACACTCTCCAAAGAAACAAAATGGCAAAAAGAGATAAGGAAATAAAGTTTCAAGAAATAGAAAATAAATACAAAGATTCCTTTAAAATCTATACTAAACTTATCAATAATAGTGGTGGAAAATATGCAACTACATTCACCAAAGATGTTAAAATTATAAACAGACTGCATTCCTACGCTAGTACTACTACAGCTGAAATATGCTCTATAATGACAGCCTTCAAAATGTCACAAAAGCTCAGAAATAACAAATGTTTCACATTCTCTACTTCTCTTGAAGCAATAAACAATATTCACAATAACTACCCAGGTATACCAATGATAAACACTATTCATGAAATATATCATGACATTATACAATCTAATAAGACTCTCATAATTGCCTGGATACCAGATTACAAAACAATGCCTGAACACAACACAATGAGCCTTAAAGAAGAAAATGTATGCCCTGAGACTGAAAGTATTTGAACAATATCGCACACATGCAAGGATGTATGGACACACATCAACAAATTAATGGATGAAAAGTGGAGCAACTTCTGGAAAACCATGAAATCCAGCCCTCTACACAAACAAATTTAAAAAATTTACTCCCTGAAAACTTCCAAAAAATTCTCAAGAAAAGAGCAAGTAAACACAACAAGGATAAGAACTCGTCAATGCAAGTTCAGTCATCAACACTTGCTAACTGGAAATCCCCCACCCACCTGCCAGCACTGTGATACCCTTCTTAACTTTCAACATATCTTAACTCAATGCCCTATGTTTCAGCACAGCAGACACAGATACGTCGAAGATGAGCAAAACTCCGAATGGATGCCATTATCCAACGAATTCCAAAATAAAACATTAAAATTCTGTAAAGACAGCAATTTTCTTCAAGAAATCTAATTGTAACAAGTCTATTAGAATAGATACTGGAAACAAATATTGTAATATTAAAAATACATATAAAGTCTGTCTACACATATTTCTATATATTTAGTGTAATATACTCTTAAGTTGTCGTATTAATATTGTAAAGTTGTATTTAAAATAGTCGCTAATGACCTTAGTTGTTGATGCGACTTAAAAATAAACAAAAAAATCAATTATAATTGAACCGAAATTTTATTTGATTAATGTAAGTGAATGGAAATTTCAAAAGATGAGCGAATTTTGAATTTATAATTAGTTGTTTTATAGCTTTATGCAAGTACGAATAAAAATCGTGATTCTCTTATACTATTTCAGTAGTACCTTTTGCGGCTCTCACACGCAACCGTTCTTTATTGATGAGGTCTCTAAAAAAAGATAATTTCACGGCGACGTGATGAATTGTACTTTGACTTAAAAACTATAAAGGATTTGTTTCTAAAAAAAGTTAAATATTCATGTCAAATGCAACTCGCAACACTAGATCAAATATATCGTTAAATAACTCCTAAACGAAGCGTTTTAGGACCTTAAAAAGTAAAATTTCGAGGTTAAAGACCTCAAAGAAATGTTTCTTACACCGTAATCTACAGAATACTTCTTGGACATTCTATTAATTTTTTGCCGGTTCGGTGCTTATCGATACTTTCAATACCACCTACATATGACAGAACACAGAATATATACAGTATTTCAACTCTTAGGGTTGGTGGCTATCTTTGTGACGTAATGCTTAAAAGGCTTAGATTCCTCCTTCTTATACGAATTACGTTTTCTGTGTACTCTGTAGTTTGCACAGACTGACGAGATTTATTTGCATTATTATTAACTAAAAATTCGCTCTCGCCGCAACAACTATAAGTTCTATTAATAGTTGCTTGATACCGATGAAGGTTGTTTCTCACATGTGTAGTACAACTACTCATTTAACGTTTTGCCGTGGTTTACAAGTGCAATATTCCTAATTGTGGAGGGAACTACGATGGAAACGGACTTGTTACCATGTTTCATTTTCACGATACTCTTAGGAAAAATTCGGGTAAGGTTTAACATGAGAGAGTTATCGCACGAGTACACTAATGATAATAATAATAATAATAATAATAATAATAATAATAATAATAATAATAATAATAATAAAAATAGATATCTGTATATCGATCAATTGTCTGTGCATATTCGGTTACACACCCGCAGTCGATCATCATTGCCCCCCTTTAAAATGACTTTGACCTCGAACCCTACTGTAGACCATAAAACAATACTTAATTTTAATGATTTGAAGCTCTTTTTGCCTCTAATTACACATTTTCTGTTGTAACGCTATAATTCTACCTTAAACGAAAAAACTACCTCCGGTCTCTTATTTATTTGATTGCAACCTTCTGCAGTATTATATCATCCAGTTATTTTGTAACATTGGTATTTAGCGTGAGAATACCGTCAAGTTATTGGAACGGATGTTAAAAGCTCTTTGCGTCATCGTCAAGACTTCATATTGTCGCCTGGGGAAAGTCTTTCGAAGTCACTGTGTTGACACTTCCGTACGGACGCAGATAATTAGTCGAAGGTAGAACTCACGCACACATTGATGACGCAGTTTGCTAGTATTACTAGGGATTGGATTTTCAAGTAAATACTTATTTTTATAGGAACAATATACTTGCATTCAATAATATTTTTTAGAATTAACGAAGCGATCTGAATTATTTATAACCATTTTATTTTCCATATTGGGTATAATTTCAAATTTTCACATATTGGACATATTAGTAAATATGTCCTACATATTTCGTTACATTTTAATAGTAATATACGTCGAGACGGAACATATAAGATGAGCGTTTGCAATAAGTGTTGACCGGTAGCGGTAGCTCAGTGCATCAACTGATGTCAGTGCAGCGCCTCTAACCGGGAGGTCCTAGATTCGAGTCCTGACGGCGGCAGGATTTTCGACACTAGCTTTTCAGCTAGGTTGAATTCATCTGCTGTCTGGAGGAGAATTCTAGCGGCCGGCTACTCTGATCGGTAGTTTTCCGTGGTTTCTCCGATCAACACCAGGCGAATGCCGGAACAGTACCCTACCAAACGGGCCACGGACCGCGCGCGATCTGTCCTTCCTCTTCCTTGTCCTATCCTTTCCCCTTACACACACACACTTACACTAACATGCACTACACTACCACATATTCCGGGAGACCGGTCGGGAGCTTAGAGCTTGTCCTGGCTGGGGCGGTGCCCCGCTGGTGGGAGAGTCCTGGTTAGGGGGAAACCCCACTAGCTGACGGTAGGTGGGCGCCGGATCTCGCCATCCAGCGGGGGAAGATCACCGCCATCTCCCGAGAAAAAAACATGCACTACACTCACGGGACTAATGACCTAAGCAGTTGACGCGCCCGGAAACACGAAAAAATCAATCAATCAATAAGTGTTGAGGAATTAGTTTTTTTACAAAGGAATGTAATGCGACCCCGCATCTTCATGACCTCCACCGTGTCCGTCCTCCCAATTGTTCAACCTAATTCCCGCCCCGTGATTGGTAGAAACCTTGTACCCGGAAGAAGGGGTGGGTAGATGTTTGTGAAGCAGGACTTCAACCGCGTGCTTGCTCGTGATTCAAAGAGCTCAGTCGTAACTCAATAGGAAACTAATATTTTTTTTTAACTTGTCTCACAGCCTTGTTTGTTTTGGGGGAAGTCTTTTCCCTATAATCACTATCCTCTGCTGAATTCAGCACCGACTACACGGAACTGCTATTCACCTAAGAATATATTTTTTTATTCGAATAAAACGCTTCTCTTTGGTGAAAACTAGTTTACAATTACTTCTGTAGAAGTAAAGCTTCCTTTCAGTATAATAAATTTTGAACATAATACTCTTTGCTTGCCTCGTCCGTTCTCAGTCACGGAAATAATAAAAAGCGATAATCTACTTTACAAAAATAATTCATTACGAATTGAAATATAATTCATTTCACTCGGTATATCAATTTATGTGATGCTAGACAATCATATTGTAAACTTGCAAATTTCTAGCGTCTCACAATCCTAGTTTTTTTCTAGAAATCTGCCAAAATGTTCTGGAAGACAAACTAGTGTCAATCTATCTTGTCGAGAAGAATCAAATACTCTATCACGTCCTCTGCAAGTCACCTAATTCTGCTAAAAATTCACCCCTCCATTGGCGCCAGAAATGTTTCAATAGCATTAATGACCTTACAAAATTGACCTTGAAAAATATATTGTTTGTAAATATAGTATACACTATTGTGCCAGGAAAAGGTTACGTTAATATTATTAAAATTAATGCTTCAACCGTTATCTAAATAAAATCAATATCCCGCTAGCTGGGTCGATGGGTTTCGTTCGAAATAATCGTTATTACCTACTAACAGCCGATTATCCGATCTGCCATCTATACAGAGTGACGAGGAATCTGGAAACAAATATGCACAGAATTCACTTCTCCCCATAGCACGACATACACAGTTTCAACTGTTTTTTGACGTAAAATAAATAAATAAATATATTTTGTCTAGCTACTTATTAGCTGAATTGGCCAAATGAAAATCTTTTGTTCTATTTCAAAAGAAACTTATGGTTTATTCTCAATGCCAGGCAAAAATATGACTTAATAAGTGATTTGGAAAGCACACCCAACAAGTTGTTATTCACTAACACTTCCAAAAGTGGGAAAATTCCTTCGGCAGCCCGAGGTGCTTTATTGGGTGCACATTCAGCTCAGGTTTCAGTTTGCTACCTTCCACGAACGGGTAGAATAAAACACGATCAAACGTTTCTTTGGGGAAGTTTTGTGGATATTGTTGGAACATTTTACAATCTAAGAGACAATACAAGACTAAATGTCCGGTAAAAAATTAAGACGGTCATTTACCCCTATGATAATTACATCACAAACTTCAAGAGTTGCCAATCTGCAATCCTCAACATTCCGTCTTTTACCTTTACAGTTGTTTTCTACATGCATATTTCCATGACAGGATGGATTGTCTCGCATCTTTTGAATATTATTCTGGAATTCATTTACATAATCATTAACATGCAAAGAATCGACAACCCTCTCTTGATCTCATTCTTGTGATCATTTGAATTTCAAGATGAATCATTACTTTGCTAAAACTCCAAGCTAAAATAAGAATATGTCATCTTTTAACACATTAGCAATCCCATGGCCTTTCTAATTGTAATGCTGTCAGATTTTCTATCAATTATCTCCTCAAAACGTTGAATCAGATCATCTTTGTGAGCATAAACAACAAGAACTGTCCTGATTTGAAAAGATCAACGAGTATTTGGTTCATTGGGGGAGGCGTCTTTTCACTCTATAATTTAACACAATCGTTCGTTCGGATGAACATGAAAAGAAAGTAGAAAATATACTAGACTAGAAACAAATTCTGGCCATTTTGTTTTGGGAAGCACATTTTGCAGCTATTAAATTCAACTGGTGAGCATAGCAGGGAAGGAAGTGTGTAAAATAAGTTTTTTGCAAAACAGCTTACACACTATTAGCTTTCCCCGACATCACTGATGCTCCATCATAACTCTGACCAATTAATTTGTGAAGATTTTCATGTAATTTCAGAAGCTAAAGCAGCTCTAGAATACACTGACAGATACTCTCAGATGTGTGAGCCTTTGGGACTATAAATCCCAAAAAGCATTCGTAGATTTTATTGTCGTGTACATAACCGATTATCAGTACCAATTGACTTTGAGTAGAGACGTCTGTAGCTTTATCAGCTCGAATTGCAACAAAATATTAGATTGTTATATATTAATATTAGATTTCTACTTCCCATAATATTAACGAACGTGGAACACTTAATATTGCCACAGGCAATTCATTTTGCACAACTTTTGATGTGCCTGAGAAACCACTTTTGATGTGCCTGTGAAACACCATCGTCACTCATTAAATGTATTATCAATCCATGGAACACATTCTTATTGGAGGAATCAGTCGATTCATCGTGCCCTCTTAAAGAAAGCTTGAAAGAACTACAAAAACGAACGCATTCAATGATTCTGCTTAAAATTATTTTCTCACAAATTCCCTACGAGTTCCCTAACAGAACATCTATAAGCTGAATGGAGTTCTGAATAAATGTTTACAGAACCCAACATTTGAAATTCAATTTCATAATGCAATTGTTTTTCCCTCATGGGGTGCTTCCTCACTTTCTCTTTCAAATGTTTTATATTCTTTACACCTATCTCAGTTCAAGATTTATCAGCCTGAGGCGAGGATATGAAACACGTGAATCAAAATATGCGTGAACTTCATCACAACCACAAAATCACTTTGCCAGTAAATACATCAAGTGAAATTTTCGTACAAAAGTATGATTGCCATATTAGACATTCTATGAGAATGTCTAATTTTTCATATCAGGCCGAGGTGGCCCAATTCTCTTTATGCACAACCTTGCATCATAATCGAGACTGACTGTTTTCAGGCATTTTACAGGATTGAAAACCATTCCCAATCTCATCGTACAACACGAAAGAACGACGCGAACTGGATGTAAAGATCGGAACACAGAGCACTCACACAGTTTGTTCGATCGAAAAGCTGATCAGTTCGCGTCGTTTCTGACGATTGGACACCACTGCACCGAATGTTTGTAAAGGCGCAGATTAAACAGATAGCACTGGCCTTGGCGTAAGTCAAGCGAAATGAGCTCTACGTTTAAAAATCGATCAATAGGTAGCGCGTGGCAACGAGGTTGCTACTTCCCCTGACAGGTTGCTGGACGGCGGCCGTCATAAGGCCCCATTTGCCGAACCTAAGTTGCCATTTGAGCACCCAATGGCGGCGATTTCTATGTAAAGCCTGTTTTACACGGTCATTTTTTCATCATTTCCCGTCGATACTGAGCAGACTTGATGTAATTTGTACGAAAAAATTAGGCATGTTTCATTTTTCCGTACAGATTTCATCCAGTTTGACTACAACGCCCCTAGTGTCACTTTATGGAACTTTCTTCGGTTGCATGGGTTCTCCGGCAGATATATATATATATATATATATATATATATATATATATATATATATATATATATATGGTGCGTAGCGTGGACACGTGTTGTTTAATTTTGAGTGTTGTTTGTGATATTGAGTCTTTGCGTTCAGTGAGCCCTCTCGCAAATAAAACCACAATTCCTCACACATCTTTCTACTCCTTACTCTGCGAATTCGTAACTATCTGATCATTCTTCCCGGTAATTTAATTTGTTTCCGTAAATGCAATGTTCAACTTAATGTTCAACAACATAACAACTCAATGTTCAACAACTTCCAGCGCTTTTTGCGGCGTTTGGAGGAAGTATTTTCATCACGATTACGTACAGAACAGGAGTGATCGTGTAAAACGCTGGTATCCCGTTCATCTAGTTTCGGTACGCATTGAACCGAACGTCCTTTTTCCATCCAGTTTCTGTACAGAAAAATGATGAAAAAATGATGGAAAAATGACCGTGTAAAACAGGCTTAAGTAAGTTCTGTGACAACACCGCATTTAGGGCACAGAGGCGAGTGTGCGCAGCCAATGAAAACCGTTCTAGAGAAGAGGCGGGAGTACGAAAGCTAAAGATGCGTTCGATTCGGAAACAGCTCTACAGATGGATCCCCCCCAGAGATTATTTTGAATGGTGCAAGAGAGAAATACTGATGTCAGTGGGAGGGGACACTGTCCCTAGTGTCTCACTGCCGCAGCCGCAACTAACCACCTTCCAGATTTTTCAAGGAAGCTAGAACAAAAGTTTCATGGTATTGGCTCAGTAGATTCAGAGATTATTGTGCACGTCAACGCACTTCAGACTGTAGTATAATATCTGTACTATATATTAGTACAGATATTATACTACATGAATAATCCGGTAGCTCAGTGCATCAACTGATGTCACTGCAGCGCCTCTGACCGAGTCGTCCTAGGTTCGAGTCCTGACGGCGGCAGCATTTTCAGCTAGGTCGATATCAGTCCCTGTCTGGACGAGAATTCTAGCGGCCGGCTGCTCTGATCTGCAGTTTTCCGTCGTGGTTTCTCCCATGAACACCAGGCGAATGCGGGAGCAGTACCCTATCGAACGGGCCACAGACCGAGCGCGATCTTTCCTGCCTCTTCCTTGTCCTATCCTCTTCCCTTACACACACACACACACACACACACACTTACACTAACATGCACTACACTTCCACATATTCCGGGAGAACGGTCGGGAGCTTAGAGCTTATCCCGACTGGGGCGGTGCCTCGCTGGTGGGAGAGTCCTGGTTAGGGGGAAACTCCACCAGCCGACGGTAGGTCGGTGCCGGATCTCGTCATCCAGCCGGGAAAGATCACCGCCATCTCCCAAGAAAAAACATGCACTACACTAACGGGACTAATGACCGAAGCAGTTGGCGCGCCCGGAAACACGAAAAAATCAATCAATCGAAAAATACTAACATGAATAGAGATCGTACTTCCCGGCCACACTATTTCGGCACTTCCGGGCAGGGAGTGTCCATAATATACGACAGTCCGAAAAGGGGGCGCACGGCTATTACGGCAGGGCGTTTCGGGCCAGCGGGCCGCTCTCTCCCAACACCCGGCCTCCACACGCGGCCCCCGCCGAGCGACGACCGGCCCCCAGCTCCTCCCCCCTCCCCGTCGCGGCGCCCGCGCGCTTCTCCTTCATCTGTCCACCAACGGGCGGCAAACTCGTACATTGATTGATTTTTTCGTGTTCCCGGGCGCGTCAACTGCTTCGGTCATTAGTCCCGTGAGTGTAGTGCATGTTTTTTCTTGGGAGATGGATGTGATGTTCCCCCGCTGGATGGCGAGATCCGGCGCCGACCCACCGTCGGCTAGTGGGATTTCCCCCTCACCAGGACTCTCCCACCAACGGGGCACCGCCCCAGTCGGGACAAGCTCTAAGCTCCCGACCGGTCTCCCGGGATATGTGGTAGTGTAGTGCATGTTAGTGTAAGTGTGTGTGTAAGGGGAGAGGATGGGACAAGGGAGAGGAAGGACAGATCGCGCGCTGTCCGTGGCCCGTTTTGTAGTGTACTGCTCCGGCATTTGCCTGGTGTTGATCGGAGAAATCACGTAAAACTATCGATCAGAGCAGCCGGCCGCTAGAATTCTCCTCCAGTCAGCGACTGAATTCTACCCAGCTGGAAAGCTAGTGTTGAAAATCCTGCCGTCGTCAGGACTCGCACCTAGGACTTCCCGATCAGAAGCGCTGCAGTGGCATCAGGTGATGCACTGAGCTACCGGTTCGTACATTCATAATATCAGGCGTAGATATTTATAAGTTTTTCATTAACCATTCACGTAATACAAAAGCCAGAGATGCTACAGAACATCACAGACTCTCTCGTAGCATTTTTTTCTAATTTCCTTGGTGTGGTCAGGCTCTAAGGTCTTGCTCCATTCTCTGGCCAGCTGCCATCTATCGTCGTCATAAGGACATATTTTCACATTTTCTCAACTTGCCAATTTCTTAATAGTAGAACCGACATATTATTTCAAGAATGTTAAAGAAGAGTAAACCTCCTCATAAATAGAAATTATCAGGTTTTTTATGAAAATGGTAATTAAGCATTATTGTAAATGCGAAATATGAAGCTCTTTTCCACAGGAATCTATTGAGAATTCAACAAAATTCATCTAAAGCATTTCTGCTCACAAAGCCATTAATATATAAAAAAGGATAGAAATGTGTTACGATGTGAGATATATTTCAAAAAGTACATTTGCATAATTAAAAAAACAAAAAAACAAATAAATACACGAAAATGAACTTTACGTCATATTAAACACTGTACATATTTTTAACAGTGTATATCTATTAGAAAAAATTTAAGAAAAAATGTTTGAGAAACTTTTGAAAATGTCCGATGGTTTTCATGTAAACTACCCCCAAATTTTAAAGAAGGCTTTTCAAGATTTCAAAGCTTCAACTAGATCCGGCTGGAAAGGGGTTTCTTCATTTCTGAAAAAATTTTACGTATAGTTTGGGCGCTGGTAGTGTTCACAGACCGACAGACGGACAGGCAGACAGACGGACAGACAGACGGACGGACGGACGGACGGACGGACGGACGGACGGACACACGTTTTCGGCATCAGGGGATCCCAAACCGTGTATTTCTGTTGAAATATCGAAATAGTCTTTCTGCAGCATACATAACTTTCTCTATATTACGTATATTACTCCGTATATACGTATCTATAAGAGAAAGTAATATAATTGGTCTACTATGTGCGTCTGTTTCCACCTTGTCTGTCTCTCTGTCAACCACCTTGTCTGACTCTCTCTTATTCTCTCTCACTTTCTTACTCTCTCTCACTCCTTTACTCTCACTCACTCTCTTACTCTCACTCACTCACTCTTACTCTAACACACTCACTTTCACTCTCTCCCTCACTCTCACTCACTCTCACTCACTCTCACTCACTCTCACTCACTCTCACTCACTCTCACTCACTCTCTTACTGTCACTCACGCACTCTCTTACTGTCACTCACGCACTCTCTTACTGTCACTCACTCGCTCTCTCTCACTCTTTGTCCCTCTCTCCATCTCTTTTGGCTTCTATGTTCCTCCCTTATGAAGCTCCCTTAGTTGTTGAGACGCCTAATGAGCCTCACCACCTCACCATAGGTTCGCGGTCAATGTCACGTGACTCTCCCCCCAACGGATTCAATAACACCCCCAAATAATAAATACGATTGCTTTGCTGCCACACGATTATTATTCATTATTCAACTACTACTCACTAGTCAACGACAACTGTCAAATTACTACTCACTATTCACTAGTCGAGTCTACTTATTAAGCCTACAATGAGAACAACTAAACTTTCTGTTCAATACTCAAAGTACTACAACTTTGCTATTGTTGCTCAGAACTACTAGCAAAGCCAACTGACGCCTAATGCAACTCACGAACTTAGGCATCAGCCTACAACTATGTAAGACGCAAACGACTATCGTTGACTCATCTATCAATACTACGAAGGAATGTATCAATACTCGTTCCACTTGACAGACGGCCTGCGCACATATTTGTCTCCCTTCCTTCGCCTACCAAGGCTTCGTCCATCAACCAGGGCGGCCAACAGGCCGTTAGGTCTAAATTCACGTCATCGCACAAAAATTACACAAATGTAATTTTTTTTAAATATCCCTCACGCCGATAATACGCACATTTTCATTGATTTCCATACAATAATAAATTTGTGAGCGGACGTTCTTCAAATTACTTCAAATGACGTTTTTCGAAAACTCAATAGATTCCTGTGAAAAATTGCTTCTATTTTCGCATTTACAGTAACGTTTATTGCTGTTTTCTTCAAGTCGGCTACATATTTTTCAATGAAAATTTCTATTTAGGAAAAGGTTTTATTATCTATAGGTTTACCTTTAGGTTTTAGTATCTTTAGGTCTTTAATATTCTTAAAATAATTTTTCGGTTCTACTATTTGGAGGCCGAGAAGTTGAGACATTTTCAAAAAAGCATATTTGGGCGGCTGTAGATGGCAGCAGGCAATAACAAAGGGCAAGACTGTACAGCACCAGTCCACACCAAGAAAGTTAGAAAAATTTACTTACGAGAAAGTGTGTGCCATTCATTAGCCCCTCTAGTTACTTTTTCGTATATATAAGTATATACACAGTAATATAGTTATGTAATGCTGCAGAAAATCGATTTCGAGATTTCAACAGAAATACACGTTTTAGCGAACCGTAATACTCGTACCAAAAATGCGTTTTTTTTTTTTTTTTTCCAAAACGTCTGTCCGTCTGTCCTTCTGTCGATTCGTCAGTCTGTTCGTCCGTCTGTCAGTCCGTCCGTCTGTAAACACTACTGGCGCCTAAACTATCCGCACGATCTCTTCCAAATTGAAGAATCCCCTATCGTTCTGGCTCTAGTTGAAACTTTGCAATACATTCTTTAAAATGTGGGGATACTTTCCATGATGCCCCTCTGACATTTCACAAATTTTCTCAAAACGCCTTCAAACTTATTCTTGAAATTTCTTGTAAGAATAGAGTAAAATACACTTGTGAAGGTGGCATAGGTCTGATTTTCAAGGTTAACTCTGAAGTTTAGAAAATTGCAGAAGTTTGAACATTTTCGGCGTCTTCCTACAACTACAAAATTGAAGACAGATTTTTCCTTCAAATGAAAGTTTTGTGCATAAAAAGATCTTTCAATAAGGTCATGTAGATTTTTTTGGAAATTTTAGTAGTTTTAGTGCAATAGTTCGTGCAATATTTGCAATATTAAAAAATTACAAAAACAAGAGTTTCTCGAAAATGGCTCCAAATATTTTCTTTAAATGTTTGCTACGGTTAGTGCTAAACAAACCCTATACGATGACATGAATGCTATATTGCTCTATTCTTTTGATTTTTCAAAAATGTAATTTTTTACTTGTCTCTCACGTCAGTAATACTTATTTTAGAGGCAATTTCTTGACAGTTTTATACTTGTGAGTACAAGTGCTTTAAATAGTGTCAAATAAAGTTTCTCAAAAATACAACAGTTTTCTATTAAAATGAACTCAAAATCCCTCATTTTCAGAAACGCTTAAATGCCTTGTTTGAAATGTCTCCAAATTTTATCTGCAATTTTTCCAATGGATAGTGCTTTTGTACTGTTTAATATGGCGATAAATTCATTTTGGTGTATCATTTTGTTTTGTTTTTCAAAAATTACAAAAAATATTTTTTGTGAATTGTCTCTGACGTCGGTAATATTTAGATTAGAGGTAATTTCTGGAATCTGGAAAACTCAACTGTTTTTTGTTAAAATGAGCTCAAAATTCGGCATTTTCAAAAACGGTCAAACTCCATTTACTAAAAAACAGATCAGATTTTCTTCAAACTTTTCCAACGGATAGTGTTAATGGCACTGTTTAATATGACGTAAAGTTCATTTTGGTGTATTCTGTTTTCCCAAAAATTACACAAACGTATTTTTTTTTAATATCTCTTACGCCTTTAAGATGCATATTTTAATGGATTTGTTTACATTGTCGATTTGTGAGTGGAAGTTCTTTAAATGTAATTATTAAATTTTAAATGAAGTTTTCGAAAACTCAATAGATTCCTGTGAAAATGTGCTTCAAATGTCGCATTTACAGTAATGCTTAATGCCATTTTTTTTAACGGTTCCAAATTTTCAATGAAAATTGCTATTTAAGACAAGGTTTTAGCCTTCTTTAATATTCTTGAAATAATATTTCGGTTCTACTATTTGGAAATCGAAAAGTTGGAAAAAAGCGAAAAAAGAATATTTTGGGTGGTGAGAGATGGCAACTGGCAAGAGGATGAGGCAAGACCGGAAAGCCAGTCCACACCAAAGAAATTAGAAAACTTTACTACAAGAATGTCTGTGCCATTCTGTAGCACGTCTAGTTCACATAATGAAAATACCAATATTTAAGCGGTTAAATTAAACCTTTTTTCACGATTCTGAAATGCTACTAATCATAATTAAAGAAAGTAAAGATTAGGGGCAGCACAATAAATTCGGTGTGAAATCGCGTATTCAAATTAAAAACAATTTCCTCTATCTCATCGGCAACAGATAGGATTGTTTTGAAGTTCTGTTATGTGAATTCAAAACAACGTTCTATTATAGCCACATACTCGCGTCAAACGTGTGGAGGTATCCTCCTTTCATCTGGTCAGTCATTATCTGTACTAGTCAGACAGTGCCTTTTATCCTTTCGGTCAGGGGCTTGGCGCCTTTAGATCCCGGGGTTCCCAAACGGCCACCCATCCAGTAACATTCACATAACTCACTCGCTCTCAAGTTTATAACCCCTTAAGTGAAAATATAAGAAAACATTATGTTACATACGAAATGTTCTAAATGTTCAAGAACTCTAAAAAGATGAAACTGAATCTTGTGGACACCGATTATTCTAAAATAAGTTTTTATTTGATCTTCCAGAAATTCTTGTGGCATTAAATTGAGATTTTTGTGTGATATAAAAGAAGTCAACTTCACCAAAATAACGGCCACTCACATGTACAAAATACAGAATTTTGGGCAGAACGAAACTCGAAATGGGGAGCAGCTGTCGCTTTCTTTTGCTTTTTCTTCCTGCCCTCCTGATGCTTTCTTCCAAGAGGCAACAGGCTTCCTTATGTCCCCTTTTCGCCCCCTTGCGGCCACCGAAATACGAGCGCCTCTTGCGAAGTCGTTTAGACTCTTGAATGCGGGTTGTTTTCTCTTTGATGCGCCGACCGACGCGAATGCAACGCTGTGTGTGGCGGATTGAGGAAGTGAAGGTCGATATCTCGGTTGATCTCATCTATTTGGAAGAGATCGAAAGGGTTCCTGGCGAGAAATCCAGTTAGTTGTTCAGGAGGAGCATTACATTTTATGAGGCACAAAGAGTCATTAGGCGTAATAGAGATTTATATTGGCCATTTTAAGTTTTGGACTACATGAACGGAATGAATCTTATTACTATCATTTCAGCATAATGGAAGTAAAAAACTGAAGTAGGAAATTGGGCACCCAGTTACGTCAGTCTAAGTCATTACGTTCCCTTTCACCTCCACCAAAATGTCTCTCAATGATCGTTAGAACATGGTATGTTTAAGAAGAATTTATCATCAAACCTTTGCTGAAGAAATGCTAGTCATGTTGGTAATTGCTTAGTGCGGTTATTACTACGTTGATTGATTAGTACTGATTCCGGGTGCCTCAATTGCTAAGGTAATTAGTCCCGTATGTGCAGTGCATGTTTTTCCGGTAGATCTTCCCTCGCTGGATGGCGAGATCCGGCGCCAACCTACCATCGACTAGCGGGGTTTCCCCCGACCAGCGGGGCACCGCCCCAACCGGGAAAAGCTCTCTCCCTCTCGGCTTGTGTAGAAGTGTAGTGCATGCAGATTTTTGTTAAAGAATAAACATATTTGTTACTATATTTTATATTACTTGTGTACTGTAGAGATGTTGCTATACAGTATTATTGTTTAAATAATTACATAATTCGAACACATATATAAATCAATTTTGCTCAATAAACGTAGATAAACGAAAACTCAAAGCCTTTCTTTGGGGAAGGGGGCTCCAAGGCCCTACCCTCGTCACTGGATCTGCCAGAGAGTGTACGGTAGTGTAAGTAAGAGATTAGGGCAGGACCAGGAATGAGAAAGAAACATACGTGGTCCATGGCCCATTTGTTGGGGTACTGCTACGGCATTCGCTTGGTGATGATCGGAGGAACAACGGAAAAATCACCGATCAGACAAGCCTGCCGCTAGAAATTCCCTCCAGACAGCGATTGAATTCGGCCCAGGTGAGAAGCTAATGCTGAAAATCCTGCAATCCACGGGACTGGAACCTGGGACCTCCCGGTCAGAGGCACTGCAGTGACATCAGCTGATGCTGTGAGCCAACTCTCCCGGGAGCGTTACTGTAAATGTGAAATTTGAAGCCAATTTCATTGGAATCTATTGAGTTTTCGAGAAAATTTAAATTGCATTACTTAAAGCTCATGTACACGTAAACACAAGAATGTGAACAAATTATGGCTAATGTAAATATTAACAACTAGAGAGGCTAGTAAAGAATACATTTTTGTATTATTTTAAGAATACAAGAAGAACAAGAATATGGCAATATGGCATTTATGTCTTCTTAGAGAGTCCATTTAGCACTGTCTCTACCAAAAGTTTAAAGAAAACATTTGGAACCGTTTTTGAGAAAATCTTGTTTTTGTTTTTTTCTAATATTGCACATTTGCACGCAACATTGTGCGAAAACTAATTAAACTTGCAAAAAATGTACATGACTTTAATGAAACTACTAACTACGGAGAAAAAAGTACTTGAAGGATAAATCTCTATCTTTAATTT
Source organism: Teleogryllus occipitalis (assembly GCA_011170035.1). NCBI lineage: Eukaryota > Metazoa > Arthropoda > Insecta > Orthoptera > Gryllidae > Teleogryllus > Teleogryllus occipitalis. Next base: position 175,495 of record BLKR01002662.1, read on the forward strand.
TGTAGTTGTATGAAGACGCGGAAAAGTTCCAACTTTTGCAATTTTTGAAAATGCAGAGTTAACCGTTACAAACGGACCTATACCACCTTCATCAGTATATTTTACTCTATTCTTTGAAAACAAATTGAGCCATGTTTGAAACATTTTTTTAAAAAATGTCCCAAGGGGGCTCAAAACGTGTATTTCCGTTGAAATCTCGACATCGAATTTCCGCAGCATTACATAACTTTCTCTACAAAACGTATGTTAGTCCGTATCTTCGTAGTACGTATTCGAGAAGGTAACAAATAAGTTAACTGTAATTTATATTGTTGTTTATAAATAATTATTATTTTTTATTTTTATTAATATTTAACACAAAACGAAGGAGAGAGAGTAATGTTTTTGGAGACAAATTAGTCTTCTTAAGATATTTTTTGCAAAGGTTTAATCTGTGTGCGAATCTGAATAAAATCTTGTAACCTTTTTATTATTATTATTATTATTATTATTATTATTATTATTATTATTATTAGATTTGAGAGGTATCAATGTACCATAACGTTCCTTAAGTATTCTTAGAAAATAAGTGTCTATAGAACAAATAGAAGTAAAAACCTACAGTTATTAGCTATAAATATTTCTCAGGGATGAGTGCATCAAAGACACTTTGGAATCCATTTATATTTAGTTATGGAGTTATGGGTGCACCCCGTTGGGTCAAATGTTCCGAGCAAATTGAAGTTAGATTACAGATCTTTTGAGTTCTTCCCTTAGGTACAAAATGCCTGAGTCATTACACTAAAAAAACATTAATGTGGATTCTCCAGGTGAACAGTAGCTTACATGCCGAATCATCGTTTTTTTTCTCTATATTATTTACCACGAATTTATATACCCAGATATCTCAATAAAATTATTGAGTAGAATAATATCAAATAATAACTCCTTTCGAAATATTGGTACCCGGAAATGATAATTTAGAAGTAGTATGTTACATTTTCAAAGAAAACATTTGGTAGCTATGTTGGTCATTGAAGTATTAGATGCAAATATTTTGATGTAAATATTAGAATTTAGAAATGTTTGAGGACGAAATAAGCAATAAAATGTGACATTGGAGATCCCAAGGACCGTATAAACATAACTGTGATTTGGAACGTGCACATTTATAAAATATAAAATTTTATTTCCCGCGCAACTTTTCTTGAACGATGGCCTTGCTTCCCCTTTCCTAAACAGTTGAAGACCAATGCTCGCAGTGAGCACTGATGACAACATTCTAAACACATCTTCATTGGCACGTAAGAAAATATATTTACTGTTGAAACCGAGAACTTCTGGTCGTATTTCTCTAAACAATACCCATAGAAATGGCTAAAGCAGATCCAGTACCATCGCAGGAGATACTTCGAACTACTGCAAAAATTAGAACTCAATTTATTGAGAAAGTTGGGAAGACGTGACTGGTTATTCCAGAGGTTGGCATTGCTTCATAAACACTAGTGGCCGATGTCATAACTAATACCTCCACTCTACCGGCATTTCTCCAAGTCATTTCAAGAAAAGTTGCGCAATTAATATAATATTCAATCATTGCTATGGGAACATTTGACTTAATAGTTTATTGTAAGTATATAACTGAGTTGTTATGATTTCTAATTTGTAGATACAATGGCATGTAAGAGACGTTTGACTTTGGAGAGCTAACGTAAAAAAAGAAAGAAACATCAAAACAACGGAAGTAGATCTTCACGGCAAGTTAATGAAGTTGTCAGAGGATCAGGGGACGCAGATGTAGCAATCTACAGAGAAGTATACACAATACAGTCAAACCATTATGTGAAAATGAAAGGATTGATGCTCCGAAACGATAAAGTTGCCCAGGAATTTTATTTGAAAGAAATGTCTGTGTTGTGTGAGTACTGTAATTAGAGAAACTTTGCCTCCGCAACACTCAAGCTGGGTTTTTTATTTGATGGTAGACAAAATAAAATCTGATGTTGTATTCCGAATGGAGGCTCCCGAACTCATACAGAAATTAGTCACCAAAAATGATGAAGGATCAAGACATTACTTGAATAATATTAGAAGTTACAATAATGTATTTGTCTCTGAGCAAGCAAATATTTTAAGTAGAAACTGTAGGTTCTTCTATTATACAATTAATGGGCAAATATACCATTCAGTAGGAACTGTACCTCTCAATAATGACAATCCTTCAAAGTATGCAGGTCTCTCTGTATCCGAGACTCGGTCAATTCTTTACAATACAGAATTATAAGGAATAATAAGAAATGTGAAGCAGATTTAATGACATCACTGATACACATGCTTCACAATGTCAATCCGTATGCCCAATTGTTTCAACATATAGTTGATACTGATCCCATATCTTAACCATTACTTTTAGTACGTACAGAATCATCGTGGAAGCTTGGGATAAGTCTCCATTCTGTCCATACAACTTCGATTCGCATTGTTGTTACTGAGTTGCAGTACTATTCTTACTATATTTTAGAGGAGAAACAATGCTTAGAGCTTAGACAGTGTATCTGCTATTTGATCAATATTAATTTGAATAATGAGTTACAACGTTTTCCACTTTGCAATGTATCATGTAGTTTTGCATGTTTTGCACTTTATAATGTGCAATGTATCGTGTACTGATGAACTAAAATTAAAGTTTTGTAATACATTTATACGTTTTTTAAACTGAATGGATTTAAAAAGTGACATAACATGAATTTCATTCATAATTGTGTGAAGTTGCGTTGTTAACAATGAATACAATCACTTTCATGTAGTTGAAAAATAATGAAAATCCACGTTGATTCATTATCATATTAATTACATTTATGATGTCTTGTAACAAATTCTTCACACGTTAACTTTTAATTAATCATATGAACGAAAACTATCTAACATATCAAGAATTATTTTAAAAAAATATTGATAAATACTTAATTGTAATTGAATTGCAAAGGCATTTTTTTTCGCTTTGTGAACCTTTCAATTCTTCATCTGAAAAAGGAATGCTTACTTTTTCAAGGGATCTCATAATTTTTTTCTATGTTATATACTAAAGTTATTTTCTATGTTATATGCAAGTTTCCTTTTTTTACCTAATCGTTCACCGAATATGGAAAAAAATAAACCATTTAATGATCGGGTGTGTACATACACAAATTGATTTGAGCGCAGCGATCAAACAGGCGATCAACATGAATAAACTGCACATTGGGTTTATTGAATTTATTGAGTTGACTGTCAGAAAATTGAACCGTATAGTATTTATTACATAATATTATGATTAATGTTTCGAATAAAAAACGCTTTATCTAGTTTACATTTTAAATTGTATGCAGTAAGTATACATATTTTCCCTTTCTTTTACACGTCATTTTAATTTATGAATGGGGTTACCACGCAAAGTGAAAGGCCGAGAGATCGGTTGAAGAAAAACCGACGCAGGCCCAGTGAATCACATTGGGGCAAAAAATGAACGAACAAGTCAATGAATGATGCAGAGAAAGAGAGAGGACAGGAGGAGAGATACCATAGAAATAGGGGAACCCAGAATAAAACCTGAGAATTCTCTTTGTCGACCCTAAGCAGGCAGGAACTAATAGCGTTTTTCATTCGTTGCACTGAAACCCACCCTAGTGCAGGGCAAAAACGCCATCGCTCCGCAACAGTGCTGCCCCACACGCGTGAAGGGCAACTACGAATGAAGCGGATTCCGGAACTGAGTCAGTGCGTGTACGGTACGCAATGAGATTGTTCTTGGTCTGTCACACTGATGGAACCCGTAAAATAATAATTTTGAATTATGACCGTTGTTATAATTTTTATGAAGTCTTTTGGTAATTCTTACTTCTTAATTCATAAATTATGAACGTGTGATTTCTTTATTTAAAAACTACGAAAACTTCAAATGCTTATGTCTCGAAATTTCATTTTTCAAGATTTGCCAGTGATCGAAATAGTACACATGATTTTCAACCGATGGGCTTCTGCAGAATTGTTTGGTTACTGAAATCCATAAAAATATTAACATGAGCATTTCCGCTGTTACATGTACGGACGTGCAAAAAACATTTCTTGGCACATATCTTTGAATGATTTGTAAGGGTCACTGTTTTTATTTTCACTTTATTAGCGTTTCGAAATTGAGACGTACCTACACTTTGGTTTCTAAAAATCACTGGATTTGTTAACATGAAGTTATTCAAGTTTACATTTTAGGAAAACACAAACTGATTTTCCGAACTTCGCGAGTCACAAAAATTATTTAAGACATTTCTTGCAAAACATAATATACTTCATCATTCGAAGTATCCCTGCGTGACAGTAGATCCTCAATTGCCTTCACTATTTCACCACGAATCCAAAACAGCATGGATAACTTCCGTACCTAACCTCACAATGGCCCGGTGCACTGGACTGCACTGACGCGATCGTCAGTGCAGTTTAGGGCGCCCCGAGTGCGCCCTGGTTCCGTGTCGATGTGCGAATCGAACATGCGCTTCTTTGCACTGGTGCACCCTAGCGGTCGAATGGAACACGAAAGCTGCTCTGAGTGCGCACCAGTGCGGCGAATGGAAAACGCTATAAGAGTCAAAATATGACATAGACAGACAGGCGTTTTGCCATCATTCGATTTTTCGGTATCAAGGACCCACAAAACATGGATTCTGGCTACATCAAGTGCTAGAGGATATTTTTCTAAATTTAGCAAGGCTGTATCAACTCTTTCTTTATCAAGGCTCTGTAATATGAGTTCTTCTGCCGAAAACTTAGCGTTTTTTTCGCGCAGCATTACGTAATAGACAGGTATCGAGCAAGAAAACCACGTATAATAACCTCAAAGCTAAAACTTTTTGAAAAGTTCACCAGTGTTATGAGGATAAGTAAAACGCAAGTCTGGCGGTCAAAGCTCTTTCGGTGTAATTGAAGAAAATTATTTTTCATTGACGATTATACCGCTTCCACGCCATACCGTTTCGGCGTCTCCATGATGAGATCAATCGTTCGTTTAAAATTCGTTTTAGCAGTTACGCGATTCACATACTTATACGCCAAAGTGTGCATGCACATTCCTCGGAAGCACTTTTCCAAATAATTCGCTCCACTAACGCTGCAAAAGACCTCAAATACCGTCAGCCTCATCGCGGGAGAATCGTTTGATCTCATTGCTGATTGCCGTGGCTATGGGTTCGCCCCTTCAAAAGCGCTACCACAGGCTGAGGTTATCCAGAGCCTCAACTGCAGCGACTGCAACGGGAGTCTAGTTTCATAGCTGGGACGAATTCGGCCGCTGTCTGCAGGAAAATTCGAGATCGGTAGATTTTTCGATCTTTTACCATGCAAATGCCGAGGCAGTTCTCTAAAAAGCGGACCACGGGCCGCGCGCGATCTTTCCTTTCTCTTCCTTCTCCTGCCCTTACCATTTACTTACGCGCACTTACACTTACATCCACTATACATGTTGGGAGACCAGTCGGGAGTTTAGAGGTTGTTTCAGCTGTAACCGTTCTGAAGCGGTGCACCACCATGTCTGGGGAGATACTGGTGGACGGAAACCCAGCAAGCCGACGTGTAGATCGGCTGCAGATCTCACCATCAATCGGAAGAAGAACGACCACCTCCAGTGATAAATAAATACACCATCCTTATGGACTAATGACCTATGACTAACGACCTCTGACAGTTGGAAACCAGAAACGATCAATCAACTGAAGCCGTAATTGACCAATCTCTTGGTTCAATCATTAGAACTACATGTAGATAAATAGATATTAAATAAGATATTACAATAGATAGATAATAAATAGATATTATGCATTGAAAAAAAATTAATCAAAATAAAGGAAAAGACAGAAAAACAATTATTCAAATTATTGTTTCCATGTTGTCGCGGCAGGAAGTAATAAGAGCCAAAATTTATTGCTTATTTATCCTTGAAAATAGATTTTATTACATGGGAGATATTTTTTGTTTGTTTTTTTCTCCATTTCAAAATTCAAAATTTAAGTAGTATATGACTTATTGTAGGGATCATAGAATTTTGAAAATGTGCACACAATTCACTTTTCCCCATAGCACGTCATACGCAGTTTTTAACTGTTTTTTTGGACGTAAAATAAATAAATAAATAAATAAATAAATAAATAGGACACTATATTGTAGGACAAACTATACGTAGGGCAAACTGGTAGGAAGTTTTCCTTCAGACTCGATGAACATCTTAGATCGTGAAGACCGAAACCAGTAAAACCCACATTTGCCAACAACCTAATTCAAGATAATCACTCGAGCGGGATACCACCTTTAAAATTCTGCACTACGAAAGTAAAGGGAACGAATTGAACATTTCGGAAAATTTAGATATTTTAAAATTATACAAAAATCCTGACCTAATATGTCTCAATGAACAATCTCAAGTAAAATCCAGCCCCATTATAAATTTATTTATTGACTAGCTTTTCCACACTTCTATTTCCTCCCTCTGTCTCTGTACCTCGTACGATGCACAAAATGGCGCCCTCCCATGATCTTTAATTATGTTTACTTAATGTGGTGTTTAATCTATGTTACTAGGGTAAGTACTCTATTTCAATAATTTTAGTGATGATTCGTATTATGTATTTCCTTTTATGACGCAGTTATTCATATGCTAATTTGTTCATTCAAGTTAAATATTGTGGAGCCATTGATGAAGGGGAACAAATTCCCGAAACACGTGTATGACTATTTTCTGCATAGTAAATTCACATTGTCGACTACTTGTGGATGACACTTCTGATTTGCTGAATTTATAATGTAAATGTGTTACATATACGCCATTGAGTAAATCATTTACACGTTTTCATGAGAAATAAACACAACTGAAGCGAAAAATTGAAGCAACTATTTATTTTGTTTGTTTCTTTCACCATCTTCCGATATCTGTGCCAGCGTTAGTCAAAACGATGCATAAAATGTTAATTTATACTGTGGTCTTCGAATTCTGTATTTACAGATTTTTTGCCAGAGTAGCATTATTACAATGCCGACCTGGATGGCCGAGGTGGCTAAGAGCGAGAACCGACTCAGCGCTTCGGTCCGAAGGGTCGCGGGTTCGAGTTCCGCCTTGGGCATGGCTGTTTGTCCCTTGACTTTGTATGTATGTGTTGTCGTGGAGGGCCTCGCGTGCTGCTGACTCCAGATCAGAGAAGCCCGCAAGTGTTTGTCTAGTGTATTCCCTTCGGGACGTAAAGCGCAACCGGCTGTCGGCTGGATAAAAGTCCTAGGGAAAAAAAAGCATTATCAAAATAAAAATAGTTGTTGTGACTTGTGTTCTTTTCGTAAGAATATCCCTTCATAAAAGAAGTGAGCAGGGTCTTGAATCGCAGACAAAGCAGTCATTTTGCGCATTTCAGTTTCATTCAAGTTGTTCAGTGCTCAAGCACTATCTTGACTGCCCAGTAGTTATTTGGGCCATTGTAACGCATACTTACGACCACTCGCCGGTCACGCTCCGGTAACTAATTTAATGACGAGAATATCTAGCCCCGTCCCAGCGAGTTCGAATTGATGACGTGGTCGGACTTTCAAGACATAATCCACCTTTATTCCTTTTTGTTTATTATCCTTTCGCTCTGTCCGAAGTGTTTTCCCTTTGCTTTTTGTCCATTTGCTGTTTCGCAACTTAGATGATAGCGCATAGGGCTGATGCCCTCAAGTTCGTGAGTTAAAATTTGAACAAACTACGTGTTTTAAGAGCGAAGAAATCCTTAGTACGCCTTCCTTCGGAGGGGAAGTAAAGCCGGCTATCTGCTACCTCGCAGGGGGAGGGGGTTCACGGCTGGAAAGGCTGTCACGATTTCTGGTGGAGAGTGGTAGACGACCTCCTGGACATTGAGTTTCACGACGGCACTCACGCCGTTAGCTTCAATGTGCAGGCGATGCTAAGCACCCGGGTTTCTCTCGGTAACCCACCAGTTGGGCCCCTGGCGCGTTGACCTTTGGACCGGGAGCGGTAGCTCAGTGCATCAACTGATGTCACTGCAGCGCCTCTGACCGGGAGGTCCTAGGTACCCACTCCCCACGGCGGCAGGATTTTCGACACTAGCTTTACAGCTAGGTCGAATTAAGTCGCTCTCTGGAGGAGAATTCTAGCGGCCGGCTGCTCTGATCGGTAGTTTTCCGTGGTTTCTCCGATCAACACTAGGCGAATGCCGGAGCAGTACCCTAACAAACGGGCCACGGACCGCGCGCGATCTGTTCTTCCTCTTCCTTGTCCTATCCTCTCCCCTTACACACACACACACACTAACATACACTACCACATATTCCGGGAGACCGGTCGGGAACTTAGAGCTTGTCCCGACTGAGGCGGTGCCCCGCTGGTGGGAGAGTCCTGGTTAGGAGGAAACCCCACTAGCCCGGCGGCACTAGGTCGGTGACGGATCTCCCCATCCGGGGGGGGGGGAAGATCACCGCCATCTCCCGAAAAAAACATGCACTACACTAACGGGACTAATGACAGAAGCAGTTGACGCGCCCGGAAACACAAAAAAAATCAATCAATAGATCAATCAATCGACCTTTGGGCAGGATTGGGCGAAGGACGTTCTTCGGAACGCCCCGCATCCCA
>BLKR01002663.1:0-27527 GCA_011170035.1 Teleogryllus occipitalis
ATTTGGTTTGACGCTTATATCCTGTGCTGAATCTTGTCGCTTAAATCCTGTAAATTCTGCGCCTGTGGATTTAGGCGTTTAAAAGTTGATAATTACACAGACTGACAGGCTTTTTGCCGTAAACCAATTTTTCGGTATCAATAACCCTTAAAACGCGTATTCTGGCCACATAACGTATTAGAGGAAGTCCTTTACTACACATGTAACTAAGACTTACGCAATTTTTCGGTATCAGGGACCCACAACAGATGTTGGAAAATTGTTCATTTTCGCTGCAGTCATCACAATCTCTTTAGTAGTTTGCGTAGGTAAGTAAAATGTGAAAAGATAAAATAATACACATGGGTACGGTCTCTTGACATGAGAGTTCATTTTCACCAGATTGGGAAATAATATCACCGAACATAATATAGATTTTCGTCTGTTGAATCATGATTTATAATTTTTAACTTCAATATTCATTCCACCATGGAAAAAAATTACACAACCAAGAAGAGCAGTTAGAGAACTAAACTTTTCTCACCCGACTGTCGTGTGAGGGCCATCGTGCCGATTTGCGCTGCATTTGACTCACCTGAAAAAAAGAAAAATATATCATGTATTTGTTTCTGTGGTTATATACGCGCAAACTTATAATTCAATATTAATGGTCAAACAATATGGCATCGTGTTTCTGTAGCAAACATATTCATACTGAATAAGTATTATTATAGTCTCAAACTGAATTTACTGTGATTATTTATCCTATATTCACCCAGTTTTTGACACACCTACTATTCCATGCCATACATGTCCGGAGATATATCGGGAATTTAGACGTCATCCTAGCTGGGTGACTGCTAGTGTTACATGGATGGGTAAAAACCCGCAAGTTCATGAGGAGATTGGTGCCGGACCTCACCATCCATCAGAGGAATAACATTACCACCTCTTGCGATAAAAAAACATGCACTACATTAAGGGAGTAACTATCATAGCAGCTAACTCGCCCGGAAACGCGAAATAATTAATCTCAAGACAAGACCAAGCACAACATTTAGTAACACTTTACACTGTTACGTAGTCAAATGCATAACAATTACGAATACGAAAAGAAACCGCGCCTGAAAGATTTTGCGTTCTCGTGCGCCACCATGCCTGCCGTAGACGCCCAATGGTGTGATGGTGGGCCACCAGCTCCGCGAGCGCCTGGCGGCGGCGGCGGCGGCGACGGAAGGGAATGGGTGTGGTGGTAGCGAGTGGCGGACGGGCAGTTACAGATGATGGGTGGCGGGCAGTGAGCAAGGCGTGGGTGTAATGAAGGGGTATGGCGGGCAGCGGGAGTGGAGAGGTCGGAAGGGTATGGCGGGCAGCGGGAGTGGAGAGGTCGGAAGGGTATGGCGGGCAGCGGGAGGGAATGGGTGTGGCGCTGGCGGGTGGCGGGCGGGTGGGCGAATGGCGGGGGCGGAGGGGCGTGGCTGGGGCGGATTGATTGATTGATTTTTTCGTGTTTCCGGGCGCCTCAACTGCTTTGGTCATTAGTCCCGTTAGTGTAGTGCATATTTTTTCGCGGGAGATGGCGGTGATTTTCCTCCGCTGGATGGCGAGATCCGGCGCCGACCTACCGTCGATTAGTGAGGTTTCCCCCTAACCAGGACTCTCCCACTAGCGGGGCACCGCCCCAGCCGGGACAAGCTCTAAGCTCCCGACCGGTCTCCCGGAATATGTGGTAGTGTAATGCATGTTAGTGTAAGTGTGTGTGTAAGGGGAGAGGATAGGACAAGGAAGAGGAAGGACAGATCGCGCGCGGTCCGTGGCCCGTTTGGTAGGGTACTGCTCCGGCATTCGCCTGGTGTTGGTCGCAGAAACCACGGAAAACTACCGATCTGAGCAGCCGGCCGCTAGAATTCTCTTCCAGACAGCGACTGAATTCGACCTAGCTGAAAAGCTAGTGTCGAAAATCCTGCCGCCGTGGGGAGTGGGAACCTAGGACCTGCAGGTCAGAGGCGCTGCAGTGACATCAGTTGATGCACTGAGCTACCGCTCCCGGTACGGGGGCGGAGGGGCTGGCGGGGGCGGAGGAACGTGGCGGGGGCGGAGGGGCGTGGTGGGGGAGAGGCGTGGTGGGGGCGTGGTGGGGGAGGAGGCGTGGTGAGGGCGGAGGGGTGTGGCGAGGGCGGGGGCGTGGTGGGAGGAGGGAGTGGCGGGGTGGAGGGGGCGTGGCGGGGGCGGAGGGGCCTGGCGGGGGCGGAGGAGGGGCGTGGCGGGGAGGAGGGGGGCGTGGCGGGGCGGAGAGCGTGGCGGGGCGGAGGGGCGTGGCGGGGGGCGGAGGAGCGTGGCGGGGGCGGAGGCGTGGCGGGGGCAGAGGGGTGTGGCGGGGGCGAAGGGGCGTGGCGGGGGCGGAGGGGCGTGGCAGGGGCGGAGCGGCGTGGGGGGGGGCGGAGGAGCGTAACGGGGGCGGAGGGGCGTGACGGGGGTGGAGGGGCGTAACGGGGGCGGAGGGGCGTGGCGGGCAGTGGGCGGAGGGCAGAGGACGGGGCTGGGGTGTGGCGGGGCGGCGGAGCGCTGCGCGGCGACCTGTGAGCGCGGGGGCGGCGGCGCGTGCTCTGCCGGCAGCCGGCCGAACGGGCGGCGAGCGCGGCCACCGGCGCGGAACAGTCAACAGGCGCAGACGCGCCAGGCGGCCAGCCACCTCACGCCCTGGCGCGCGACACGCACGCGCCGGCCGCCATACAGCATTGCCGCTGAATCTCACCCACTCTGCCTCTTTGAGGTTTCCTTGGGTTCGACTTTTTCTAGGAGATTTGATTTACAAATAATTCCTGGTGCGCCGTATAAGGTCGTTAGTCTCCTCCGTGTAATGTCGCAGAAGGTGGTGGTGATATTCACAGCCTCGACGGCGAGATCCGTCGCCGACCTACTCGTCGGCTTGCAGGGTTTTCCCGGACCAGATATCTCCCATGAGTAGGGGACCATCCCAGCCGGAATAAACTTCCGACTGGTCTCCCGACATGAGTGGTAGTGTACTGCATGTGAGTGTAAATGTGTGTTAGAAATGTGTGAGGAGAGGACGAGGAAGGGGAAGAAAAAATAGTGGTGCTTTTCTTAGATGCTGCTCCGGCATTCAGCCGTTCTTGATCGGAGAAACCTCGGAAAACTACCGATAAGAGCAGCCGGCCGCTAGAATTCTCGTTCAGACAGCGGCTGTATTCCACATAGCCAGTGCAACAGGAAAATCATGCCACGCCGATACCAAAATGCGGTAGCAGTACACTAGCAAACAGGCCATAGATAGCGCGTAGTCATCCTATCCTCATCCTTGTAATATCCCCATGCGTACTCACTAACACATATAATTACTGGAATGTTTAGGAAAGTGAAAGTTTATTTATGTTAACAATTGTTAATTCGTACCTACTTCTTTATATAATACTTTACTGCAGACAATAGATCTTTCCACCACATCTTTCCAGGACCCATTCTCCCTCTCCCAGCAGTCATTGCGGGCAGACGTTGCAAATGCCGCGGCCCGAGTTGGGTGGGTGTGGGAGATGGGGTGTGTGGGAGGCTGATTTCTCGGCTCCCACGTAGTGGTCGCCTTCAAGCCCTCTCCGGCTCCAGTTGGGCCGTCTGTGGTGTGGGAGGCTGTCTTCGCGGCTCCCCCGTAGTGGTCGCCTTCAAGCCCTCTCTGGTTCCAGTTGGGCCGTCTGTGGTGTGGGAGGCTGACTTCTCGGCTCCCACGTAGTGGTCGCCTTCAAGCCCTCTCCGGCTCCAGTTGGGCCGTCTGTGGTGTGGGAGGCTGTCTTCGCGGCTCCCCCGTAGTGGTCGCCTCCAAGCCCTCTCCGGCTCCAGTTGGGCCGTCTGTGGTGTGGGAGGCTGACTTCTCGGCTCCCACGTAGTGGTCGCCTTCAAGCCCTCTCCGGCTCCAGTTGGGCCGTCTGTGGTGTGGGAGGCTGACTTCTCGGCTCCCACGTAGTGGTCGCCTTCAAGCCCTCTCCGGCTCCAGTTGGGCCGTCTGTGGTGTGGGAGGCTGTCTTCGCGGCTCCCCCGTAGTGGTCGCCTTCAAGCCCTCTCCGGTTCCAGTTGGGCCGTCTGTGGTGTGGGAGGCTGTCTTCGCGGCTCCCCCGTAGTGGTCGCCTTCAAGCCCTCTCCGGCTCCAGTTGGGCCGTCTGTGGTGTGGGAGGCTGTCTTCGCGGCTCCCCCGTAGTGGTCGCCTTCAAGCCCTCTCCGGCTCCAGTTGGGCCGTCTGTGGTGTGGGAGGCTGACTTCTCGGCTCCCACGTAGTGGTCGCCTTCAAGCCCTCTCCGGCTCCAGTTGGGCCGTCTGTGGTGTGGGAGGCTGTCTTCGCGGCTCCTCTGTAGTGGTCGCCTTCAAGCCCTCTCCGGCTCCAGTTGGGCCGTCTGTGGTGTGGGAGGCTGTCTTCGCGGCTCCCACGTAGTGGTCGCCTCCAAGCCCTCTCCGGTTCCAGTTGGGCCGTCTGTGGTGTGGAGGGTGACTTCCACGCTCCCACGTAATAGTAGCTCTCAAGCCCTCTCCGGCCCGATTCATGCATGGGTCTGGCTAAGCCTCACTGCTCGTACGGGCTCGCGTCACCTCTCTCCGGTGATACCGCCACCTCCTCTCCGGACGTCTGAATTCGTCAGGCTGGACCCCCTCTCTATTCAGGCGCTCACTCTGCGGTCTCGTAGCCGACTCACTTCTCACTCTAGTAGCAGGTTCCACTGGCTCTGAGATGCCTTCTAGTCCCTCTCATAGGTCGGTGCCGAGCGTCGAGAAACTCGCCTACCAGCTAGTGTACGTCGAGTCGTGTCCCAGGTCCCCAGTCTTCAAGAGAGCGCATAACTGGTGAATGCCATTCCTGTGCATGACACTTACATACACATACCGTACGTATCAGAAATCCATCAGGAGCTTACAGCTTGTCCCGATTAGAGAGTTGCTTCGCTGAGGAAGACACCGGGCGGGAGAAATTCCCCACATACTGACGTGTAATTTGGCACAAGTTATCACCGCCCAGGTGGGGAGCAACAGCGCCATCTCCCAGAATAAAATATTAACTACACTAACAGGACTAATGGACCATGCCACGCCCCCTCTCACTCCTCAGCGATTGAGTGTTAATCGTCTCATTCCTCTGCTGGTTTCTTTTCTTGTTCATCGTAACCTCTTCCCGAGTTGGACAGTCGAGTTCCCGAAAGTGTGAGCGCAGGAACGTGAGTAGACTCGGCATGAATAACTGGGGTTTAGAATCCCACATGGGCATGTATGTTTTCCTATTTATTGCGTGGCGGGGAGGGCGTTCTACCTGCCATATGTCACCTATCCAACATTATCCAAACTTCCTTGACCTATGCGGTGGTGTGAATCTGGTTGTGTGCCAGGAAAAAATTACTCATCGCCACTCCTCCTACAGGTGGGAGGGTAGGTATTGGTGTTTCTGGCTTCCACCAGCAAGAGTGTGGAGAAGGCGATACCAGATCTACGGGATCTAAGAGAGGCAAAGAGAGAGAGAGAGAGAGAGAGAGAGAGTAGGGAAAACGAGACAGGGTGAAACGAGAGAGGGTGAAAAGGGTAAAAGAGTGAAAAGAGAAGAAAAAGAAAGTTAAAAAGAGAAAAGAAAAAAAGGCGTAAAAAAGTAAGGGTAAAGAGTGAGTAGGGTAAAAGAGGGATAAAGGGAGTGGAAAGAGATAGAAAGCAAAAAAGAGAGAGAAAAAAGAGAGGAAAGAGAAGGGAAAGATAGATGGCAAAAGGGATATGGCAAAGAAAAAGAAAAAAAGATTAGGAGAAGGGAGAAAGTGGAAAAAAAGATGAGGAAAAGAAAGAATGGGAAAATAGAAAGAAGAGAAAGAGAGAAGGGAGAAAGTGGAAAAAAAGAAAGGAAAAGAAAGAATGGGAAGAGAAAGAATGGGAAACTAGAAAGAGGAAAATAGAAAGGGAAAGAGAGAAAAGGAGAGAAAAGAAAGGGAGGTTGGGATAAAAGAGCGAGGTAAAAACCGAGGAGGAAAGAGAGATGGAAAAAGAGGGAGAGAATATGAGGAAAAAACATTGATAAAAATATTTTTCAGTACTTGAAAATGATGAAAATGTGCGTCGAAACGTAGTACAAAATGAAAAATTGAACAATTGAAAATAACAAAACAACTATGTCAGAACTGTCTGAAAACTATTTGGGATAACTTAATAATAATTAACGCTGTTCCTCTTTTCGTTATTTCCATACGTGCGAGTGTGCTTTCTACGAGTTTCGGAGATTTGCGGAGCCAGAAAAGAGTAGCTCCCCATCTCTGAAATCTCATGTACATTTGTGCAATTTGCAACTCCCGCACCGTGCACTGCAACACGCTAAATGTTTTCATCTTGTAACTTTGTTGTGCTAATGAACAATTATAAATCTTGCCGCTCCAGCGTGCCACGACCATCTGAGTACTTCCAAGCACAGCGAAGTGCGATCTGTCTTGTGTCTTATGCAGCTGTTGTACAGTGTTGGTGATATCAAGTGCCCACTTCTCGGCACAAAATTACGTGTGCTCGTTCTGTTGTTTGTAAGAGATGTTCGAACAGCTCTTAAAGTATTCACAGTGTCTATGGGTCCTCGCAGAGCAGCATAGTACAACAGCACAGTGTTGGACACAACTTCCAACTTCCATATTATTGTTCACTGTGTCGGTGTGTTTTGTGCTTCCTTTTTAACAAGCTAACAATACACAAAATTAATTTTATATATTGTTATTCCGGACCCAACTGATTGATTTTTTCGTGTTTCCGGGCGCGTGAACTGCATTAGTCATTAGTCACGAAAGTGTGGTGCATGATTTTCTCCCGGGAGATGGCAGTGATCTTCCCCAACTGGATGGCGAGAACCGGCACCGACCTATCGTCGGCTAGTGGAGTTTCCCCATAACCAGGACTCTCCCACCAGCGGGGCACCGCCCCAGCCGGGACAAGCTCTAAGCTCCCGACCGGTCTCCCGGAATATGTGGTAGTGTATTGCATGTTAGTGTGAGTGTGTGTGTAAGGGAAGAGGATATGACAATGAAGAGGAAGGAAAGATTGCGCGCGGTCCGTAGCCCGTTTGACGGACTCAAATGAGCTCCGTAGGACTTTAGAATGCGTAATCAGTAAATTCATTACGCAGTCCATTATAACTTCCTGTGCCACACGGTCTGGTTGCAGCCCGTGCCCCTTTGTTAGGGTACTGTTCCGGAATTCGCGTGGTATTAATCAGAGAAACCACACATAATTACCGATAGGAGAAGAGGACCGCTTAGAATTCTCGTGCAGAGAGCGGATGAATTCGATCTATGTAGCTAATGGGAATTCCGTCACTGGTGGGACTCGAACCTAGAAACTTCCGCAAGTACACTAGAAGAGGTGTCTCAGGGCATCAACTGATGTTACTGCAGTCCCTCTGACCGGGAGGTTGTTGGTTCGAGTCCCGACGGTGGCAGGATTTTCGACCCTAGCTTGTCAGCTAGGTCGTATTCAGTCGCTGTCTGCAAGAGAATTCTAACGGCCGGCTGGTCTGATCGGTTGTTTTCTGGAATTTCTCCGATCAACACCAGGCGAATGCCGGAGCAGTACCTTAACAAACGGACCACGGACCGCTCGGGATCTTTCCTACCTTTTCGTTGTCCTGTCATTTCTCCATACACTCATTTGCATTACACTACCGCTCATACCAAGAGACCGGCCGGAAGCTTAGAGCTTGTCCCGGCTGGGGCGGTGTCCTCCTGGTAGGAGGTACCTGGTTGGGGAAAACCTCGCTAGCCGGCGCCAGTGGTTGGTCGGCGACGCCTCATTAAACTAGTTTTAAGTATTTGAAACATCAAATATACAAACTGTTAAACCATCGTGATTGTTTGGTGGTTATGAAGAAAACAATGTCCTCTATTAATATAAGATACTTGGTGCTGTTTCATTGACGTATTAATTTTAGAACTAAGAAAAAGCTAAATATGTGTTTTTAATAACCTATGGCTATTTTCCAAAACAATTCATGGAACTATAAGTGCGAAAGAAGTAGATATGTGAACTGTGACTATAAAACTGGACCATCTGGAAAGCCTCTTTATTTTCTTAATGCAATTTGATCTAAAAAAACAGCACTATAAGTGAAGCTACGTACAATTTTTTAAAACACTAGTAGTTTTCACGTAACTTTTGCATGAAATAAAGATAATTTTTTTTAAGTTCCAAACTTTTTCTTTAATTTTCGACTCAGAATAGAGCTAAGGACACTTAAAGAGAGTGTGCATGTCTAATTTTTTGAAAGTAGTAGTAGTTTATGCGCAAATTTGAGAGAATATGGACAATATTAAACACATGATTTTCTGAAAAACCGGCTCCAAAGTGTTGCTTTTTACATTTTGTAGGAATAGTGCTAAATACACCGAATAATTTGCCATAAACACTAATAATTACATGACGTTTTTCTTACGTTATTGCATTTACAAGTACACGTGCTTCAAATTATTTATAATGACATTTCCCAAAATCTGAAAAGTACTTGTTGCAAATTAGCTCAAATTTGGGCATTTTCTGAAATGTTTAAACGACATTTTCTTAAAAACATCTCCAATTATTTGAGCCGAAATTTGCTTGTACAAAATATGATTCATTGTTGTGTTAAGGTTCTTATTCTTTAAGTCTCATATGAGAATAAGTGAGTAATTCGTGAAAAACTGAGAAAATTGAAAGAAAAAAAACAAAAAAAGATTTTCAGCGCTGGTACGTAAGGACCGAAAAGCTAGCACACACTAAGTAGATTTGTAACTAGTTTAAGGAAGTTTTGCCATTCTGCAGCACCATTAGAGGGGTGGAGTTGCCATTGTGGTTACAATTTCTTACAGTAAGTTTAATATTTCTAATCTTAAGACGTTTGATTATCGCCTGAAGAGAACTACAAATTTATGGTTGTCCGAAATACGGAGAAAAATGTTTTTAAAAATGTTACGTTATGTTTGAGTATTTTTGGCCTTCAATATTTGAAATTATTTTACCAGAAAACTTTTTCACTACAAAACTGGAAATGCACTTTATACATAAAATGAAGAACAGTGTCATTGCAATGATATTTCGAAAATATCATAGAACACCAAACTATAATTTCATTTGGAAATTTTGGTTCGAAATTTCGGAGCTGTGTTCTTTTAGAAAATATTTGAGCCTTTCAAAAAACAAGCTATTTGAGCTCTATTTTGAAACATTTTCACTATATAAATATAACTAAACCAAAGAAAACTATATAAAAAATGAAAAATATGGTACGCGAAACAATCACTATTATATTATAAATATATGTTCGACGTGATTTTATTGATTTTGAACATATGACATACAGTGAATGCAATATTATTTAGCAATATTGTGGTTTCCAAATCATGATGACAAGGCGTTTCATCACCAAAACAATAAAGAATATTACATGGCATTGATTGCCACGCGAAGAACGAGGTGAAGCAATTTTGCTACCATACAGTGAGCCGGTGACTCAAACATTACGTGTTACACAGAAACAACGAATTTCTTGAGCATTCCAGTTACGACCATTGCTGATAAGGTATGACAAAAGATAAATTTTGAATGTAATCGGAAAATTGATATATCACAAATATACAATTTTATAGTTTAGAACCGAATAGTATCTCAAGGAGGTGGATTTCGGGTTATTACATTTTTCGCCCTAATCTTGCATATGTTACGGTTAATTTCTGGAACTGGAAATTTCGCGAATTAGCCGGTTAATGTTCACATTAACCAAATTAATTAGATTTATTCTGAAATATTGACAGTTCCAAATCATATATCGAATTTTAGCGGGGTGAGAAGTACATTAGGGAATACTTGGTGGGCAGAATGGATAAAATGTGTTATGACAATGGATACAGCAGATACTTTTTTCTAAAGATGATTTATATTTTTTCCATAATTTTTATGATATTCGTGCGTATATATTTTCAGAGTTCTTCATAAAAAATTAAGTTATAAAAATAATATAGTATTAAAAAGTCATAAGTTGTACATTTTACTTTTATTTTCTGTAAATGTTTGACCCCGCTGGACAACATCAATAATTTGAATTGGCTGAACTGGTGAGGCTGAATACGGTGTGTGCAATGTAATGTTCGTTATTTGGAGAGTGAATGGGTATGAATGATGACGTAACCGAAACTCTAAAATATTTCACAAATACGCATCTCATTCACTCATAAAAACATTACATGCTGAACTTTTACAAGCTGAAACCTTACAGCGTGGTTGGGATATTGTACCATTGTGTTCACCCCTATTCGGGGTCCATGTTTTGTTAACGTGTTCTGGCTACTGTTTGTAACGTTCAAACGAGGCTAAATGCAGCTCTGATTGCGTTATTCGAGATAACAGATCGTCGCTATCTACACAAACGACACATGCCATATCAATTAGTTGCTGATTTCTTCTGCAAATGTATGTCGATGTTGCCGGGGAGGTTGCAAATATACGGACAAGCAGTGTTAGTAAAACATGTTTTCGTTTCTTTCTGTTTTACCACGTGACATTCTCTCTCCACCTACGGACAGTTTGAACGAAAGACGTTTCCGAAAAAAAAATTCAGTATGTAAAGTAATTTTACCGTGTTAATTAGCGAATTTATCTTAAAACGTTACAGTTATACTTTAGATAATAATAATAATAATAATAATAATAATAATAATAATAATATATTTACTGCTTTGGGAAAGATCTCGGAGGCAGCTCTCCGTAAGTACATTTAAGATTACATTTAAGTTTTGTTAAGGTTACATTTAGATCAAGTTTACATTTAAAACACATATTTAAACAAATTATTACTAATACTAAATGACAACAAAATTAGAATCTTAGCTACAATGATTACAAAATTAGCTCTATGTAAAAACATGTACAATTATTGTAATTAGTAACTAACGTTTTTTAATTTATTTTTAAATTTCCCCACACTCTGAGGTAAAGTGTCTAGCAGTATTGCAGGTAATTCGTTCCAGTTTTATTCCAGTTTTATTGTGCGGTTAACGAAAAAAAATTGCCTATATCAGTTTTTTGCCTTCTCCCCATCATTTTGCAATTGTGATCCTGGCGGTTAGTGAATGATGGTTTTAAGAGTCGCTTCTGAATATCCTTGCAAGCCGGCTCGCCTTTGTTAGCTCCGAAGAAAGCACAGAGTATAGCTCCTTCTAGACGTTTCTGCAAGGATTCCCACATGGAACAATTTGAATTTATTTTCCCTCGAAATACAAAATTTTCCGCGACTTGTTGAATCTTATTTAAAGTATTTACTTGTCCTACACGATAAGGATTCCAACAAACTGAGCCGTATTGAAGAATAGGTCGAATTAGCGATGTGTACGTAAGTTTACGCGATTTAGCACTCCCTCTTCTAAGAATTCACATAACGAAATGCAGAGCTTTCCATGCATTTCTGGCCACATAGTTGACTTGTTCAGCCCATCCCATATGTTTGTTAATATTAATTCCTAAATATTTAATATTGCTGACCCTGGGTATCTAATCGCCTTTCAGAAAATACAAGATATTTCCTGCTTTTTTCTTATAAGAGGAACTGATAGTTTTGCATTTATTTGTATTAAATTCCATTTCATTCTCTGTGGTCCAGCTTTCTATTTTGTTTAGATCTGCTTGTAACGCTTGAATGTCCTGCGTACCTTTAATTTCTCTGTAGAGTATGCAATCGTCTTCAAAGAGTCGAATTTTGGACTTCATGTCACGACTAATGTCATTCACATACGCCAATGTTACAGGTCTGCAAAATAAAATAACAATTGCTTGCTATTTTTAACACGGGATGCTTGTCTTTTGTATAAAAAATGTTCTTTATTCTAAGAAAATCTTGACCAATGCAAAGCATTGCGTGTATGAAACATGCACGTCATTCGAGAGCTCTGCCTAATTAATTGCAGTGGATGCATGCGATGCGGCGCGAAGTTGCCTCACGGGCGCTGCCTCTGGTGCTGTTGTCGGGGGCGGTGTTCTGCCTACTGCCCGTCCCAGCCCGCACCAGCACTCTCACTCCCAGCCCCGCCCACACACCCAACCCCACTTCTACTACTGTCCCCGCCACCGCCCACGGATCTCGGGCGCTGGTCCACGCCGCCCCGCCCCCTCCCGCCGATAGGGTGGCGTATGCGCTGAGTGCGTGGGAGGGCGTGGGAGAGCATGGGGGCGGGGCGGTGGCCTCCCAACTGCCCGTCCCAGCCCGTACTAGCATTCTCACTCCCACCCCCACTCCCATCCCCACTTCTATCACAGTCCCCGCCACCGCCACCGCCCACGCGCGCTGGCCTCGGGCGTTGGCCCCCGCCACCCCGCCCCCTCCCGCTGACGGGGTGTCGTACGCGATGAGTGCGTGGGAGGGCGTGGGCAGGCAAAGGGGCGAGGCGGTGGCGGTGGCCTCCCAACTGCCCGTCCCAGCCCTCACAAGCACTCTCATTCCCACCCCCGCCCACACTCCCTTCCCCACTTCTACCACTGTCCCCGACCCCGCGCGCAGACCTCGGGCCCTGGCCCTCTCCGCCCCCTCCCCGCCGCCCCCCTGGGACGCGCTGAGTGCGTCGGATGACGTGAGCGGGCACAGGGGCGGGGCGGTGGCGGTGGTCTCCCAACTACCTGTCCCAGCCCTCACCAGCACTCTCACTCCCACCCCCATTTCTACCACAGTCCCCGCCACCGCCCCCGCCCCCGCGCGAAGGCCTCGGGCGCTAGCCCCCACCGCCCCCTCCCCGCCGCCCCCCTGGGACGGGCTGGCGTACGCGCTCAGCGCGTGGGAGGGCGTGGGCGAGGGCAGGCACGGGGGCGGGGCGGTGGCGGTGGTGGACCTGGGCGACGGCCCGCGCTGGCTGCCCGCGCTGCACCTGGCCGCCGCCGCGCCGTTGCTGCTGTGGCGCGCGCCCAACGTCTCGGCGCCCGGCTCCGCGCCGCCCTGGCTGGAGAGGCAGCGCGCCTACGTGCTGGCGGCACGGAGCCCTCTTCGCTTGGTTTTGTTCCTCAACATCGACATTCACAATGTCGTCCCTTTCGCCGACCCTACGCTGACGGTAAGATTTTTTTTTATTTATTCAGACGGTTTAGCCCAAAGCTCTACACGTGCAAGTTGAAATAAAAGGACAAAAATAACATTTGACTTATTATTTTAAAGTTACGTCACCTGTCATTCAAATCGTTGTTGTGCGTTTAGATATATACAAAGGTTGGGGAATGTATCGTTGCAACTGTTGTTTTTTTGTGTGAAAATACAAGCACGGGTGGAAAATGTAAAATATACACATGAAAGGACAAGGTACGAACTAAGTGCATGGGCATTTAACGACGTACCAAAATCGGGTTTCGCATATTTATTACGTTATTTGAAATGCCGGTACTGAAGTCATGTTCCAAAACACTACAACATTTACTAGTTCAGAAGATTCCAGAAGCATTACGTACCAGTTCTAAAGGCCTGATGAGGTAGATGCTTCATTACCGCATGTGTCACATCGCACACTTGCAGAGAACGTGCGTTGCTGATTACAGGTTGCTAGGTGTCCTTGCCCATCTGGGGACTGTCCGGTATGGATAGGTATTATTCCCAATGACGTTCACCAATTCCTTATCACATTCTCGGCCCTTCTCTCATGGAGAACGCCTATCTTGGTGTATGAACGCTGCTTGAAACGGATTACATTCATTTCGCATGACGTAGTCAGACAACAGATTTCACATTGCTCTCTGTGGTCATCTGTAGTGAATTCTCATTAGTACAGCATTTCTTTCACGCAAAAAATAAAATTGTGTGATCCGATACCATTTCTTTTCGAAAAAAAGTAGTTGTCATGACTTCTGCCCCAACCCCAGTTTTACTGTCGAATTTCTGTTTAGTAAAGGGTAAAGACGTATGTGTTTTCCTGCGGCATTTGGTTTTGTTTCATTGATATGATATTTCCACGTTCAGCGACGAACAAAATACTCATCAAGATACTTGACATGTTGTATGGGGGACTGAAAAGGTGTGGATGGTTAATTCCCAACAATGCAGTTAATATCATTAATGGAAATAAAAAGCACAGGATCATCTGCAAAAATGTATATTTTGGAATAAAATTGAGACCGAATATTGTAGACTAGTGAAAAATAAAGGGTTCATGAACCTTCTTTGTAATACTCCAGTTTCAACGCAAAGTGCTTTTGAAAATGTACTGTTAATTCGACAGTAAAACTTAGATTTGACAAGAAAATTGGTATTACTTAACAAACATATTAGAGTGTATTTAGATAGTGCAATTTATATTCTTACGTCTAGAAACACTGCCCCTAGCACAGGAGGTCGGACAGGACGTCTGACAGGACGTCGGACAGGACGTCGGACAGGACGTCGGACAGGACGTCGGACAGGACGTCGGACAGGACGTCGGACAGGACGTCGGACAGGACGTCGGACAGGACGCCGGACAGGACGTCGGACAGGACGCCGGACACGACGTCGGACAGGACGCCGGACACGACGTCGGACAGGACGCCGGACAGGACGCCGGACAGGACGACGGACAGGACGACGGACAGGACGACGGACAGGACGACGGACAGGACGTCGGACAGGACGACGGACAGGACGTCGGACAGGACGTCGGACAGGACGTCGGACAGGACGTCGGACAGACGTCGGACAGGACGACGGACAGGACGACGGGACGACGGACGACGGACACAAGACGACGGACAGGACGACGGACAGGACGACGGACAGGACGACGGACAGGACGACGGACAGGACGACGGACAGGACGACGGACAGGACGACGGACAGGACGTCGGACAGAACGTCGGACACGACGTCGGACAGGACACGACGCACACGACGACAGACGACAGACGACAGACGACAGGACGACAGGACGACGGACGACGGACAGGACGACGGACAGGACGACGGACAGGACGACGGACAGGACGACGGACAGGACGACGGACAGGACGACGGACAGGACGACGGACAGGACGACGGACAGGACGACGGACAGGACGACGGACAGGACGACAGGACAGGACGACGGACAGGACGTCGGACAGGACGTCGGACAGAACGTCGGACACGACGTCGGACACGACGTCGGACAGAACGTCGGACACGACGTCGGACACGACGTCGGACAGGACGTCGGACAGGACGTCGGACAGGACGACGGACAGGACGACGGACAGGACGACGCACAAGACGACGGACAGGACGACGGACAGGACGACGGACAGGACGACGGACAGGACGACGGACAGGACGACGGACAGGACGACGGACAGGACGACGGACAGGACGTCGGACAGAACGTCGGACACGACGTCGGACAGGACGACGGACAGGACGACGCACAGGACGACGGACAGGACGACGGACAGGACGACGGACAGGACGACGGACAGGACGACGGACAGGACGACGGACAGGACGACGGACAGGACGACGGACAGGACGACGGACAGGACGACGGACAGGACGACGGACAGGACGACGGACAGGACGACGGACAGGACGTCGGACAGGACGACGGATAGGACGACGTACAGGACGACGGACAGGACGACGGACAGGACGACGGACAGGACGTCGGACAAGACGTCGGACAAGACGTCGGACAAGACGTCGGACAAGACGTCGGACAAGACGTCGGACAAGACGTCAGACAAGACGTCGGACAAAACGTCGGACAGAAAGTCGGAAGTCGGAAAGAGGGAGTTTACAATAGTATTTCGTAGAGACAGGGTCGCGAATACAATAAATTCGTAGTCGACTGGCTTGTCAAGAGCGATCAAGATTACAAAGAAAAAGTAGTTTTTTTTTCACGTTCGGGCTAATGTAAATTTTAGAGTAAGAATAAAATGTAAATCTTTTAATTATTAATTTTTTAGGCTAATTACTTTTAAATGGTTATTTTTAATGTCTTTTTTGTCCCCTACTTTAGCCAGAATAAATTCCATGCCTATTTTAGGTAAAGTAAATCCCTTTTTTCTTGCCTATTTTAGGTAAAATAAATGCCTTTTTGCCTGCCTATTTTAGGTAAAATAAATGCCTTTTGCCTGCCTATTTTAGGTAAAATAATGCCTTTTTGCCTGCCTATTTTAGGTAAAATAAATGCCTTTTTGTCTGCCTATTTTAGGTAAAATAAATGCCTTTTTGCATGCATATTTTAGGTAAAATAAATGCCTTTTTGTCTGCCTATTTTAGGTAAAGTAAATGCCTGAACCTAATAATTATTCCCCCTCCAGGCTCATGTTACCAACGCCCGCCGGCACGTGCAGGTGAGCTCCAGCGCGCCCATTGTGCTGTCAGCTAGCAGCGCACCTCTCTTCGAAGGCTTGGGCCGGTTGCCGGTTCCCCTGAGGTCCTCCTTCTTCTGGTTACATTTCAATCATCGCGCCCTGGGTAGCCTCCTCCTACTTGAAGCACGTGGTAGGTAAACTGCACTAACACGGGACCATTCAACAGATTCAGGTCGAAATCTGTCCTGATTTTTTATTATTTAAAAGATGTTTACTACTTATATGTGTTGTGAAAAAAATTAGCTGCCGTCGCGCACTGTAAGTTACTGAAAAAAATAAAGAATTTGATCAGTATTGGCCGACTGTTTTCGCAAACGCCAAGAGCAACCCTTGCTACAGCGAGCAGTGTGACCGCGAACGACTCAAGTTTGTGCTGTTATTGCTCGTTAGGAGTTCTACTTATTGACTGTGTATGACAGTTTGCTGGGCGGAATGAGTAGTTCATTTCGAGGCACATTGCAACCCAGTATAACCCGGTATAACCCGGTGTAAATCTATCAATTTACTTTGTTTATTCGTCAGTTACCGAGAATTCGTCTCAATTACTACAAAAATCTACAATTTTATATTAATCAGTGCAATTTAATCGATTATATTTAGGTCAATGCATCTACACATCAATCAAAATTTACAATTATAGTGTTTGATTATTGCAATTCAGTTTAATTTTTTAAAATTTCTCTCACAATAGGAAGGGTTACACAAACCCCGTACTATGGACGATTTGCGTCATGAAATGTGTTGGATCTTCATTTTGTTTCATTAACTTCCAGGGCGAGACGGCAGCTAATTTTTCACAAGATATAGAAATAGTGAATATTTATCTATGGAAAAAATACGAAAAAACTTGAACTTGTTAAAAGGTCCCTTGTAAGTCACGAAGAGGGAACATTTAACACGTTGAGTTAAATGCTCAGCGTGTTAAAGCGTCACACAGCGTCAACTATACGAATCTCTCCAATTGCACAATTTTATGAAAGAAAATTTACTTGAATACCTACTTCTATTTTATGAGTCAGAATTTTGTTTTGTGTAGTAAAAACTGGAATTAATTGGTAGTTTTGAAAGTTCATATTGGAATTTGGTAGTTGCAATTCGTATTAAATGGAGAAAACTAGATACGAGTTGATATAATGCGAGCTGTCAATGTACTAATCTATGTATTTCGCATTGAAAACATAAAGTTCAATATTTCTTAAACAAAACATCTTAATAATTTCTTCAATCAGTAAAGCAAACATTAAAACTGGTTATTTACGTATTACACAACAAATATTAAAAGATTTTTTCTTATACATATTATGAATTCATTACACATTTCACTCTTTTAAAAGTAGATATAAAAACAACAATGGGCTACAGTTCTCGTTATACGCCTTAACTTTCATTTATTTCTAATTTTCACAAACAACTATTATGCATTTATTACCTACCACATTTCACACTTTTTTATGGCATCTTTCTGAACTTTTTTCTCAACTCTTTTTCTACTCACCACATTAACTAAGATTGCAAAAAAACTAATCTTATTTTCGTGTGTTTAAAATTTTACTTCTTTACTAAATGAATGAATTTTATTTTACAAGTTTGTAAACGAAACAATTGAATAACAATTTACATATACATATATACACAAATAATACACTACGTACTAAGTATGCCATTTTTTACTTAAGTATATCTCTTTTCTTAACCATGTCGCCTCCTCCAACAAGTAACTTTTATTATTCCAAAAACGTTCCCTTTCCTTTCCCCAATCAGATTTTTCAGTCTGAGTGTTTTTTATCTATTTCCCAACAAACTGGCGTTAATAACTCATTTCTCCTCTATCTCCTAATCCTTTCCTCAAACTTACATGCCATTTTGCCCACCTATATTCTTACGTTTTGTCCCTTTGTGCCTTAATTTACCATGTAATCAGGTGTGCAATAGTCTGTTCCTAGCATCCATCTTAAAATTCTTTCATATGTAGTATACTTTTACTCGCAAGCAATAGATTAATGATACAAAAAATGAAAATAATATTATAATGTAACAACGTGAAAGTTTATGCATATTATGTTATACATCTTTTATTCTTTTCTGGTCTTATTGTTTACCAGAGAAGTATTGTCATCCCTTAGTAATAATTTTAATGATTTTTGACATTTTATTAGATTTGGGTGTTCTTATTGCCATTATAGTATTTGTGTCTTTTACTATTTGCTTAAAAATCGAACATTAAAGGATATATATGAGGTTCAGAATGAAAAATTGAAATAGGAAGAACAAGAGGGAGAGAAAAAACTAATAGATTTGGACAAGCGGGCGAAGGAGATAACGATAAGCATATGAAGAAGTGAGGAGAGTGTGCACTGTCCACAATTATAAATTTTGCGGACAATTACATGACTGGTAGGAATTGACGTATGACGTAAATGTTCCATGCCTCCCAACTCTGGCGTAAAAATAAAGTATTCCCGAATTTTGTAATTTTGAGTGACGGAAATCGGACATCCGCACATCTGCACACTCAAGGTGTTACTCAAATACTATGTAGGGATGGGGAGGATTTTTTACAGACACAACACGCTTTTTAACTTGTCTCTCGTGTGTGTGTGTGTGTATGTGATTTTTTCTAAATGAACGCCATTTTTAACTTGTTTGTGTGTGTGTTTGTGTGTGTGTGTTTATGTGTGTGTGTTTATGTGTGTGTGTTTATGTGTGTGTGTTTATGTGTGTGTGTTTATGTGTGTGTGTTTATGTGTGTGTGTTTATGTGTGTGTTTGTGTGTGTTTATGTGTGTGTTTATGTATGTGTGTTTATGTGTGTGTGTCTTCGTGTGTGTGTCTTCGTGTGTGTGTCTTCGTGTGTGTGTCTTCGTGTGTGTGTCTTCGTGTGTGTGTCTTCGTGTGTGTGTGTCTTCGTGTGTGTGTCTTCGTGTGTGTGTCTTCGTGTGTGTGTCTTCGTGTGTGTGTCTTCGTGTGTGTGTCTTCGTGTGTGTGTTTGTGTGTGTGTGTCTGTGAGTCTGTCTTTGTGTGTCTTTGTGTGTGTGTTTGTGTGTGTCTGTGTGTGTGTTTGTGTGTCTTTGTGTGTGTCTTTGTGTGTGTCTTTGTGTGTGTCTTTGTGTGAGTGTTTGTGTGTGTGTCTTTGTGTGTGTGCGTGTTTGTGTATGTCTTTGTTTGTGTGTCTTTGTGTGTGTGTGTCTTTGTGTGGGTCTTTGTGTGTGTCTTTGTGTGTCTGTGTGTGTCTTTGTGTGTCTGTGTGTGTTCGTGTGTGTGTGTTCGTGTGTGTGTGTCTGTGTGTGTTCGTGTGTGTGTGTATCTGTGTGTTCGTGTGTGTGTCTGTGTGTGTGTTGCAGAGACGCGGCGGAATCTGCCGCAAGTGGCGTGTGTCTACCTCAAGGCCTTTCCGCACATGGGCGCGAATGTGGTGCCAAGGGGCCAGTGCGCCCCCCTCGCCACTCGACGCCTGGCTCGGCGCCTCACCCACGGCGGTGGGGAGGCTGCTGATATCTACTGGCCCTACGTCCCCAGATCCATCGAGGAACGCTTGGACGACTACTTTCTGCTCGGCGACATCTTGCAACATGCGAGGCATCTTCAGAAGGCCGTCGGCATCGGAATGGAACGAAGTTCTGCACAAGTAGCGATTTTTGAAAGATATGTGAGTTCAAAGAAATGAGACACGATTGGAGGTCTATTTCACTGATTTCCATTACAAAGATGACAGATTTTTAATGCCTCAAGCGCTTTTTTAATGCTTGAGCAGACGTCATCTTATATTCTGATTTTTTATTGAGAGACGCATTCTCTTGCATGTTAGTTCTTTGACCCCGGTGAATAAGCTGATAAGTAAAAAAAATAATTTTATAGGGGTACAAAAAACAAATTCAAACTAATGCTATAAATAAGGCATGAATGATATTCAAACAGAACCTACGCAAAAATAGTTTTGTTTGAATATCACCTTCGTTTGAATATCATTAATGCCCGATTTAATTCATTTAAACGTTGTTTTTTGCTCTCCTGTAAAATTAAGTGTTTATGACTTATGAGCTTATTCACCGGGATCAAAGAGTTATTTTAATACGATCCATACTCTCTTCTCAGAGATAACCATACATTATGTAGTGAAACCCATTGGGGTGATTTTGAATTTCTGAATTTACTAGAAAAGTATTTTACAAATCTAAACTTAACCAATTTGTACGTTGAAGGTGATAGGGGGCGTGCAATAGATGCATATCTACGCGCCCTACATGAATGCAAAGAGACTTCCAGCTTTCACTAATAATCTTTCGCGCCACAATAAATATAACAGCGCGCCGCATGTTGGACAGCCCTGCTCTGGATGATTTGGTCATATACATCTATACCAAAGCTAATTTATGTTATAAAAGTCAAATTTTCCGATTTTCCATCTGTCCTCCGTCTGCTCAACCATCCGTCCATCTGTGAGCATCACTACCGCCTAAATCATACATTTTTTCCAAAAATGAAGAATTCCTCTGTCGTTTTCCCTCGAATAGAAGCGCTGTGATTTTGAAAAAAAAAATAAAAATAAAATCTGGAAATACTTTACATGAAGCTCCTGCGACATGTTCAAAATTTTCTCAAAAACGGAACAATTTTTTTCTTTAAATTTCTTGAAGGAATAAAATGTAATTAACTTATAATGATGGCATAGCTCCGTTTTTCACTGTTATCTATGCATTTTTGAAAATTCCAAAAGTTTGAATAATTTTCGGCATATTCCTTCAACTATAAAATTGAATATTGAGATCTTTCCTTGAATTTTTTCTCTGTAGTTCTTTCGTTGCCATGAACATTTTTTTAGAAATTTTAATAGTTTTCGCGTAGTATTGGATGAAATATGTGAAATATTAAAAAAATTACAAAAACATGATTTTCTCAAAAACCGTTTCCAAGTTTTTTCTTTAAAATTTACATGGGATAGTGCTAAATGTACCCTAGAAGATGACACAAACGCCATTTTGCTCTATCCTTTTTTTTTTCGAAAAATGTAATATTTTTACTTGTCTCGCACATCGTTAACACTTTCTCAACAGCCTCACAAAACTTTTACTATACTACCTATGTTCCTCTGTATATGCTACGTAGACATACAAGAAAGTAAAGCTATTTATTGTACGATTTTCTCTTTCATACTGTTTCTCAATCAATAGATTAATACATTACTTTATGTGAGGAGAAATAGAAACCATTAGAAAACAACTTTATCAATGTTAATTTATTGCCAAGGTCAATTGCCATAATCTTGAAATATTTATTGAACAAATATTTCAAAAAGAAAGAACTTCAGAGAAAATGTAATAGAATAGAATATTTATAGAGTTATAAAAATACATTGTATTTTGCAATGTTAATTTATGTTGCTTGCAATTTATGAAAATTCAAAGAATTTGATGAAATTGAGACAATACCCAAATTCTTTGCCTTCCTACGGGGACAAATTTTAACGTAGAAATATGGAGCGGTTTTGAGAAAATAGTTGTTTAATTTTTTTTTCAAAATTCCTTAAGTTTCGTGAAAAATATCGAAGAAAGTACTCATAATTTCCAAAAATTGGACATGATCTTATCTTATGATCTCTTTTTGATGAACAGGTTTCATCTGCATTATTGTAAATCCTTGAAGAAAATATATTTGCTAACTTAATAATTTTTCATGAATGAGGTTTTGCCTATCAAGCAACAAACAAAGTCAACTTTCCAATAAATGTTATTTATTGCAAGAAACTAAATTGCACTAACACCAATTAGTGCTTCTGAAACTCTGTTTTAGCAGCACCCGTTTCAATGAATCTATCTCAAAAATTTCATTTTTATCATTAAATTTTCTTTGTACGCGTTATCGGTGAAATACACCTCCCATTTGCAGAATGAGCTAACACATTTACTACGCAATGTATAGCCTGATTTTGTTTCTAGGCTCCAGCAATACTTACCTTGGTACGAGAGAAAGGGAGCTGAAATGACGCAACTAGGTAAAGTAAGTGTGCTGCCAGCGCCCCTAAGTGAACATCGGATCGGTATAGTCCCAATGGAGGTAATACCTAGTACTTTTCGGGTGTCAAAGTTGCTCATTATCGTTCCTGTAAGCCCCTCTTTGCCCGTGTGGTCCTTGCCGCTGCGTGCGTTCGGCGCCGCCATTTGGATGGCGCTGGTGGGCGCCATGTTGTCTTACGCGCTGGCGTGGCGCGCGGTGGCGGGCGAGTCGCTGGCCGCCAGCGCCGCCGCCGCGCTGCGCGCCTTCTCCTCGTGCGGGGGCGCCCCGCAGGACAGGGTGCGCGCCACGCCGCAGCGCCTGCAGCTGGCCGCCACGCTGCTCGCCTCAGGCGTTGTCATCGTCAGCACTTACCAGGTGCGGTCTGATCTCTTGCTATGCGGTACCCAGAATATTCCCGTCACAGTTTGGCATATAAAAAAATCTTTTATCAGTCGTGCATTAGTTAAGTAGGTCTTTCCACATTTACAAGATTGATCTAAATATATTGATGTTATACAAAACAGAGCGAAAAATATGTTGTTTTGTATATACATATGTTGGTCAATAAGTTCCTCAACAGTGTTTAGAGTAGTCTGATTATCTGAAGAATTGAGGTTATTATCCTTGTTTCTCATTTTTTCTTATTTTTTTAATAATCTTGAACACATCACGAGATTTTGAAAATTCACTTAATTTACTCGCATCTTAAGAAAGCGAAGGAGAGTCAGATGAATGTAGTCTTTTACTAGCCAGTAGTGGTTTAAGAGAAGAATTGTATTATTATGGCTATCAGGATGTGCCTGCATCGTTTGAATATCTTCTTTATCATTAGATAAGTTCAGTTGTTCTTCGGATTCATTTGTATTGGGGTTAAAAGGGCAGTATCTAGCATCAACAAGAGCTTCTTGTTTGCAAAGAATACAAGATATATTTTCAGAGGATAAAAAAATTCTGTAAGTTGTTTCTTGATAGTAAATTAACAAAGAATCTGGAAGTTTCTTAATCAACATAAACGTATCTTAGGAAACTCAGTATGTGTTGAAAAGTCGGATCCTTTGTTTTTGCTTTTAAGAAATATATGTTTCTGGTTATTTGAATATTGTTTTTTCTAGTTGTTCTGTAAATAAGTCATGAGGAATGATGGAACGTACATGTCAAAGTATAACTCTGATATGTTAGTTACTTAAGAGGTCTTACTTTTAATTCTTGATCATTTATTTGATTTGTTTTGTGATTATCTGTAGAATTTTGTGCTTCTTTTTTACTTGATAAAAACACAGATTCTCTGTTGGAAGTACGAGAAACAAATTTTATATTTCTAGAGCAATACCTGCTACAACAGAAGTATATGCATTCACAGATATTCTGTCTTTAGCTTCAATAATAATTGCTTGCTCCTTTGTGGGGAACTTTGTGGGGAACAGAATATATCTGTTGAGGTTGCAAAAGTGTATGTTGTTTTTTCAAGTTGGAATCAACCATGATGTTGGTGATTTATTGGTTCCCCAGTAGTCAGAAGAATTCACAGTAAAAAATCACTATTTCCTGTAGAAGTGATTATGAAGGTTGTTTAAAGTTCTTGAATAGCTGGGAAAATGTCAGCAAAGTTTTAAATAAAAGATTCGGCGTTGCAATTTATTATTCATTATTGTAATTGAGCGTTAAACTGTGAAAATAATAAGAATAACACTATTATACGTTCCACTGTGAGTTCAAATATTAAAATTCAATATTCAAAATTTGCTTTGCGTGAATGCATGCACGGCCTCCTTTAAGTTCCTTCGGGAATCTTGTCCATGAGGATTATGGGATATTGTCATGATGTTTCATTGTAGACATTGATTAATATATTGATGGGATGAGGCCGTTAAAGTCCAGGAAAACGCTGTCATTTTGACAGCTCGTCAGATAGACAATTGGAACCCAGAACTATAGGAAAGAACAGACTCATTCTTCAAACTTCTTTTGTAATCCAAATGTAAGAACCTTTCCTCGATTTTTAGAAAAAAAAATAACAGAGAAAGGAAAACGTAAGTTTCAAGCCAGTAAAATATTTTAATTTAACATCCAAAATATCAGTTTTCTCTATTAATTAATGACCAAACTTTTC
This sequence comes from Teleogryllus occipitalis, assembly GCA_011170035.1. NCBI lineage: Eukaryota > Metazoa > Arthropoda > Insecta > Orthoptera > Gryllidae > Teleogryllus > Teleogryllus occipitalis. The sequence continues at coordinate 24,403 of BLKR01002663.1, forward strand.
TTAGGATTAGTATTTTCCTAAATTTCAATTTATAACAAAAGGCAGAATTAATTTTCAAAAAACCGGCGCTAGACGATTTGTTTTATAAACGGTTTAGTTACAGACTTTTGAAACAAAAAATACTTAGTCGTAGGTAAAGTTTTTTTGCATTGCTCTCTTCTACCAACATGGACAATCTCGCCTTGTGTGTTTTCCATGAGAACATATTACTAATTTTTCAAATAAGAGCTAGATAGAACCAGAGACCGTCAGTAAACATGAACGTCGAGTAATGGCTATAATAATATAACACTTTATTATAGTAAAATTTGAATGGGAGGGCTGCACTCACCTCTTGACATTTTTTTCCCCTAGGGCTTTTATCCAGCCGACAGCCGGTTGCCCTTTACGTCCCGATGGGACGCATATTCGACCATACACTAGACAAACACTTGCGGGCTCCTCTGATCTGGGGTCAGCAGAACGCGAGGCCCTCCGCGACAACACACACACAAAGTCAAGGGACAAACAGCCATGCCCCAGGCGGGACTCGAACCGCGACCCTTCGGACCGAAGCGCTGAGTCGGTACTCGGTCTTAGCCACCTTGGCCATCCAGGTCGGCACCTCTTGACCTACACCAAGTTAATTCAGACGAAAGTCATTACAGAAAGCTTAGTTGCTAGAATAACTCTGTTGGAATAAACATATGATTTTCTAATTTCAAGCACAACGAAAGTTGGTGCGCGCTATAGACCTTCACCAACACAAAAATTAGTCCGTAAAACGTGGTTATAATTCATTTTCTTTCGATATCTGGATTAATATCTTTCTTAAAGTCATGAAACCTCTAACCTTCCAAGAAGACAGCAATATTATTCTGTTGCAGGGCCTTATTTTCTCTCAGCTGGCGTATCCTGCACATTACCCGCAAATTCGCACAGTGGGCCAGCTGGCGAATTCAGGCATTCCCATCGTTAATTTATCACATTCCTTCTTTGGATTTTCGAGCCATCGTATTTATTTTTCTGAAAATGAACTGCAGATGCAAAGATCCCTCGAGAAAGTCGAGCGGATTGAACTGAGAAACAGGACTGTACCAATGATGCGTTATGCTCCTAGGCCCTTTGCTCTTATTCTAGAAGATGAAGTCTACGAAAATGTGCAAGATGGGTGGTTGTTTGAACGTCCCGTTCACGTTCTTGAAGATTATTTTTTATATTTCACGTTCTGGACCGCGAGAGTGTAAGTATGTGCGTTATATGTGTCAGTTGTATGTGTCATATGTACTCTATTGAAACCAGCTAGAATTAATAATCAGTTGCTTTTATTTGTGACGAAAGGGGAGGCCGAAATTTCTACTAATCCGTTTAAATCCTTTAATGAATTGAAATGTTCATAATTATAATATTGAGGCGTTCGGATGTAAAAAATAAAAAGTTATCTGACACTATTATATACATGAAATTATTTATAAAAGCCATAATTTACGGGTGAATTTCATTGCCATTTGTTGTATATTCTTGAAAGCCTTTGCGAATATGAACGTGGTATTAAATTCTCTTGATACTGTATTCTCTAGTTAAGAAATGTTATGTAAAGTTTTTGTTGTCATTGTTATTCTCGTTGTAAATAAATGTTTCTTTTTTTGAAATCGGAAGCGTTTAAATTTAAAATACTTAGATTATCAGGAGTATTCGAACTTTCAGTTTCCCTTTCGTAATGCGAGTAAAAATGTTCCACTTATGAAGTTACCGAATAATTAGGAAGTCCATTTATTTTGCAAATCTACAATTCTCAGTTCCGACACACGCGCAATTAGTAACAAAGGCATTATGGGCAATAAAAATCACATTGCAGCAAAAGGCGACACAAATCGGGATGTACGGCTTCTCTCAGAGCACAAACATTCAAAGAATCAGAATACAGATTAATAAATATTGTAACGCACTTCTTATTGCCGTTCAATAAAAACGTCTACATTTAAATTATATTATAAGCAAGAATAACTATTAACGACAGTACTGCTGCAAATACGTTATACCACGATAACACCTCTTTACAAACCACATTTTATTTTCATTTCCGAATAATTACAAACAACATTCCTCTGGAGAATATAATTCAATGATGATATTTTCTGCGCAGAAACTGGCCCTGGATTGACGCCCTCAACAAAGCCACTCTCCTTATGGACGCCGGAGGCTTAAGAAGCCACTGGTTATCTATATTTCTCCGCAAATACGAAGTGCATTCTACGCGCAAGGGATATCCGTTCTCTCACAAAGCACACAAGCTGATTACGCCCAAAGAGGAGACAGGAGCGTTGACACTGAAAGTGGCCGTCGTGTCATTCGCAGTGCTGGTGATAGGGCTGGCGCTAGCGACCGTTGCCTTGTGGGTAGAGAACCAGCCGGTGTACAATTGCTCATCGCCCACTGCACGTCCCTCTACCCCTCCACCTATGTCATCGCCCGCTGCACGGTCTGCCTCTACCCCGCAACCAGTCTCATCGCCCGGTTATCGACGTGCCTCTACCCCTTCACGTTTTTCATCGCCCGCTTCTCGGCCTGCCTCTACCTCTCCACGTTTTGCATCGCCCGCTCCTCGGCCTGCCACTACCCCTACACGTTTTTCATCGCCCGCTCATCAGTCTGCCTCTACCCGTCCTCCCCACTGATCGCCCGCTTGTCGGCCTGCCTCTACCCCTCTACGTTTTTTGTCGCCCGCTCATCGGTCTGCCAGTACCCCTCCACGTTTTTCATCGCCCGCTCTTCGGTCTGCCTCTACCCGTCCTCCCCACTAATCGCCCGCTTGTCGGTCTGCCTCTACCCCTCTACGTTTTTTGTCGCCCGCTCATCAGTCTGCCAGTACCCTTCCACGTTTTTCATCGCCCGCTCTTCGGTCTGCCTCTACCCGTCCTCCCCACTGATCGCCCGCTTCTCGGCCTTCCTCTACCCCTCCACGTTTTTCATCGCCCGCTCATCGGCCTGTCTCTACCCCTCCACGTTTTTCATCGCCCGCTCTTCGGTCTGTCTCTACCCGTCCTCCCCACTGATCGCCCGCTTCTCGGCCTTCCTCTACCCCTCCACGTTTTTCATCGCCCGCTCATCGGCCTGCCACTACCCCTACACGTTTTTCATCGCCC
>BLKR01002663.1:27627-62627 GCA_011170035.1 Teleogryllus occipitalis
CCACTGCTCTCCCTTCCTCACCCTCTCAACCGCCGTGGTCACCCTCGGCCCGGCCTGCCTCTTCCACTCAAACTGCCTCATCACCCGCTGCTCGGTCTGCCTCTACCCGTCCTCCCCTCTCATCATGCGCTGTCCTTCCTGCCTCAACCTCTCCATCCCTGTGATTGCCCGCGGCTCGGCCTGCCTCTACCCCTTCACGTTTTTCATCGCCCGCTCGTCGGCCAACCTCTACCCCTCCACGTTTTTCATCGCCCGCTCTTCGGTCTGCCTCTACCCGTCCTCCCCACTGTTCGCCCGCTGCTCGGCCTGCCTCTACCCTTCCAGGTTTTTCATCGCCCGCTCCTCGGCCTGCCTCTACCCCTCCACCGTCTCATCGCCCGCTTTTCGTCCTCTCTCTACCTCTTTCCCTCCCTGATTGCCCCCTGCTGTGTTCTGTCCTTCTACCCCTCCATCATCATCACACGATGCCTCCAAAGACGATGGTGGGGAAAACAAACTATTCTTCTTTTTACTTTCTCGCTACGGAGAAGAGAGACAGTTATGTAATTTTACGCACGAAATGACGAATTTTTGGTAGAAAAACCCTTACTACGGGGCCCTGGCAACGAAAAAGTGACATCTACTAAATTTGAAATAAGAATTTCCTACAACCCACATATTAGAGGATTGTAGCCATAATTCATGTTTTGTCGGTCCTTGATAGCGGATAACCGAATGAAGGCAAAACGTCTGTTCGTCTAATAACAACGCAAGCAACTAAATTGTTCAGACGATTTTCTCCAAAATCGATATTTCCCAAACGAACAGGCTGCTGTCATGTCCGCTTGAATTTGAAACCGATATTTAAATTTGAGGGGGTACTTTACATGAAGCCTCTGGAATATATTCAAAATAAAAAAATAGCTTCATCGTTTTTGAATATTTTTTTGTTGGTTAGTGTAAAGGACGTTTTAAGAGAATGGTTCAGGTCTCATGTTCGTTGAAAATCCTGATTTTTCGAAAATTACCAAAGTTCAAAATGTTTTTCACCGTCTTCCTACAACTACAATTATGAAGATATAGTTTTTTCCTCAATTAAATCTGTTCCTTAAAGAGAGATTTTGAAATAAGATCAAGTACAATGTTTCGAAAAGTTGAGTACTTTTCGCGAAATTTTGCCTAACAATACGGACGAGAAAGTACGCCCTATTTTAGCGCCACTCATTTAATATCGTTACCAATAAGAATAGTAGAGAAAGCATATGTAACACAGACATAATTCTGTAATAGCAGGAATAATGTTTATAGTAATATATAGAAAAACCTTTTATGTCGGAATCCTTTGGGTTCAACATTTTCTTCTGTATTGTACAGGTTTCCGGTTTATTCAAGTTTGCAATAAAAAATCTCAATTCAGAAAACGCACAAAGAGGGAAGATTGTATGAGTAGTTTATCTCACCTCAAATCTGCATTTCAAAGAAACGAAGACGTCTAGAGAGATAGAGAAAGACAACGATATAGTGTAGAAACGCAACATCAATGTTCAATGAAATAAAAACTCTATAAAAAGAAAGATTATTTTCTTCAATACTTGTAGGAAGAAATAAATTCATCTGATGATTTAGGCTTCGACTATTTGCCTAGGTTCTAGTGAATAATGTGCCAATGTGTCAACCAAATAAAAAATGTTTAACACAATATCTGTAACTCGTCGTACTCAACAATAATTTACTTTTAGAACCACTGTACTCCACTGAGAGTGAAAACTTAGGACAGTCATATTCTGTCACAAAGGAAGCCATTAAAACAGTAAAAAAATTTATAGCAACTCTTTCCGATTCATCTACATTTTTGTTTTATCTACTAAGCTATAAAGAACTATCGGTTTTGTAGTTAATAATAAATAATTTTAATTAATTGTTGAAGTACGTAAAGAGAGTCTCTTGAAGAATGGAAAATAATGCCTATTGAGAGAAGATACAACACGAAGGGCGAACAAAAAGAAATTACATGGCATTCCAGGAACAATGTTTTCGATACATTTCGAAGAGCGGGCCTAATGGCCCGAGTCTCGCCACGTACAGTAAGACATTAACTAACTAACTAAACTTTCCTAAATGTAGAGAGGTAAGGTATTGACATGGAAATATAAAAACGAAGACAAAGGAGAACGTATAAAAGTGACACCGTAAAAAATCTCTGCACTTCCTCGCAAAATGTGCTATTCTCGCTCGAGAGAAAACAGAAAGAACAGGAGGCGCATTCTGCATAAAACGAGGAAACTTTCAAAGGAATACTACCTCGGGGTTCCGAGAAATACATTTTCTTTGGCTTTGTGTGTTACTGTCACCGGAGGGTTGCTTTCGCCCAGGTTCGCTCCCTTCTCACCCCACGGTGCTGCTCCATATTCCGCACTTCCCCGAGGGCTCTCCCTCGTCGACACGGCAACGGTGTTACACTCGACAACTTCATGGCGAGAGAAAGGTAGACAAATATTCCTGTCTGGAAGTACACGGAGTTAACAATTCAATGTTCGTTTATTCAATAAAAACATACTGAATGTACACAATGTTTTGTGAATAAATATAATTGTAAATGTTTTATTTATTTTATTTATTTATTTATTTATTTATTTTACGCCAAAAAACAATTGAAACTGCGTATGACGTGCTATGGGGAGAAGTGAATTTTGTGCACATTTTCAAAATTCTGTGATCCCTACACCGAGTCATATACTACATAAATTTTGAAAATAAAAAAATATCTCATGTAATACAATCTATTTTCAAGGATAAATAAGCAATACATTTTGGGCTCTTATCCATGATGTCCTTCGTCAAGAAATAATACTTCCTGCCGCAACAACATGGAAACGTTAGGAAGTGTTAATGACGTGAAGTTCGAATGACCAAAAGCACTGCAGGCAATATTTACTTCTGCTAACTGATTTCGACAATATTGTATAAGTATTAACAACTATGAATTATTTTTAAGGAATGAAATTAAAAATAAATTGAACTACACACAATAAATTATACTCAATCACATAGTTTCACACAATTATCAAAGAACATAATGCAGAAAACTACTTATTCAGTCACCATGTCTCACGATAGTTACATTAAGTTGTCCCATTGTTCTTGCCTTCACTACTGTAGCCTGCAGTAAAATGTGTACTGCGCGAAAATCTTATATTACATGCAAATGGACACTCCAAACTGATAGAAAAAATATGTTTACAACGGCGGCTTCAAAGAATAGTTATGGGGGACACGGTCCTTTCGAAAATAAAATATGGTTATTAACTTAACATTCTGTATTTAACCATCCTGACTTGCTTAATCCCGTATGTCAGTCCAACAATGGACTGACCAAATCAATATTTTTTTATTTTATTAAAACTCGCATTAATGACAAGATCATTAGTGGCTGCAACTATTCATGATCACTATGAAAATTACACAGTGGACATACAATTTAAACAAGTATTAAACATTAATTTACCATTGACAATGAGACATAAATAATTATACTCTTTTAATATTTTACATAACTTTAATTTGTTTCCTGAAAAACACTCGAGTATAAAATAGTTTCAAGATTGTCAGTCTGTAGGATTGATTGGCTTTCATGGATATATTTTGTACGTGACTGAAGGATGCGTACAATTGACAGTTGTTTGTTGCATGATTCACATTTTAAGGAAGCTTTGTTATTTAACAGATGTGAGTTAGTTCAGTGTGTTCAGTTCTGATTCGAGAAAGGTTCACTTGTTCGTTGCGATTGAGTTTTGTGTTGGTTCTTAGTTTATATAAATCGTGAAACCTTTTATGTATAATGCTTATTTTGCAGTCTTTCCCAATCGTATTCCATCGAAATGTTTCATTTTTCTTGTACAAGTTCATTATAAATATTACACACCCTTAGTTGCCTGGTCGAAAATTTCTTCGGCCACAGATAGTCACGTGAAAAAGTAAATAGAAATAATACTATTTTAAAAAGGAATTTGTTTTATTATATAATTAATATTTATTAACGTCAATTTTATAAATAATCTCCAACGATTTACTTTATGCTGGAAAGGCAGCATAATAACGCTCAGCAATTTACGATTCACCTCTGTAGGTGCCATTAAATAAATATAAAATATATTTTTCCTATAATTCTTCCAGAATATTCTGAAAAGTTCGGCTAAAGTAGTGCCACTCAAATCGTATTGTTAAGAGGAATTTAAAGAACAACTGATAACCTTTGTAGGCAACTGTGGGAGTAGGTGCGTGGTAAAAAACAAACTAGTTTTATTGGTGTGAGCAAACGACGTTTCAGTTATTGGATAATAAAATTTAATTTATAATAATTGAATTAATAATAACAAACATTTAACAATTAAAATAATTGAAACATTTATATAATTTCTATTAATAATAATTTTGATTAGATAAATTTGATAAAGAAACCTCAAAGATTTTTAATGCAGGTCACCACGATATTGTCTTCATTTGCCCGATAACAAGTGACTCAAATTTCTATCAAAAATGTTATTTTCCAACTACTGGAATATCAATTATTTTTTGTGTTTTATAATCTATTGAAATAAGTCTATATAACTACTGAATTCCTGGTATTTCATCCACAAAATAATCAATATTCTTGAATGGAAGTAATTTCTAAACTACAATTTTTTCGGTATGAGAGACCACTAAAAAGTGTTTTTCCAGCAATACCTGAGGTTTGGTATTTTGCAGTATTACATAATTTTTTATTAATATACTTGTATTCTAAACTGAAAATTTATTTCTCTGTGCTAAAGAACTTTCTATCTACCAAAGAATTTACAAAAAGTCCAAATTAACATTTTGGATACGATTTGGAATCAAAACAGTCTATAAAATTAATAAATTAGCGATATTTGCACTTGACATGGATGTAGTGTACGCAAGTTACATATTAAAGAAAGGTTCTGTGAACTCTGTTCGTTTCTCCTGTGTACACATTTCCTTAAAATTAGAAGGAGAGGAGCATTCGGCAGTTGATTAAATGTTTGCAGGAAGTGCTTAAGGGAAGCAAACTAAAGCTCGAAAAGTCCTTACACAGCAGAAACCACAGGTTCGGGCAAAGTCTGAGCAGCGGCAAATGAAATGGGCAACTTCCGGTCGTCCGTGTAGCGAGCTCAGCGAAAGTGGTGCTGCCAGTGTTTTGCAACCTGCTGAAACCAATTCTCACACGCCAGTCGAAGGATAATTGCAAAAGTGGTTGGAATCCCTGTTGACATTTCCTGCTGTTTCCAGCACCGTGCATTAAAATAATTAATTTAGAGGCAAGCCATTAAAACTCTCCACACATGTACTGTTTGAAACAACATCTCACGTTTGCTAGAGAGTGTGCCTCTCTAAGAAAAAAAAAAACTTTAGAGTCCTTGATACAGTGCGTAGTTAATTATAATTCTTAAATATAATTAGTGTAGATACACAGTAATTTTATTTTCTCGTATATTTAGTATTCGGAAAGTTACGTACTGCTGCAAAAGTTGTCAAGGTTTTGACGGAAATACACATTTGGGAAATCTTGATATCGATAAAGTGTTTTATTCCAGCCCCAATATATGATCACTATAAATATAGAGATATAACGATATAAGATATGATATATATATATATCATTATAGAGATATAAATATCTCTCATGTCATTCACCGATGTCCTCTATACAATCAGTCATGACAAAAACACAGAATTTGAACTCGAATTCAATTATTACATTTATATATTACGAAGATCAAGTGATTCAATTCTGCATAGAGATAAATTTATTTAATAAAATTTAATTCAAGTAGTATACATGAATGTAAGCTATATTGAAGTACATATTTTTATCTTGTGATCTAACGCAATATCTACGGTTTTCAGTGTGTATGTATGAACTGTATTCAATCTCTTTTTCAAGTCAAAACATTAAACACTTTACTATAATTACTTAGCCCATCTACGAAAATTGGCCTAACAATGTATTATTAATTAGCAAAATATGAATTGAGACCAAAAATATGTAAAATATTACCAATCTCACCAAAGTCTTACATCCGTGACTGTAATCTCCACCAGGATTATAAGATATTAACTATAGGTTAACTCAATGTACAAATATTGAGTCACTAATGACCTCAGTTTCGATGAGAAATGAGTGAAAGAGAAATGAATGAAAAAAAGTTTTATTAAACGTATGTCCATCTACAAATCTGACAGTTTGTCCACTGCTAGGTCGACGCGTCGCATCGCTGAGAAATGTCGATTTTGGGGAAATCCCCCGGGCTGTTTACGGCAATAGTGTTATCCACATGAAATCAGGAAGATAGACGGATGGAGAGAAGAATTTTTTAAAACATAAGTTTTTCTCTGGTGCAGTCTCTCTAAACAAGAATTTTTGTCAATATTCGACATCGATTTTTCTATACCTCGTATGCGGAAAAATAAAAATGATAATTCTCCGAGACTGAAGGAAAGTTGCTGAGAGGACATTCAGAGAGAAATTCTAGTGAGATAAACTCTATGCACACAATTTTTGTAGTATAATTTCGCGACAAATTTATTCCTTTTTAACATAGAATTTTCCATTTTAAGATACTTCTGGGTTGGAGAATGCGTTTTATTTACAGCAGTATACGGATACTAGTAGTTTATCTAAACCAGTTTACTAGTATATTAAATACTTGTTTACTAATAAATCTGTATACTCGTATACTAGTATTTAAGAGTGAATGGAGAATGTGAATTCGAATAATTTTCTCAATAATGGTGAAAATAACTGTTCCTGGTAAATCGCATAATAGTGTGAATAATAGTTATTTTAAAATTTCTCACACACAATGGACAATATAAGTAATAATTTTAACATTTTCTAATCTATCATTAATTTTGGAATATTTCCTTAATCATTTACGGTGAGGAATAAAGAATGAGATATTGACATAGTATTTCAAAATTATCATTTTTTGCAGATTTTTTAACATTAAGAATATCGAGACACAGACTGATTCGAAATATAGTTTTCTATCCCGAAATGTTGAATCTTGAATAAGGAAAAACGTCAAGTATTTACATTTTTTCTACGTATTTATCGACTACATGAAGTGTAGATATATTTTGTGAAATGTTAGTTACAATCGATTTTTTATTATTGATGTGAGATTTTGTAAATATTTTATTAGTTCTTTCATACTTAATAAACATGCACAGTTTTCAAATTCGAAAGGCACTGCATTACGGGAAAATAGTCGCAAGTCCGAATAGTAAATAATGTGAAATAAGCTAGAAATTGTAATATTTGAAAGGGGAGATAAACAAATCGAGAAAAATCTTCGGTGAACAAATAAAAAAAATCCCCGCTCAAAACCCAGATACAGTTGGTTGTTAAGGAAAAAAATCAGTAGTAGAAATCGCTGCAGCAACGGGTGGAAATTCCAATAGAACTTGGGGGGAGCCCGGCAGAGGCGCTGCCCTTTAAGACGGGTGCCTGCGATCGCGCGATCAATATTCGCCTTTGATGGCCCACCCGGACACCCCTGGCGCGACGCCTAGCCCGCGAACAAGAGCGAGCCGCTTTTGATGCCGTGTGCAACATGGGCACGCTGGGGGGGAGGGGGAGAGGGGATTTGGGCACGGGGACACGCCGCGCCCCACAAAGCCTTGCGCCAGCAACAAGTCCATTGGGTGGGCGGGGCGGGAGTGAGGTGTGTTCGCCCATTATAATGGACTTGTTCAAGATACACAAGTTCTATAATAATTATAGAACTGATGTAAATTATTCCATTACAGTGCATTTGTTTGATTTACATAATAATACAATAATAATTATACAACTGATGTAAAGTATTTCATTATAGTGCACTTGTTCAATTTACATCAGTTCTATAATTATTATAGAACTATTGTATCTTGAACAAGTCCACTATAACTGGCGAACATAGAATAAGCATAGAGTAACAATTCTACAATTTGTCTTGTTTTACTAACCAATTATTGCAAAGTAAGTCAAGGCCAATGACAATTATAGAATTGTTATTCTGTACTTACATTTTTGTTCAAGTTCCATTAATTTTATAATAATTATAGAAGTAATATAACTTGAACAAATCCAATATAATGAGTGAATATAGAATAGGCATAGTGTAACAATTTTATAAATGTAATTCGTCTTGTCTTTCTTAACAATGATTGCAAAGTAAGCTAAAGTCAATGACAATTATAGAATTGTTACTCTGGGTTTACTTTTTTGTGGATAGTAAGCTACTCTATATGTCTTTAACTCTATAAACACCATGTCGTAATAAACCGAAATACAAGAAATTAGTTTTAGATTTCTGTTCTTATCTACATAATTTTAATAGTTCTCGAAAATTTATGTGCTGGAAATAGCGAGGCATGTTGCACATTATGCATTACATTAAAGAAAGAATAGAATATGAATTGGGGATAATGAGAGGAACGAAAGATTTGTCAGATTGTTACGGCAGAAAGCGACCCGGTATTTTTGGAACCTTAACGAAATTGAAACTATTATTAGACACTTTAAAAATATTATTACAAACTATCAAAACTATTAAACTCTATTCACAATGAAATTATGTTTTATTCAAAGAAATACTTAGCAATTGCAAACATGCTAAATTTGATAACGTGAATGACTATTTAAATTCAAAGAATACCGTGAAAGGCACTCTCTGAATTAAATCAGTAACATTATTAAATTATTATATTAATTATAACATTATGTTAAATTAAAATCCGGAAAGTAAATTGATTCACTTAGGTGCTATGTATTCATGGTAATAGAAGAATACAGAGCGAAAAGTATAAACGTTCTCTAAATTTGTAAAGTATCACTTGAACACAGGCAAAATTTTTAAGGAAATTATTTTTCTTGGTGGATCAGAAGTGTTTGATTTTAAACTACATGTTTTTCACAAAATATGTGTTACTTCTTTCGTTGCATAATCATATTTTTTTTAAAATATGAAATTCAAAGTAATATTGAATATTTGAAAAATTAACAATATTTATGTGCATAAGTTTATACTTATTCAACTTTTTGAAGTCTTAATTTATTCCAGTTATCATCAAGAGATGTAGGTTAAACGCCTGTTCCAAGTTATTATGTACTTTCGTTATGCATATTTTGCAGTATCAAAAAGAGAGAAACACTCCATACCACTGAAACAATGTACAGCGGTTAATTTATAATAGAAGTAAATACGTTTTTTACCGATCCGGTGGCCGAAATCGATAAGGCAGTAGTGTGGTAGCGATCTCAGACCGAAGGGTCGCGGGTTTGAGTCCTGCCTCGGACATGGTTGTATTTGCGTTCGTTCTTTAACCCCTTATCACCAAATTGTTTCATCACCACAGTTACCATAACGTTAACTCCAATAGCGGTCGCTAATGACCTAGATGCTGAGGCGACTTTAAATAAAAAAGTTGTTCTTTTTGTTGTTGTTTTTAGAATGCAAATAAATTTCGAGACTAGTTATCAGTCGCGATATCAAATATGTACTGCGTTACAAGGGACAGGTCTGACACTACAACACAATCTGACTACGATTTAGATCTTCGTGCAGCAAAGGCCAATTCAGATCTTGCTTACAAGCTTTAAAGCTTGAAGTTCTCTCCCGTACCATAAATGTTTGACGTCGCCGCGACTACATCATAGCCCTTCCAATGGTTATAGTTTGTCCGCTCTCCAAAATGCTAACTTCAAATTCTGTTCCTATTGTTAGCAACCTTTAACACGGTTAGTCAGAATTCACGTTTAGTGGGTCCTTGATACTGTAAAGTCGATTGACGGCTAAACGTCATTCTGTCTGTCTGTCCGGCCGGCCGGCCGGCCGGCCGGCCGGCCACATGTCCGTCCGGCCACACGTCCGCCCGGCCACACGTCCGTCCGGCCACACGCGTCCGTCCGGCCACACACCCGTCCGGGGCCACACGTCCACCGCCGCCACGTCCGTCCGACCACACGTCCCGTCCGGCCACATCCGTCCGGCCACACGTCCGTCCGGCCATTGTCGTCCGCAGCCCTTGGCCACGCTCCCGAAACCGGCCATTACCGTCCGTCCGGCCGCCGTCTGTTCGGCCATTTACGTCTGTAAGGTTCCCGCTGCCACGTCTGTTCTGGCGCGTCTGTTCGGCTACGTCTGTCTGGCCACGTCCGCCCGGCCACACGTCCGTCCGGCCACACGTCCGTCCGGCCACACGTCCGTCCGGCCACACGTCCGTCCGGCCACACGTCCGTCCGGCCACACGTCCGTCCGGCCACACGTCCGTCCGGCCACACGTCCGTCCGGCCACACGTCTGCCTGGCCGCACGTCCGGCCGGAATATACATCCATAACATGGACATTAAGAAACGATACCGCAGTCACGTAATGTATACGCATTCATAAGGCATCATATTCCATGGCATCCAGATCTGAATGTTTAATTTATGTGGGAAATTATTCTTACTTCTCTGTATAATCTGCTGCAAATATTGTAACAATTGAAATTTTTTCATAATTGTTTTTTTAGTAAGAAAGCGCTACAGTTCCTATCGAAATAATAGGACGTGCATTGTAGAAACTTTGTTTGAATTTCTTTAGACTTTTCCAGGTGATGGCTGAAGTCAGGCGAGAAATTGCAATATTGTAATATTACGTAAACGTTTCCGAACATGCAAAACGTGCATGCTTTTGTAGTACCTCTCATTTTTGTTGAGCAAAGCAACTACAAAAGTTAGAACCAATTTTGAAGTTAAACTAGGCGCCGACTTCAGAACATTCTTACGCATATAACAGATACTTATCGTAAATAGATTTATATAATACTGCCACTTCAAGTTTGGAGTAAGTTTTCAACCGACTTCAACCGACCATATATCGCTGTTAGATATAAAAATACATAAATTACCGAATCTATATATTTTATGGAATTATGTAAGCACTCGTGTTTATCATTTTGAAGTCGGTGGAGGAGAGGTTAGCTTACTTGCCTCTGAATCCCCAGTGTGCGTGTTCGATCCCAGCTCTTGTGACATGTAAAAGAATCCTGGTGGATCCCCAGCAAAATTAAATCTCTTCAACCATATCCTAAGGATATATCACCCTCACCCAAATATATATTTCGGATAAAGTTAACTGAGAGCTCCATGTGGCGAAAAACGTGAGTCACACCCTGGGCACATCAGGGGACCGCCCGCGAGATCTGCCTTCTTGAAAATTCCCCAGACCCGCGTCGGAGGTAGGCTTACAAGGATATCTGGGTCAAAAAAGACTGCAAAAAATGGCTGCGATTTGCTGCAAAGATCGCGGCGCTTTAGCCACTCTGTGTACTATATTCTAACTCGTTGAATGGGAGGGAGTTTGTCAGCGCTCCTCGGAGGGTGAGAGGTAAGATTTCTGGCCTCTGACACCCCAGTGCGCGGGTTCGATCCCGGTCGAGGTGCCCGGATTTTCGAAGGGCGGAAAATCCACAGTTGCCATGTCATACTTGTGGCATGTAAGAGAACCCTGCGGGATGCCCGGCAAATTTAAATCCCTTCGAAAACATTCACCCTAACGAGATCTCACTTTCCCCCAGACAGTTCGGATATAATAACTGAGATCGACATCTTTCGGAAAAAAGTGAGAGTCACATCTCAGGCGCATCAGGGGACCGGCCGCGAGGCGCGTCTGCTCGATAAGGTCCCCAGACCCGTGTCGGAAGTAGGCTTCTATAGAAGCATGGATTATTGATTGATTGATTGATTTTTTCATGTTTCCGGGCGCGTCAACTACTTCGGTCATTAGTCCCGTTGGTGTAGTGCATGTTTTTTTCTCGGGAGATGGCGGTGATCTTCCCCCACTGGATGGCGAGATCCGGCGGCTAGTGGGGTTTCCCCCTAACCAGGACTCTCCCAGCAACGGGGCACCGCCCCAGTCGGGACAAGCTCTAAGCTCCCGACCGGTCTCCCGGAATATGTGGTAGTGTAGGGAAGCATGGGTTAGAAAACTCGGGGAAGGCAACAGGAAACCACCGGATTTCCTCGGGTCACCTAACTTCCGTATATGGAAGATAGGACCAAAGAAGAAAATACAATTGCCATGCCATCATACATTAGTGAAATACTGTACACTAGTGTCGCATCTGTTGAGAGGGCGTAGGCGGGGAACGCACACGTGACAAGAAGTGGAGCGTGCCGGAGAGACGGGCAGCAGCGGACGGCGAAGGGAGCCCTCACAGCAAGGAAGGGCCAATAATTCAACTAAAACTACTGCTAAATCATAAAAGCGGTCGTTCCTGAAACAATGCCGTAACCGTATACAAGACTATAACACTGATCTGCGTTTTAAAAAAGGTTATGTTAAATGTTTCAACGGTTTTTATAGGAATTGGTAACGCTGAACTGAAAATAATTAGTTTTTTTGTATACCATCATTATAAACGACCCTTTTCGATACCCCGAATCGTGCATAATCCAGTATTTTATCGCACGCTACATGACGTCATCGCCATTATTAAACGCGACATGACGTCATCACACATTCAGCCAATAGTAGCGAGAGAATCGTGGGGAGGTGGAAGAAGACGGAACAGCCGACCACCGTTTTCTCGCACGGGTGTCAACAATGCCATCTTGAATTTGATTTGCAGAGGGCGTTGGATGTCAAGCACCCGAGACGTCAGAAGAAAGTTGTTTCGCGAAATTAAGTTTGATTCTCTTGTAAATTTATAATGCGGTTATACAAACAAATAGCGTATGCAACTCGTTTATAATGTTGCTTTATTGCATTCGCACAAATTTGAAAACTCGTTCCTAACGTCGCTCATTTTCAAAACATGTACTCATGCAATAAAGCTTAGCATTATAAACTAATTGCATAAACTACTATTACTCAATCACGTATAGTTTTTGTGGTATGGATCCAATGGCTACTAAACATACTGTTATTATCATTAAGATTATACTGTTTATAGTGGGTCAAGAACTTAATTATAGACGTGACAACATCAGGTTATATGAAGGTAACTAGTAAGTGAATTAAATACAAGTTACCGTAAAAATTAGCCACTCATGGCCTATGGTTAATTTATAATGATCAACTCCATTGAGAATTACGCTTCCATTAATAAATCATCACGTCGTTCATCTCTTCAAGAATTTCCATTCAAATATATACTCAATAAATCAAATAGCCCACTACAACCTAGTCACACTCAACTATTTCCTGAACAGAATCAGACATAGATATCCGCTAGATGCCTTGCCCCATATATTTTCCGACGTAAACTAAGCGTAGGTGTTCAATGAATACAATGTTGTAGTTAGAATAGAAATAGTATTAGACAATTAAGGTTAACTACAAGTCACTCCAAATACATGTTCAAAAGTAAAAGTTACTAAACCATGTACACATCATTCGAACAAAAAAAGTTTAAAAAAGAAAAGTCAATGACCTTCAGATAAAGTGGTGGCGCCTCCATATGTGGGACATTACAAACAAACTTGCGTCTATGCAATAGCAGCGTTGCCGAGTTTTGCAAACGACGCTCTGCTGCAGTGAATGAAATGTGATCATAGTTTCGTTTTAAAGCCAAGTACAGTGAGCTCCGGTTATAGTGAACTCGGATATAGTTAACCCTCTAATACAGTGGACTTAAGTCACTGGTACGTTTCACTTATAGTACAAATAAGCATAAGAAGATTCTGCTATAGTGAACTTGAACCTCGACTATACTGAACGTAGAGATTACGTCTAGGAAATTAATTCCTGCCTTGAAAAGAATATATAGTTTCAGTGCCACAAATTACAACACCAGGCAGCTTGGAAAAAATATCGTCGGCTAACGGTGATAAGTCTCCCCTGAGGAGGAGAGAACGGACCTGGAAAGGAGACCTAACGAATGACCTTTGTTCAATCTCGCAATCAAAATCGTTACCGGGACGCAGCCCGTAATTACTTCTACCCTTGCGGCCATCCGCTGTTCCGAACAAGATTTCGCCACCCCTCACAGAGCCCGCTCCGAGAGCATTCCAGCACGCAGCCGCGTATTGAAAGAAAGGACAAAACACAAATGGGCAATAAAGTCATTTACGCAGAGTATCTTTGCGCGGGCCCGTTTCTCACGGCTACGTCACCTCCGCCGAAGCACGTACTTTTAAAACAAGTCACTTTTAAAACAAGTCACTTTTAAAACAAGTCACTTTTAAAACAAGTCACTTTTAAAACAAGTCACTTTTAAAACAAGTCACTTTTAAAACAAGTCACTTTTAAAACAAGTCACTTTTAAAACAAGTCACTTTTAAAACAAGTCACTTTTAAAACAAGCCACTTTTAAAACAAGTCACTTTTAAAACAAGTCACTTTTAAAACAAGTCACTTTTAAAACAAGTCACTTTTAAAACAAGTCACTTTTAAAACAAGTCACTTTTAAAACAAGTCACTTTTAAAACAAGTCACTTTTAAAACAAGTCACTTTTAAAACAAGTCACTTTTAAAACTCCTCATTCAGCCTCCGATCGCCACGAACACTGACCACTGCTCCTCGAATCGCCGCCCCGGCGACCAGCTAACACGTCATTAACCGCGCATTAAAGGGCTGGGCCCACCCCGGCGCGCGGCGGGCTTTCACACCTCCCTCGCTTCACTACCTGCCACTGACCGCTAAATGTATACAAATATTTCTCAGAATCTCTACGTACCTCCCTTGCCAATACAGCACTATTAAGGCATCTCGCCGACAAAGGGATGCAAAGCAGCTACGCGAACGCGCCTGTTTGGTCGCCACGATTCTTCTCTATCTGCAAGCCAGATCGCGGGGACCCCACGTGACACCGCCTTAGCATCCGATCGCCCCCAATGTCACGTGACACTCCTCTCCACGGGCGCGAAAATGCATCCCACAAATAGAAAGCCAATCAAGGGCACATCACAAAACACCGGTTCATGGTGAAAGTCACGTGACTCTCCCCTATATCGCATATGGCAATATCGCATTTCGATACATGGAGACCGAGGCCAATGCAGAATCATGAATGGATAGAGCACGAAATCCTCTGGAGAGGGATGTAGAGAAATTAATTATGAAAAATATACCAAGTAAACAATTGAAAGTAATTAATTTTTTAAGAACAAATAGAAATATCAAATGTTCAGTTTGTGCCAAGTGTTTTGCTGTATCTATATCAATAAAACCAATCATTGTGGAGAAATTCTATTTAATGTTGACATCATCGTATATAGTGAACCTCTGATATAGTGAATCAAAAGTGTTAGTCCCCAGAATTTATCTAAAATTGGAGTCGACTATAAGTCACCTATATTTACCAAGGCAAAAAAAACAACAAACAATATAAACCCGCCCCGATTCGAGCTAGTTTCGGATCCAAGAGTAGAACTGTATTGCTGACTAAGCAATTCCGGACAAGTGGATCGTAATAGTCATCGTATAGGAGCCGCAGGTGGACGGCAAGGGGTCAGCGGTTACAATAATTAGCAACATTCAATTTAAATTAATTCCATGATCTACTAGCGCTAAACTGCGTCTTCGTAGTTTAAATTTGTAGCAACTTTTAACTCATAGAAGAGTGAAAACTTATTTGAGTAGTTTTACAAAGAGTAGCTGTGTTCAGAAAAACAAAGTATTCAATAGAAAAAAACGGTAGTCTTGCAATTTCAAACTTTCTTAACAAGAAGCTACATAATATAGATTGAACTTAACATTACCGAAAGGATGAAACGAGAATATCACGCTCTTCTTCTTGGAAAACAGTCTTACCTGAAACAAAGAGAAAACAAGGTAAGTCTCTAAGAAGATTACCAAATAATTTTAGATGTTTTCATATTTTCATACTCAATTATCATTAGTTAAGTGTGACACTAATCGTTTCAGTATCACAATTTGAGTTTCAGTTTTACACAACAACTTTGAGATGATAATCTGCAATTCTTTTACTCACAAAATGAGATTTAATTAGGTAAACACTAGAAACTTCTAAATAGCTAAGAAAAGATGTGGTTCGGTGACTACAAAAGTGACCGCCTTTAATGATCTTAGTGATTGTAATTTTTCTTCTACATCTCAAGAGATATGCACAAATTCAAATATCAAATGTGATGGAATATGAATGTAAACATTTTGAAATTGGCGACTTTGTGTTCGTTCATTTTTATGATAAAGAAAGTTAGCATACTTCAATGTAGAAAGGGTAGCCCCTAATAAAATGGTAAAAGTTTTCCTAAAATCATTTGACATATGAGTAGTTAAACTAGGACTAACATAAAAATAAGATTGTTAAAAGATTTCTTAGTCCCTTCTCACCATCCCAACTCACTATCGACGAAATGTTAATTTTATTTTTTTGTCAACTTCACATTATCATTTCCAGTTGAAAAATATCAAAAACAAAAACAAAATGTATACTTAAAAAAATAAAATTTTGGGGTTTCTGAGCCCCAAATTCAAACGCAAAGAAAACGTTTGCTACCGCTACAGGCGGGGACAGAAACTATTAAAACTAATACGTACGTATTGACTTTTAACGATGATCCAGCACAAAAATCACGACAGGCGTTTTGAGAAGAAGTTTTAAGATTATTGTTGTGCCTTTGTTCTTATTGTAAGACATAGTAAAACTGTTATTGTAATGCTGTTCGTGCGTTTAAATTTGGCATAAAAAAATATCAATTTTTTTAGATAGTATAAATATTTTTTTATTTTTCAAATATTTTAAATTAGAATAAACAATGTTAATTTGACGAAAATAATAAAATAAAAAAAACATATTTGGCTGTAAATGGATGAAGGTTGTAGGAGGGGCTAAAAACCTTTCAAATATCTTGTTTTTCTGTCAGTAATAATTTAACTATACCTATCTATTGGTTTTAGGGAACATCCCGGGGCATCCTTTTCGAGTGTATGTATTAGTCAAACGTGTTTGATAAGGAAAAACAAGGACTTTTGACTTGTAGTATCCTATTTTATTCCAATGAATAATTGAGAATGCTTCTAAGAAGAAGCCATTCAGTATAAATAAATAATACCCAAAATTTAGATAATCACGTGAATGTGAATTTAATTCATAGAATGTTTGTCTATGTAAAAACCTCGTACTCATTTGTGTGAAACTGCTCACACCTGAAGATATTGTAATCGTCATTCATTATTTTATCACAAATTCTCAAAATATGTATGTTGATACACGCCTGAACAACATTTTGAAGTCATCAATTTGTCTGCATTGATGTAGAATATAGATATCTTTATATTGAGGTCTCACAGAATTTTGCAAATTGAAGGAGAAAATATGAAACTCCTTTTGCAACCTAATCTCATCTCGAAAGCCTTTCAAAGGGGGTGCAGATCGGCTTTCCCGCTTTAGCACTTCGAGGAGAGGATTCCCTGGAGAAGAGGATTTTTGGCACCACGCTAATCCTTTGGTCCGGAAGTGGGAGTTTCGGGTGTTCGGTATTTCTTGGCTTTTACTGGTAATCAATATGGATTTTTACAACTCTTTCTCGAGTTTATAAGCTCATTTGTAAATAAAATTGGTTAAAAAGAACTCAAGCAATTTTGAAAAGATTTTTACTTCAAAAGTATACGTTAATCTAAAATCTAATCTTGTTTCAAAATCATTTAATTTATGTATGAATAGTTTGCACTACGTGATAGGTTAACGCGATTTTAGCTAATTAAAAATAATTATAATAAATTGTTCATAATTAAAATTATTCATTACAAAATACATATATTTGGTTAATGCGGATGAGACCCCCCTCCCGAACGCAATCTGCAAGTAGAGTACTTCTCTAAGGCAACCAGTAAATCTAGGTAGAGCAACTCACATATAAATGTAACTACATAGCAATAAACACTTGAAGAAAGAATTCCTATTATGCATTCAAACACACTAGTATATACATTCAAAAATGTAAAAAGTTTTAAGACAACTCAGTTCAATTCAATTTTATTTGCTTAAAGAATTCCCCCATTACAAATTTCTGTGTGAACACTAAACTCAATCACAAACACCTACAATTACAAAACATTTTCGATAATATACTAAATATTACAAACGTATATTTTCTGGACTATTTTTACACAGAACAGATAATATTTTAATATAATAGTTATGTTTATGCGTAACACACAAACAAACATTTACAGTTGCTTCATAATATCAATGTAGTTCGTGAAACGTTGGGAGGACGAAAGAAATAAAACATGAATATCATTAAAATTGCATTTCATTGGCCTGCTAAATTAGTGTGCATGCTCCAACCATTTTAACAACAATATTCATAATTACAAACTTGCAATTTTACAGTTACAAAAGGGCAGAATAGAACAAGGTAGTAATACCAAGATCATGAATACCATACATAATGTATTACTTTACTATTTTATTTGATACGCATTTTTCGATAAAAAACACAACGGCTCTGAGTATTTGTTTATATTAATAAGTTAAATGTGTTGGGAAATAAAAATGCTAAGAAACTCGGACTGTCCGTTGGAGTGATACACCTTTATCTGCTGATGGCGTCTTCTTATACAGCGTGGACCTTGAAGAGAACATGGTAAATGTGTTTTCATTTCGCCACTTAACTAACACAAATTGAAATCTGATTTCGACGCGGGAAATTCCCAAACGTTTGTTTTAAAAGGTTCTATTACATTTTGATATCGTTTAAGTAATCTATTTTCTTTCGTAGAATCTACTTAACACAAATTAATCAATGAGCAGAGATTATTAAAATTCAACAACATTCTAGAAATTAACATAAACATAAAAATTTGATTGACGATCTAACAATTATTAAATACTTCACATTTCGGAAATTCATAGAATTCAAAACAGAATGTTTTGTAAAACTCTGATGAGATTTTCTGTGATATACCATGATATTTGACAACAGAATTAGTACGGCAATATAAAGGTGGTAATAAATTTAGAATTTTCGTCATAAAGTAAAAAAATTCTCGTAGAACTACATCTACGAAGATTAAATAAAATTGATGAAAGGATGAATTAGAGAGTAACTACAACACAGTTTTCATATTTTGCGATTTCGCTGAATGAGGGGACAAAGGAACGTAATACAAGGCTAGACTTTAAAAAAACCAACAAAGATTGCTCTTTCTCAGTTCTTTCAGCTATAGAAATTTTATAATGATATTATTTCTTACAAATGTATTTCTTCGCACTTCGTATTGGGAGCATAACTTTACTAGGAGTTCTAATGTTTTATAGTGTTCTAAATTACGTAACTGGCATATCATTAATACTACCATTTTGTACAATGGATCTTTACATCTCAAAAGAACCATATTAATGCCATTCTCTTTTGTGCTGCATCATTTCTGCGTCATTTGTGCTCAATATCTGAATCTGTGACAGGAGTATAAGGAACAGCAAGGAGGATTCACAATCCAATATATTTGTATTTTTTAACATTTTATATGAAGTGTCATATTTTGAATTTTGAAACCTACGTTCATCGTCGTCGAATCTTAATTTGGCGTAGTCTAAAACAGTTGGTGGGGTGACTTCCTCAATCACGCGCGAATCCTATTCAATCATCAGGAAATTGGAGCTCATCAAATTGAAATTCTTTTTTAAGTTGGTGTACCAATTATATTTGTTCAGTACATCTTCTCGTCTGTTCAGGTGTTTTAAGAACTTGTAGCACTTCTTTACGTGATTGTCTTCCGTCATGTTTAGTAATTTCACCCAATATTTCATCGTTCTCTGGATTATCTGACTACTCAAAACCAAGGACCCTATTTCTGGCCTCAGCATGAAACTCGGAAAGGACTTTATGACGTAATTCCCAGACTTCTGGTGCTTACACAAAAGTAGAGCTCACAACGGCGTCGGACAATTATTATTACTATTATTACTGTTATTTAATTCTTGTGAGTATTAATGTGAACAAGGAAAGAATATCTTCTGTTCCGACTAATGATAATTATGAAAAAAAGTATGTAACAAGTTGATTGAATCAATGCCTAATAAACTTGAGTTACTAGTACATACCCCAGGAAGGTATGTTACGCATTTATCATGTTATTTATATACGTTTTCACTCATCTTGTAAATATATTTTAAGTCAAATGTTGTGTGTTCGCATTTACATGCACAAGGATCTATTATTGGAAAAGAAAATACCATTTTTAAAGCAGCGGAATTGGTCGTCAACAAAATAGGACTATGTGGACAGTAATAGTTTATTTAATATAGTTATTACACTAACAATAATGACCCAATTGTTAATATTTGCATTTATTTTTGAAGTAGCTGATTGCTGACAGGGGTTATTTTTAAATTACTTATGTAATAATATTGATGAAAAATACTTTTGAAACGGTTTATAAATTTACCCTTCAGTTTCAGTTTAATTGGTTTTCATATATTAATATTTTTTTACAATACCTATAAATACAAACGTTCACAACAAAGAAATAATTCTAACATTCTTCGGGAATTGGTCTAAGCAACTAGATCAAAATTTGAAGAAATGCATTGTAAAATTTGCATCATTACTTTGAGGTGATAAGGGATGTATTGGGTATGGGATGAAATTTTTATTCTTTACTTGTAATCGAATGGGGTGAATGTTGGAGATCAAATGTTCCCGTACGGAGGCTAATTCAAAGAAGTTCGCGTGAGCACTGCAAACGAGGGTTAAATATAGAAAGGTTATTCATCATCGAACGCATTTAACCAGTTCAGATTGTTATCATCTGATGTAACACATGAGCTGCGCTACTTTTAAGAAGTTATCCTCCCATAATTACAAAGCGTTTGGGAGGGCTATCACGTGCGTTTTAAAGTACGTGGTCTTAGATTTAAAAGAGCCCTAAAAAGCTAAATTTTTCTCTCGTTATTACATCATATCCCTAATAGACTAGAAAATGTTCTTATTGCATAAAGTACACTTAATTTACAGCAACCAAGAAATACATCAATATTAAAAATATTGGTAAACACAAGCTAAATTAAATATAAATTAGCATTTTCAAAATATGTTATAATCTATGTTCACTATTATCGAAAACAATTCAATATCTCCATATCCGACGGAACGAAGGAAAGTAAAACTAGTGGTGCTCAAACAGCACGTACTTTCTCGTATTTTCAAGCAAAATTGCGCGAAATGTAGGCGAATTTACCACAATGACGCACAATTAGGCAAATAACGACATTGCATGATGAGTATTTTAGCAGTAAATAAAACTATTAATTCATATTAATGCGAAAGAAAAGGCAGTAGTCATTATCATCTTCTGTTATCAGTGCGGCGTTAAAACAATGGACAACAAGCAAAAACAAGCAACAGGGAACGCTAATTCGTATGAATACACATTTTGACAATTATAATTGTTGATACCGCTATCAAAACAATGAAAATAGATATGAAACGATAATAATTAAATATAATATATTTATATACATCAAAAACACTCGGTTTTTACAAGCATTACTTTTTATTCCCAAATTTTATTAAGCAAAGCGATACCATCTATTTCTTTTCACAATTAACTCAATTATTGAACGCAATTTAAAATAGGTTTTAAATAATTTCTAAAACAGTCATTTTAAAATTTATAACAAAAGCTCAAAGAAGAAACGAACAAAGACATATTAAATAATATACAAAATTGAGGGCAACTCTGCGAATGCTGGCAGATCCGGATTTGATTCCCCCGGCTAGTATTTCAATTCTTTGAAAATGTATATTATTGCTTGAAATTAAGTTTTCAATGTTGGTAGAACGAGTCAGTCAATAGTAAAAACGACAGTATTGCAAGGTTTCAAAATGCAGAGAGACCATGATTGGATCATAACATGCCAGATAATACCATTGTTCAAGAGACATGTACGCATGGTGGAGATGTTCAGAATAGCTGTATCCAAAATGAATAAAAAAGGAGTATTATATTATTTGAGATGCCTAGTAAAGGGAATATATTAGCTAACTTACTCAATCTTATCTCAACCAATTTATCCCCAGCATCATTTTTCAACCAAGATTTTTTCTTGAATTTTTCTTTATAGTATAAATTCAATTCCACTCTTTCTATCGTCATATTCCTTCATTGTCACATAATCTGCGATATCATGTTTAAAATTTATCCTATTATCTGTGGGTAAAATTGTCTGAATACGGGATAAAATCTCTTTGGAGTTCTTAGTTTCCTGATATTCAAACTAGTGTACGTCTTCATCGGCAGCACTAACTTCCCATTACTACCGTATTTGTCTACTAGCTATCTATTTGTGCTATCAGTCATTCGGCTACTCTTCACCGTCAAATAACATACTCTGATTCTAGTCATTTGTTTTCCCTAATACAGTTATCTTTGCCTACCGAAATATTAATCCAACCTCTGGTATTCAGTTCACACTCAAATTGTCGCTCAATACACTCGATCCCGAAATCCAGTACCAACAGCTTGTATATTTACCACTAATCAGGGGGGGCTCGGACTTAAGCCAATGAGCCTTGCGTCACAATATTACCACGAATTTAAATGTAATCAGATACCAAAATTATCACATAGTTACAAGACATTGAAAAAGATTTATGAAGCATTTGTTTTAAATATTGCATCTTGTACACCATCGAGTTATTTTTGGTTAGTTATGGTTGGTTACCGTTGAAAATTGTAATTTTGTACCACCAAAATATTTCTCAACTCGCTCTCCATGCAACATGGCGGCCAGAGTCTGGACTGTCTTTTCAAACGAAGTGCCTGTGCGGTGGTCACGTGATGCAAACTGGCGGTGCGCGGAACGAGCAAACTTAGATGCACCGGAGGAACTCACCCATATATTTTCACCATGCCACTAACAATGCATAAAACCCACGGAAGTCGACTTCCGACTCATGGTCGACTTTCTCATTCAGAAACTGTAGCGCGAGTGTTTTAGCGGACTGCTATTGCAGTCAAAACTACATCAGGAGCTTATCGCAAACGAGGCAATTATAATTTCCGTGATATTTTGCAATAAATGATTGTACGGGGTCTTCTACGAAAGGTAAGTTCTTAAAATCCAAATTTTGTCACTTCTAGATATACACAGAGAATCACTAAGACTGGATTACAATAGTAATCCACGCGATCACGGAAGAATTAAATACTGCTCAATTTCACACTTTTCTCCCACATCAATTTCATTTTTCCTATGCTTTATTAATAGATTAGTGATTCCGGGCGCGTCAACTAATAAGGTCATTATTCCCGTAAATGTTATGCATGTTTTATCGCGGCTGGTGAAATTGGCGGTGGTGAGGATCTTCCCCCGCTAGACCGCGACATTCGGTGTCGGCCTACTTGTCGGTTACCGGGGTTGTCCCCATCAGCCATCTCCTACCAGCAGGGCTCCGGTTGGGACACGCTCTCCCAACTGGACCCCTGACATGTGTTGTAGTACAGTGCATGTACGTGTAAGTGTAAGTCATGAGTGCGGATAGCATACAGAAAAGGAATGAAACATTGCACGCGGTTCGTGGTCCGTTTGTTAGGGTACTGCTCCGGTATTCGCGTGGTGTTGATTGGAGAAAGCACCGAAAACTACCGATCAAAATAATCGCCCGCTAGAATTCTCCTCCAATGAATTCCGTTGAGTTCAACCTTTATTTACCTAGTGTCGAAACGCTGCCACCGTTGGGACTCAAAAAGCTAGAACCTCCCGGTCAGAAGAACTGCAGTTGACGCCTGCGTAACATAAGTCGGTCCTATGCTTTGTGGTCACCCTGACTTCTTCTCAACGCCTACTCTTTGTGCAGCGCCCTCTAGTCCCGTTGCAGCCTCTTCTCGCTGCGACGCTTCCCTTTAAAGTGCATCCTCGCGTGCACGGTGGGTTGTGGTGGGGTGAGGCAGGCTGGGGGGAGAGAGACGGAGGCATGGCAGGAAGGGGCGGAGTGTTGGATCGAGAGAGGTGGGGTGGGGCAAGGAGGGAAATGTCGGGGCAGAGAGAGGATGGCCAGCACGAGCCGAACCGATGAACGCCGTGGATCTGAAATGGATCAGGGAGGAACGCAGAAAGAAAGTCCAAGTGAGGAGGGAAGAAAGATGGATGTGAAGAGAAAGCGATAGGCAGAAGAGTGCAGAGGAGGGCAGGGAAGAGCAGTGAAGAGGAGAAACAGGCAGAGGTTAAGCGGAGACTGAATAAGAAGGAAGTTCAGCGCAGGAGGCCGGGGGAAAGCACAGATCGGAGGGAATTGGAAAACAGGAGTCGAGGGAGGGTAGACGGACAAGGGGAGGGCAGGAGGATCGGGAGAGATGATTTGTCAGGGAAGAAGAGATGATCAGGACAGAAAAGGAGGGTAGGGTAGGAGAATAGAGGCGTAGAGGGCAGGAAAGGAGCGGAGGGGAGGACAGGAGATGAGAGAACGAAAGGAGGACAGGAGAGGAGTTGAGAAGGGAAGGGAGAGCAGTAGGAAAGAAGACGGGACGAGAGAAAGATGGGGGGAGAGGAGAACAGGGAGAAGACAGGAGGGAAGTAGAGGACAGAAAAGGTGGATAGAAACGGAGGGTGAGGCTGGGAGGGAGAAGAGGGCTTTCTAGGTGGGAATGGGAGGGGTGGGGGTAAGCAGGGCTGAGGAGAGCACAGAAGTCCATGGAAAGGCAGGCCAAAAGGGGAGGGAGCAGGAAGCGAAAGGTGTAGAGGAGAGAGGTAAGCAGAAACGGGCAGGAGACGACAGTACAAGAGAGAGCAGAGAAGGAAAGCGGCTGAGGGAGGAAGCAAGAGATGGCAGGGGAGGGCTGAGGCAGGGAACGACAGACGGGACGAAACAGACGGACAGAGAGACAAACACTTAAAAAAGAAACACTTTTTCGGTACCCCAAAACGTGTATTACCGTTTAAATCAGAAAATCGATTTTTGGCAACATTACATAAATTTCTCTAAACTACGTATATTACTCCGTATATACCTACGTTTACGAGAAAGTAAAAAGCAAAGAGTTAATGTAAGAAAACATAAAGAAAAAATTAAGAAAGACAGAAAGGAAGAAAGAAAAAAAGAGAAAAGAAATAAGAAGAGAAAGAAAGAATGAAGGAAGGAAAGAATGACGGAAGAAAAAAGAAAGAAAGAAGGTACGAAAGAAAGAAAAAAAGAAGGTACGAAAGAAATAAAGAAAGAAAGTCAAAAAGAAAGAAGGAAGGAAGGAAAGAAAGTAGGGAAGAAAGAAGGAAACAAATATCAAAGAAGTAAGGAAAGTAAAGAAAGGAAGGAAGGAAAGACAGAAGAAAGTAAGAAAAGAAAGGGCGCGGTGAGCTCCAGAGGCAGTGGCACCGGTTGCGCTTGCGACGTCCGCGGGCGATATTTTCACACACGCGCTGCTCACGGCGCCGCTCCCTTTCGCCCAGCAAGGGGAGCGCTCCCTCGGCTCCCGCGAGAGGGAATTCTTTTCAACGGATCGCCCATTCTTTTGCTCTATTGTTCCCTGGCAGAAAAGTTGAAACGAAGGGAGGCCAGATGCAATTTGTTCTCTTGTATATAACACTATATTTGCGCACTAAATACAATTTATGACCATTCTAAATCTTTGGTTTTCTGAAATTATACCTTCTGACTTTCTTCATTCTGTTAATATATTTGCCAAATTATTGTTCATTTTCTACTTAATTATTAATGTCTTTATATTATAATCGAGTTACCTGCGTCTGTGTGTTCTTTCGTCCGACCGTCAGTCACTTACGGTTTGATCATTTCTAGCCCACTGACAAAGGACAAGCTATTCAAAGCTTCTGGGTCTCCTGATGAGGAACTGAACCTACTAACTTTTCATTCCTACATTTTAGTGTACGGAAGGAAAGTACTGAAATCACCTCAACAATATATCCTAGAATATCGGTAGTAAAATTCATACTTACAGTTATTTTCAGCTTTATCCTCTCATTCACGTCCGCATTAAAGTCCAATTGTGCTATTCTAAATATGATTATGATTGGTGCAGGTATATGAAAGAAACATGCAGTTTTGTACCCGAAAACCGGTGTGTATCTATATTTGTATTTGACACGCTCTGAAAGATTAAAGGCATATGAGCTTAAACATCTAGGGACTAACGTAAGTGGTTTTTTTGTATATTAGAAGTTCACCATATTCGATGATGTCAAAATTAAATGGACTTTCTTCACAATAATTGATTTTATAGATGTACAGCAAAATTCTTTAACAGCACGAACTGAAAAGTTTGTTATCTTTATTTGTACGTAAAAAATGAAATATTTTCAATTGTCTGATTCGTACATTTTTCTATTACATACTTCTCCATAGTTCGTGCTCTCTCCATTCTTGATTTTGCATTATTCTCTGTCTCTAAGAATCATAATGCAGTCTTAGGGCAACAGTGGAAGAGGCACCTTTCAATGCCTCTCGTACTGTTGGAATACCATCCCACTCTCCGAAGGTCTTTTCAATTGCCTAATAACATACGAGATTCAATAAATTTCCAGGACTTATTTCCTACGTTCACTACATCCGAGGTTTATGTTCACTATAACCAAATTTTCTTAAGCTTATTTGTAATGTAAGTGAAACGGAACCAGTGACTTAATTCACTATTACTGAGGGTTCATTACATCAGAGTTCACTATAACCGAAGTCGACTGTACTAAGAAAGGATTGTTTAATGCAACCCGCACTAAGTATTTACGGGGTACATTGCAGCGAGCAGCGCATGGTTAGGCTCGTGCCATGCAACCTCGGGTGAGGCTTGGTGGGGTGGGAATTCAATCCAATCCAATCCAATCCAATTTAATTCAATTCAATTCAATTCTGCCCGATTTTCAGTACGGAGGCTCATACCTTGAGGCCTGATCTTCTGCCTGGCCAAGCAAATTTCACTACGATCATTTCACTGTCTAGCAGAGAACGGAGGCATCACTCTGGCGACGAAACTGGCGATTTGAATTAGGCTCAGAGGCTTCTTTTAGGCCTGATGATATTTTACAAGCAGTCAATCTACAACTCGGGGCTGGCTGCATTTCCTCTCTTTGAAGGAAGGCGTATGAAGACGTTTTTCGCTCTTAAAACTTCCTCGGTTTCGATTGGGTTTGAACCCGATTTGGGTACATCAGTCAATATGCTAACTCTTATTTCACTCGAACCGGGAAACCGGGAAAACGTACGTTGCACAAGGCGGGTGGGGGCTGGGGCGGGAATGGGTGGGAGAGGGTTTATGCAGGGATGGACAGTGGAGAGTGGGGAAATATGAGCAGAGATCGGCGTATAGAGTCCGGGGGAGAGCACAGGGGGCAGAAACAAAGGAAAGGGCACAAGGGTTAGTGAAGTAGGGCGGCGCATAGTGGGGCGGGGATGCAAAAAATTGCTTCAATTTTATACTGTCGGTAGAATTCCTTTTTTCTGTTCGCAAGATGATTGTGATAAATATCCGGTCAATGGCGGGTTAGTTTAGGTTGTTAGGTACAAAGTTGAACAGTTTGTGGAGAATTTTATCGTAAAGAAAATGCTTATAAAATGTAAACCTGAAAAAGCACTTCCACAGCAAAAAAGGTAAGAAATTAAATGCGTTAAACTTGGCCCTTGATCAGCAAAAAGGCTGCTGAACAGAAACCTCAAAAATGAATTTCGATATCGTAACACACACAGCTGAAAAAGCTGGAATAAAATAGTCTTTACGAACACTGTAAAACATACTTTGGTATATCCAGATACTCTCATATACAACAGTTCTTCGCAGAACTAGAATATTGATAAGATTGACTTCTCACCAGGTTGTGCACCGTGGATTAATATTATGTTTTTGGATAGTAATCCCAACATCCTTGGTGGCACAAAGCAATCCAAATGAGAATAACAAATTTAATAATAATGAAGAAAAGTTTGTTTAAACGTGTGGATGACAGGATTTATTATAGTATTTAGCTTATTAAAGAACAGTTTTTACTTGGTGAAATAACATATAATAAGTAATTAACATTAAATGACAAATTATTACACATTACAAAACACAGATTATAAAATATTTGAACTCCCTAGTAAATTTTTGAGTTGATAAAGTGAGATACAGATTATGACACATTAAAAGACAAATTGTTTCAAATGAAATATGAAATTATTACACGTTATAAAAACATAAAATATTTGAACTCCCTGGAGGATGGCAGCTGCTTTGTATGCAATGCGTGACGCAATGTCGATTGAAACATGTTACGCTCCTCATGTACAACCAACTGTTGAGAACTGATACACACAGCTTGCACAATTGAATTCTACAGACTGAGAATGCGCAAAATGTCCGTCCAAATTGAACATGGGGAAGACTAGAATAATTAACATCGCCCGCTTAGCAACACCGTCAGCACCGAAAACGTTTCTCACACTGCTCTCGCGGCCAGTACTCTGTCAGCTATTGTAATCGAATAATCCACAAAATTGAAGATGTCTTTTGAATTTGGCAGTGGCCGTTTATTATGAAACACTTCAAACATACAATTTGCCTTGAGTGACGAGAGAAAAGCATCACACATACTGCGTCGCCTTGTCTGTAGCATTTGACACCAATCGGTTGCACTTGCAATTGGATAACACAGATGGCCACGGATTAAAAGTAAAGAGCGAACTGACCTACCTGAACTGTCTCTCTCCTGGTGTAATCGTCCCCTACGTCCGCCCGATTGTTTGTTGGTTGGTTTATTAGTGATTCCGGGCGCGTGAACAGCTTTGGTCATTAATCCCGTAAGTTGAGTGCATGCTTTTTCCTCGAGCGATAGCGGTGATCTTCCCCCACTGGATGGCGAGATCCGGCGCCGACCTACCGTCGGCTAGCGGGGTTTCCCCCTAACCGGGACTCTCCCACCAGCGGGGCACCACCCCAGCCGGGACAAGGTCTAAGCTCCCGACCGGTCTCCCGGAATGAGTGGTAGTGTAGTGCATGTTCGTGTAAGTGTGTGTGTGTGTGTGTGTAAGGGGAGAGGATCGGACAACGAAGAAGAAGGAAATATCGCGCGCGGTCCATGGCCCGTTTTGTTAGGGTACTGCTCCGGCATTCGCCTGGTGTTGATCGGAGAAACCACGGAAAACTACCGATCAGAGCAGCCGGACGCTAGAATTCTCCTCCAGAGAGAGACTGAATTCCACATGGCTGAAAAGCTAGTGCCAAAAATTCTGCCGCCGTCGGGACTCGAACCTAGAACCTCTCGGTCAGAGGCGCTGCAGGGACATCAGTTGATGCACTGAGCTACCGCTCCCGATCGCCGCAAGATTGTTGTTGATCCAATGCGTAGTCGGAAAGAGATTACTCTTCATCGTCGTCAAGGCTAAAGGAGGAAGGAATGTTAACTTTGCTTTATCCAACAAATATAAAAACTTTTCTGTTCCATAAAGCAACGCCCGAATAGTAAATATTTAATGGTTAGAAGCCTCTTACTAGGAGCTTTTCTACCACAACGCCACAGTGTCGCAAGCAATAACACACCGTGTATGATAATTCTTGCGTCGCGTCGCGAATGCCGGAGCAGTACCCTACCAAACGGGCCACGGACCGCCCGCGATCTGTCCTTCCTCTTTCTTGTCCTATCCTCTCCCCTTACACACACACACACACACACACACACACACACACAAACACACACACTAACACTAACATGCACTACACTGCCACATATTCCGGTAGACCGGTCGGGAGCTTAGAGCTTGTCTCGGCTGGGGCGGGGCCCCGCTGGTGGGAGAGTCCTGGTTGGGGAAACCCCGCTATCTCCCATCCAACGGAGGAAAATCACTGCCATCTCACGCAGAAAACCTGCACTACGCTTACGGGACTAATGACCTGGTGGGAGAGTCCTGGTTAGGGGGAAACCCCACTATCCGACTGTAGGTCGGCGCCGAATCTCACCATCCAGCGAGTGAAGATCACCGCCATCTCACGAGAAAAAGAACATGCACTATACTTACGGGACCAAAACAGTTTACGCTCTCGGAAACACGAAGAATGCAATCAATCAAGCTAACCTGGCGGAGTTGCATCGGCCACCCGCAGAGAATGCAGTTTGCGGGCCAGCCGACGGCAGCGACACCAGCGCCGCGGCGGCTCATAGCTCAACGTCCGGCCAGGCGACCGCCTCATCCGTCACAGCGGGGGCGGGGGTGGAGAGCAGGCGAAGAGGAAGGTGGAGAAAGTGGTTGAAATCCAGGGGCGAAAGGGACACAATCGAGCAATCCGAGCGTAATAAAAGTTCTGGAAGACAGTAAATTAGATACGGAAGAGAAAGTGATCTCTCAGATGAAATAGTGGATTTTAAAACGAACCAAACTGATAAATTTAAGGAACCACGGTAGAAAAAGAGGCAGTTCTAATAAAATTAAATTGTGACCAAAATGCAATGTAAATGAAACTAGTGGACCGACAACAGTACATACGTTCCCGCATTATTAGTAACGGCTGCTTCGCAGTATTATAGTACTACTACTGGAATCTGCAAATGGGTTTCCAATCAGCAAACCTTTTTCTGCGACAAGACTGGAATTCAGGTTCATCGAGGTATCTCGCAACACAATTTACGACCAAACCATGCAGTCGATCTGTCGCAATCACTTGGGCCGAAGCTTAGAAGTCCGTCACTCTCGTAATTCCCAACACGCAATTCTCAAACTTTCAAAGAGTGCGACGAAAATAAAAAAGTGTGCTTTAGGAAAATGAATTTTTTCAAAAATAAATTGCATTAGTTTGAAGGAGAAATTACATGAAAAAGACCTTCTTTTTTTAAAAAAAATACTCGTTTTTTAAAAGAGCCTTCTTAGGGCAGGTTTTGTTCACGGAAAAAATCTCTATCTTCAATTTTGTAATTTTGAAATGTTAACTTTATGCAATTTTCGAAAATACAGAGGTTTTACCGGAAATGAGACTTGAACCATTCATTTAACGCCCTTGATCACTACGAGAAGAAAATGTAAAGAAAACTTTTGGAGCCGTTTGGGAAATAATGATTGTTTAAAAATTGCGTCCATTTTACGAAAAAGCTACACATATTTTTGAAAAGTTGTACGTGAGTGAAACTTGTGCACTTATTTTAATAATAGTCTTTAAATATTAGTGTTCATTAGATAAAAAATGTCTATCTTCAATTTTATAGTTGTAGAAAGACGCCGAGAAAAAAATTTAAACTTTTGCAATTTGCGAAAAATAGGGATTTCAAGGAAAATGAGATCTGCTCAATTTTCTTAAACGTCCTTTACACTATTCGAGGACACTGCTTAATCTAAGAGTTTGGAGCCAATTTCGAGAACATTTTAAAAATGTTTCACCAAACAACTAATAAGTGATGAAATATATCTGTGCGCATTTCAAATAAAAATACATTATGAGAATATTGCATTCATATACCTTGTTTACTTTATTTTTAGTACTAAGCAATACACAAAATGGAACAATACAGATTAATTTTTAAATAGATATTGGAGAAAAACACGTATATCTTCTACAAAAAGAGGACCCTGGACGACGATAGTAAATAACGCCAGAACGGTAGGGTTAAGAATGAATTTTCGGAAAAATGTCTGTGTATGACCACTTTCTCATTCCAAGCCTTTTCGCCTTCTGTGCGCCGGTGACCAGTGCGCAGCTGCCGGGTGAGAAGCGCTTTCTCTGGGATTAGCTGCCCTTCGGAGGTCGCGCGTGCCAGCCTCGTGCCAGATGGGACCACGTGAAAAACGCAGCGGCCGCTAGCGTGTAAACACGTAACGTTATGCTCCAGAATCGCAGCTTTAGCATGCAGTATTTCCTTTCACATACGTTTACATACGCGGCGTTTTACTTGTATGTGTGTAGTTCGCTTGGAAATTAAATTCATGTGCCACCAGATTTAAATTGATATACTTCGATTGATTTATTATTGTTTCCGGGAGCGTCAACGTATAAGGTTAATTGTCCCGTAAGTGTATTGCGTGTTTTATTGCTGTACGTTTCGGCGACCGTCTTTCTCCACTCGATGGCGAGATCCAGGGCCGATCTACACGTCTTGGGGGTATTCCCCAACCAGGTATCTCCCACGAACGTGGCACCACCCCCGGCATGGACAAGCTCTAAGCTCCCAACCTGTCTCCCGGCATGTGTGGTATTGTAGTGCATGTTAGTGTGTGTGTGTGTGTGTGTGTGTGTGTATGCAAGTGCGGAATGAGGAAAGGACAGGGAAGAGAAATGAAAGATCGCGGGCTGATCTGGGCCCGTTTTTTAGGGTACTGCTCTGGCATTCTCTGCATCTGGCCCCTGCATCTGGCCCCTGCATCTGGGCCCTGCATCTGGGCCCTGCATCTGCCCACGCATCTAGCCACGCATGTATCCACACATTTATCGTTTATGCTCGAGATTCTGGTGCAAGTAGCTAGGAAGATTTTTTTAAATATATTTTTATTTATAGAACAATCGGGAAATATGTCCACATATTTCCCGAATAATATGCGAAGAAACTGTGCACTCACAGTCCATGTCTTTTAAACTAATTAGCGTATATAAATGTAACATTTGCATGGGAAAATCAATACAATTAAATATAATAATATTAAAAAAATATCCACACACAACATGACTCACCTTTTCTACCAATATATAATACATTAACATTTTCACGAACACAATTACGTTTTAATGAATTTTACACAATTCTTAATATTTTAGTTAATACAGCCAGATAATTTTCTCCCCCATACGTCATAAACAGTTTTTACCGTTTTTTAAACAAATAAATCAAATATTATTTTCAAATATATTTCCAATAGTTTATATTTAAAAGGTAAAAACGTATTTGCATGAATAAAGGGATGAAATGTGCTTGTGATGAAAATCTATTAATATTGTTTCATCTTGAATGCGAGAGCTTTTATTTTTTTGTCTCTTTCCCACGTTATTTTTCGGTCAACATGTAGACCAAGGTATTTTACGCTATTTGCGAGTGTTCTGTCTTGTTGAAGATTTAAACCGGAGAAAGTGAGTTCTATCCAATGCAACCAAAACGAGCGGAGGGTGTGATGGTGGAGTCAACGGCTGGTGTACGCTGCGATGGAGCGGGCGAGGTGGGAGCGATCGCTGGGGGCGGGGGTGGCGGCGAGCCGTGAGTTCCCGGCATGCTTTGCACCACCGCCGCTGACGAACGATTAATTGCGTTGGATTCCGACAGAACGACGCGCCGCCAGCAGGCTGGGATGCACGCAGGAGAGGAGCCGAGGCTGGGGCCGGGAGCAGGGTCGGGAGCAGGGTCGGGAGCAGGGTCGGGAGCAGGGTCGGGAGCAGGGTCGGGAGCAGGGTCGGGAGCAGGGTCGGGAGCAGGGCCGGGAGCAGGGTCGGGAGCAGGGTCGGGAGCAGGGTCGGGAGCAGGGCCGGGAGCAGGGTCGGGAGCAGGGTCGGGAGCAGGGTCGGGAGCAGGTCGGGGGCAGGGTCGGGAGCAGGGCCGGGAGCAGGGTCGGGAGTAGGGTCGGGGAGCAGGGTCGGAGCAGGGGAGCAGGGTCGGGAGCAGGGCCGGGAGCAGGGCGGGAGCAGGGCCGGGAGCAGGGTCGGGGCAGGGTCGGAGCAGGGCCGGAGCAGGGTCGGGAGCAGGGTCGGGAGCAGGGTCGGGAGCAGGGTCGGGAGCAGGGCCGGGAGCAGGGTCAGGAGCAGGGTCGGGAGCAGGGTCGGGAGCAGGGTCGGGAGCAGGGTTGGGAGCAGGGTCAGGAGCAGGGTCGAGAGCAGGGCTGGGAGCAGGGCCGGGGGCAGCGCCGAAAGCAGGGCCGGGAGCAGGGCCGGGAGCAGGGCCGGAAGCGGGGCCGGAAGCGGGGCCGGAAGCGGGGCCGGAAGCGGGGCCGGAAGCGGGGCCGGAAGCGGGGCCGGAAGCGGGGCCGGAAGCGGGGCCGGAAGCGGGGCCGCAAGAGGGGCCGGGGGCGAGGCGGGGGGCGGGGGTGGGGCGAGGTGGGGGGCGGGGTGGATCGGGGCGGGGGCGAGGGCGGGGGCGGGGGCGGGGGCGGGGCCGGGGGCGGGGCCGGGGGCGGGGCCGGGGGCGGGGCTGGGGGCGCGGACGGGGGGGGGGTTACGGTGTCGGCGAATGCCGGGGAGAAACGGGGCTGGTCTTCGGTGTGTGAATCGATCAACTCGAGGAAAGTGACCGGTCGCTAGTGGAATGACTTCTGTTGGTTAAACTGCAAACAAAGTTACATTGAATCGTGATTGCTGAACAGTTCGTTACGTTTTTCTGCCGGTGAAGTTATCTTTGTTGAAAATTAAAGATAGAAATAAGCATAAACTACCATCATAATTATTATTGCAGGATATTCATTACATTACGAAGATATATATTATATAATATTAAAGATATTTAATTGTTACTTTAATACTTACGAAGATATATATTATTTAAATATATTTAATTGATACTTTAATTTAATTGATATTTAATTGTTACTTTACAATAAGTAATCTTACAATACTTTGTTCGTCATAAATGATATTCCCTTAATTAGTATTAACAGAAACCTATTGATTACTATACTACCTGTTCTATACAAAATGATTTGTAACGATACTTGATTGAGCTGTGAGGACACCCAGCAATTTGTAATAGAATAATCCTGTAAGTAAATTACAAATGAAATTGAATTGAATTGAAAATAATATTACAACGGTAACTTTGTGCGAATTTAAATTTATGGATTTTTTTCTGGCACAAATACAGTTTAAAGAAGTTTGTCATAATCTCTATTTTTTTCAAGTATAGCGGCATAAGCAAATAATTATATAGTAGCTTAAGCAAATGATACTCCGCCTAATGAAGTATAACATATTACTTCATAATTTTATGCACGAGTATAACGTTTATTTCTGCAACCCACTTGCGCTGTCAAACGCGCGGGCCTTCTTGCGCACGTCGTGCATTAATTTCCTGAGGCTGCGCGCCACTGAAAGCGCCCGCCTCGCTACTGGCGCTTCTAAGGAGCTTCCCATCCCCGCCGCACGTTGACCTCGTCGCGGCG
The DNA here is from genome assembly GCA_011170035.1 of Teleogryllus occipitalis. Taxonomy (NCBI): domain Eukaryota; kingdom Metazoa; phylum Arthropoda; class Insecta; order Orthoptera; family Gryllidae; genus Teleogryllus; species Teleogryllus occipitalis. The sequence continues at coordinate 62,589 of BLKR01002663.1, forward strand.
GTCGCGCCGAACAAAAGACGCTTCGGAACCAGGCCGCAA
>BLKR01002663.1:67627-95127 GCA_011170035.1 Teleogryllus occipitalis
TTTGTTTTGGATAGCTATTACGACTCTCAAGAAAATAGTCCAGGTTTCCTTTCATTGAGATCGCCTATTTTTCGAAAATTGCAAATCTTCAAATATCCTTTCGGTGTCGTCTACCTACAACTTCCTACAATATGGCAGATAGAGATTATTTTTCTGATTGAAATATGTTCTTTAAAAACAGATCTTCATATGCGTTTTTCGAAAATATGAGTCGTTTACGAGTAATTTGCGAAATATAGGCAGTTTTTAAATTTTTGACAGACTTATTTTTCCAAAAACGTGGCCTTCCTTAATTTTCTTTCTGGTATACACCAAAAGACGGTAAGCGCTCTGCTCGTTTCATTTCTGGCCAACTCTCTTTGAAACTAGAAAAAAAATTTCAAAATTACAAAATTAAAGCGACTTTTTTGAATTGATCAAAATATGTTCCAAAAATAGCTCTTTGAAAATGATCTTGTAATATTTCTTTAAAAAAGAGTAATTTGCGCGCCGTTTCTGTTTGAAAGTAATGAAATTTGGAAAAAAATTAATGACCGCTTTTTTTTGTTATTTTTCACGAATAAAACAAGGAACACTAAAACGAATTTCGTAGATCTCATTGTAGGTGAACTCTGAGTTTTCGAAAATTGAACTTTTAGAAATAATACTAAAACGTATGTATTGTTTCAGCACCACTAGTTCCCAATCAAATGGCTCTCCCTTGGTACTAGTAAAAACATCTTATTGTAATTTTAGTACAATAAGATGAAAAAATCCATTTTTTAATACTTCTTTCTGATAAATCTCGTTTATTTTTCAACTTGAATATTACTTCACAGATTTTCACATTTTACATTGAATTAACTTCTGTACTTTTGACGAACTCCGCGTTTATTACATTCGATTATTCCTCATTTGTGTCATCTATGAAATACAATGGCTATTTGTCCTCTCAATTAACACGACAGAATAGAACTAATTACAGCAAGAGTTCAAATTAGAGAGACATTTGTTGATTGGTCGGTGCCTGAGGAACTGACAAATTCATTGGAATCAGAAATTATTGGTACGATACCAGACAAAGGGTTACACATTGATTCTTGGATATACGAGTATTATTACAACTCACATAGCAAAACAAATATAAATACGGCAATGTTTAAAATATTAAAACATAGAACACACAAAATATCAGTAACTGCTAATGTCTTTTTTCTTACTAGCACGAGTATATTTCTCATCCATCGTAACTAATTACATTACATTAGTTCAACTTCATTAGGAGGGAAACTTTGTTGATGACACGGTGGTTCACACATACTTTGGTTCATCAAATTTTATAGCTGGTAAGGATATTGCATGTACGGATAGTTATGAAGAAGAAATCAAAAAAAGGAGATGTAGAAATGAATAGGAAATTGAATTATGAAGAATGGAGCAGGAACGGGTATTGTATGGCGTGCGACTGACCAGTTGGTTCGAACCATCCCCTGCACTCAGTAGCGGATATGAGATCTGGGAAAAATTCAATTTAAACTATAGAAAATGCCTCTGGGATGTTTTTGGAATGAGGTTTCACGGCGTGGAGTAAACACGAACTGTCACGTGAAAAGCACGAACCGTCACGTACGTGGTTTACTAGCTTGTTTATTTTCATATTTTCATTTTAAATTTTACTGTGATGTACGTTAGAAAAACAAAGCGAGTGATTTACAAAGTAAAATATTGTGTTCTTCTACCTCTGCAAAGTAATTAAATGTTGCCAACACTGTCGTGTATTAGCGATTCATAGTTCAATTTGTAAAATTGCCTTGTGTTTACTTTTCAGCAAAAAAATTAAATTTGCACTTCCTCGCAATATTGCATGCACTAAAAATAAATTTTGAAAACTGATGGGTTAGACATTTCTTGAATATGTAAAAAAAATACTTAACTACGAAAATGTTTCCAAATAAAATGAAACTGATGGAGTTCTTCACTTGCAATAAGATATGTAGATTTATATCGTTTTGATGAAAATCATTATTTAACGTCTGTCGGATTTAATAATCCATAATTAATATGATCGAGAATAAGTTAATACATGAAACATGTTAGTAAAGATGACATTTACCAAGGTCACTTTTACATTAACACTTTATCTGTAAATAAAAAATATCTGGAAAACACGGGAAGATTGAAAGAGGATGGAAAGAGGAAGATCGAAAAAGAAATTGGAGCAGATTGAAACCAAGTTAAGAATAAATTGTATTTCTCGGTACCTTCTTTATTTTTAGGGCTTTTGTCAGTTGCATCTACCAAATCGTATTCCAAAAAAAATACGTGGTATTAATCTACTGAAAATTTGAAACATATGAAGTCATTTTTTGTTTTGTTTTTGGTAAACGGTTCAATTTAGCATTTAATCCATGTTCTTCCTCGTCGACTCACTATATTGGACAGATCGGGATTGCTTTCCCGTGTTTCACATTCATCAATTATTGTCGGGACGTATCGACAGGTGAATATCTAGGTTATTCGGCCTACAATCACCCAGGCATGTGCAATTACACAGGCATTGGGGCAGGCTATTCCGTTTTCAGTGTGACCTAGTAGATGCTTTGAGATCACGATGAACACAAATGGTACATTTCGAGCGTGTGATTTAATTAATATTAACTTTCCTAATTATAAATATTTTGAGACTTTTGCTCAGCCGAACAATAACTACACTAAGTAACGTCCCGTAAACTAAACATTAGAACATTTTTATACGTCATAATTTATGAGCTATTGATATAAAAGTAATTAATCGTCCTTTTAAGTTTTCTTTCAAAGTAATAATAATAAATTACAAATTAGAATGAACCGTTATTCCATTTCATTGAAAAAGCTGCATTTAGTATCCAATTAACTTTTGATGATCCATTATAGAATCATGAAATTCATAAACTGACCGTCGACTGAGTGTTGCAGAGGAAATTGAAATAATGTTTTTCCTTTTTCAAATGTGTATCTCAAAGAATTATGAGATGATGGGTATAAAAGAAAGAAGAATAGATGGTAATTATGAAATAAACATCAATTGTTATTATGAATTAACTATTATTGAATTATGAGTCATTAATAGAAACTGGAAAAATATGTAGCATCAAAATATGTACATAAATATGTAACGATAACAGTAAGAATATGTAATAAATATGTGAAATCAGATATAATGCGTAATATTAAAATGCACAAATTATAAAACACATTAACCTAATTCGAAATTACATTTATCAAAAATTCCGAAACAAATTTTTAAAATAATTCAAACGTTTTAAAAATAATTTAGAGAGCACAAGTTGATGCACGTTTTGAACTTAACAACATTCGCGTAAGTAATAGAAGCTTTATCTATCGCTATCCAGGACCATAGTTTAGCAGCCAAACCAGACGCAATAGAAGCCCTCGTACAAAGTGGCAACTACAACTAGCAAACAATCACTGCAGCGTGAAGCATTCTCATCGAATTGTTACACGTCGGCGATCGCCACAAAGTTTTTCGAAAATTAAGGTTAAAGGTCGCGAAACGCGACGTCCACAATGCTTTTCACACCTAAAGGTGAAAATGATATCAGTCGCGTACTTCCCCATGACTGAGCTAACTGAAGCAGGCGCGCCGGACTGTAAAAACATCCGACCGCGTCAGAATGTAGCGCACCTCCAGTCGACAAGCACTTAGTATTTATGTAGGAAAAAATTATGATTTTTTAAAAATACCTTTTTCGTAAAAATGTAATAAAATTGAAGAAAACTGATAGATTAAAAATATTTTGTGAAAATAGCAAAAAATGTAAAATATGTAATATTGTACTAAATATGTAAAAATATGTAACGAAAAAATGATATTGAGTTAGGATGGCGGATTTGATTTAGGATTTGACAAGATTTCAATTTTGAAACCGGTAAGTAGAAAAGCAAAAATAATGTAATTACATAAAAATACGGTCTCTAGTCATGAATGATTGAATGAATTACTGAACTATGAATTATCTTTTTTGAGAGGATTGGGGCTCTGGAAATCTTCGGGTCATATACTATTTTAAAAATTTGTTGCGCCTTGTCATGAAGCAATGCGTCTCATAACCCCCCCCTGGGCGTTGAGCGATTGGAGTAATCCCCCGTTCCTTTTTTCAGTCATTGTCTTAAGGAGTGATCCTCCACTACGTATTCCGTAAGTCCGTTAGTCGTCAAGAGAACCGCCAGGTAGCATCTCCGCGTACGCGCCTCCTACTACGCGCTCCTGCGTCACTACTCAACGGCCAGAAATGGGAAGGAATTAGGAAACGGGTAGGGTTTAGGACACTTCACTGGGGTTGGACTAGCCCTTGTGAAGCAACCAAACTCGTTTTGTTGAAACAAATTTCACATGAGATTCGACGGGAATCGAACCCGGACCTCAGTGGTGAAAGGCTAGCGGCCTCGCTATGAGCCACGAACGAGCGCTTAACCCGGCTGGGGAAGATCACCGCAACCTCCCGTGAAAAAAATAAACTACGCTTACGGGAATAATGACCATACCAGCTGGCGCCCTCCAAAACAAAATAATCAATCAAGCGAATCCATCACAAAATAAGCAATCAAGCGATCTCACCATCCAGCGGGGAAGATCATTGCCACCTCTCGTGAAAAACTACACTACACTTACGGGAATAATGACCATACCAGCTGGCGTCCTCCAAAACAAAATAATCAATGAAGCGAACCCATCACAATATAATAAATCAAGCGATTTCACCATCCAGCGGGGAAGATCCCCTTCGTGAAAAGCTGCACTACACTTACGGGAATAATAACCATAACAGCTAGCGCTCTCGGAAACAAAATGATCAATCAACAGAGTGAGAGAAAGTGAGCGAGTGAGTGAGTGAGTGAGTGAGTGAGTGAGTGAGTGAGTGAGTGAGTGAGTGAGTGAGTGAGTGAGTGAGTGAGTGAGTGAGTGAGTGAGTGGGTGAGTGAGTGAGTGAGTGAGTGAGTGAGTGAGTGAGTGAGTGAGTGAGTGAGTGAGTGAGTGAGTGAGTGAGTGAGTGAGTGAGTGAGTGAGGCGTCCGCTGCTTCAGAGGGAACCGCGCGCCGGGTGCGGGTGTGTGTCGGTGCGCCGCGGTTGTGGGCGACGCCCTTGGGACTTGCAGTCGATACTGCGACGGGCAGACCGGCTCAGCCGCGCTCCTTTCTCAGCGACTGTCGCCCTCGCCCTCGCCCGCGCCCGCGCCCTCGTCCTCGTCCTCGCCCGCGCCCTCGCCCTCGCCCTCGCCCTCGCCCTCGCCCTCGCTCTCGCCCCGGCCGTCGCCCACGCCCACGCCCCTACCCTCGCCCTCGCCCTCGCCCTCGCCCTCGCCCTCGCCCCCACCCCCGCCCTCGCCCTAGCTCTCGCCCTCGCCCTCGCCCTCGCTCTCGCTCTCAGCTCTCGCCCTCGCCCTCGCCCTCGCCCTCGCCCTCGCCCTCGCCCTCGCCCTCGCCCGCGCCCTCGCCCGCGCCCGCGCCCTCGCCCTCGCCCTCGCCCTCGCCCTCGCCCTCGCCCTCGCCCTCGCCCTCGCCCTCGCCCTCACCCTCGCCCTCGCCCTCGCCCTCGCCCTCGCCCTCCTTCCGTGCACGCACGCCTCTTCTGCCCTCGCCCTTATTCTCTTTTCATTTCTCTCCTTCTACATTCTCGCCCTCCCCCTCGTCCTCGTCGTTCTCATCGTCTCGCTCTAGCTCTCGGTCTCCCTATCGATCTCACTCACTTCCGTGCACGCACGTTTCCCTCCCTCCTCTTTTCTCCTCGCCCTTGTTCTCTTCGTTTATTTCCTTCCACATTCTCACTATCGCCCTCGCCCTCACGCATTTCCTAGTCCTCGCATTTTCCTCATCGTCATGCTCGTCCCTTTCTCCCCTTCCTCATTATTGTTCTCTTCTCCTTTCCCTCCCTCCTCACAGTCACTCGCCCTCCCTCCCTCCCTCTCTCTCTCACACACACGCACTCACTCACTCACTCACTCACTCACTCACGCCCCCGACCCCGATAACTTCCAGTCCACCTCCTCCTCCCGATCTCACTTTCACTTCCGTGCTCGCACATTTCTCTCCCTCCTCTCCCCTCGCACTTGCTCTATTCCCATTTTCCTCCCTCTTCCTCATTCTCACTTTAACCCTCGGTGAAATGAGTGTTCTCTTTCTCGCCTTTTTCCTCTTCCTTATCATTATCTTCTCCTTTCCGTCCCACCCCATTTTCACTCTCCCACTCTCTCTCTCTCTCTCTCTCTCTCTCTCACACACACACACGTTCTCGCTATCGAATCCTCCTCCAGATATCTCCTTCCCCGTTTCCTCTCCTCCTTCCTCTCACTCTTGTATCATTCTCGCCTGATCCTTCATCCTCTTTATCTTCTTCCCATCTCTCTCTCTGATACATTCTCAATCTCACCATCACCCTCGGGCATTTAATCGTCATCGCATTTTCCCCTCTCCCATCCTCCCCCATAATCGACACTTTATCCCCTTTCGCATTCATCATTGTACTCGTTCGCCTTTCCCTCCATCCTCATTCTCATTATCACCCTCGCCTTTCTACACGTCCTCGCTCTCGCAACCTCATCTTGGTGCCCCTTGTCATCTCATTCTTCTCACTCTGTGTTATTTTCGTCTTCACCTTCGCTGTCACCTTTTCCTCATAGTCTACGCCCGCAGCCCGCTCTCCGCCCGTTCCTCGCTCCGCCCGTTCCTCGCTCCACCCGTTCCTCGCTCCGCCCGTTCCTCGCTCCGCCCGTTCCTCGCTCCGCCCGTTCCTCGCTCCGCCCGTTCCTCGCTCCGCCCGTTCCTCGCTCCGCCCGTTCCTCGCTCCGCCCGTTCCTCGCTCCGCCCGTTCCTCGCTCCGCCCGTTCCTCGCTCCGCCCGTTCCTCGCTCCGCCCGTTCCTCGCTCCGCCCGTTCCTCGCTCCGCCCATTCCTCGCACCGCCCATTCCTCGCACCGCCCATTCCTCGCACCGCCCATTCCTCGCACCGCCCATTCCTCGCACCGCCCAATCCTCGCTCCGCCCAATCCTCGCTCCGTCCATTCCTCGCTCTGCCCAATCCTCGCTCCGCCCGTTCCTCGCTCCGCCCATTCCTCGCTCCGCCCATTCCTCGTTCCGCCCATTTCTCGCTCCGCCCATTCCTCGCTCCGCCCATTCCTCGCTCTGCCCGGGACCTCGATCACCCGTGGGAGGTAGCGCCCTGCCAGCTGCCGCGCGTTCTCGCCCACGGGGTAATTAATATCCGTTTGATGCCTTTTCCACGTGGAGCAGTGGTATTACGAAAGCTTAGCTTTAATCTCCAATAGGGCTTGAAAATGTGCCACTTCCTATTGCATGTTTATATATTGGCAGTTTTACGAACTGGCATAGATAATGAATGTCAGCTACGTTGGAATTTTCTCATAAATGCGGTGTACGTTTTGTAGAGAAGGTTTGTATCCATTCGAGTTGGCGTACCTAATTGGGATTTTTGTTGTTAAATGCGACTTGCACACCTCGTTTGAAGCAACGAGATGTGATTCTTTAATTAGTTTTTAAAGAGCACCTCTCACTCGGATTTATCTCATACAATCAGACGACGTCGACTCTGTGGAACAAACGTAGTGTTCAAAGCTCTTTAAATTTTATATCGACAGTTCATGAACTTAACCGATCAATTCCTACGAATAATTAGCCCATTTTATATCTTCTTAACTAGCAATAACGGATTTTGAGTCTTGCCATTATATCAGAAAACCGGCGAGAAATAGACAACATAAGGTAAATTAATCCCAGTCATTAAAGTTAACGAAATATTTGGCCGTCGAAAACACTTTCTTGCTAGCTCTCGCGACAGTGTATAAATAAAAAAAATCAACATCAATTTAGATTTACTGAAACAATATTCTTACGTACCTAGAATCACTAATTGAACATTTTATTGAACGGGACTACATAGCCGTGACACCGTAGACACCGTAATTTGTTAAGCACAGATATAGGAAGGAAAAAGTATCCTACCTCTGATATAAAAAATAGGCGTATACTTGGAAACACAAAAAGAAAATCATTATTTATAAACAATACAATATTATCTAAAAATTTTAATTGAGTTCTGAATAATTTCCGAGTTAAATCTAAGTGATTTGTTGAAAAATTTTTTGGTGACCCAATTAATTTAACTACCCTTTCCCAGTCATTAAGCTAGAGAGAAGAGAAGTTCTTTGATCTTATTAAAAACTTATCTTTTTATGTGGAACATTATTTTTCGCAATCTAATATTACGTAACTCTGCAGATTAAATAGGAATACATTCCTAAAATCACAATATAATATTAATGTGCTTAAAAATGTCGTCCCTTGTCAGAAAAGTTACTTTTCGGGGGGGGGATTTAAAACTATTGAAGATGATTATTTATGTACGTAATTTACACATCACCAGATATATCTATGATTTCGATTTATCCTCGATTGCCCATACGTTTGAATGGAGAAGAGGCTTATCTCTAGGTTTGTCGGACCTCATAACAGCGCCACAGGGTTATAGGGCTTAGTAATGCAGTGCATGTTATTGTGCCCCAAGCATCACCGTAAATTGTAATATTCTCGGGCGAAGAGTAATTACATATTCGGTAATTTGAGCAGTTTAATTCGTCCGAGAGGATTCGCATTGCGTGAATTCGGGACGCTGGGTGGGAATTTCATCATTTTGCTCTTGACATCGCACACACGTAATAGTTGCATACCGTTGCTAGCCATGGATCTTTAAAAAGTCCGCACACATATCATGGAAGATTCAGACGACATCTGGGACCTATAAAACCCTCCAGGTAGCTTGAGAATCAACGGAAGTACTTCAGAGCCTCTGATCGGTAAGTTCTACGGTTTCAATTAAGACACGATAGGATTTTCGACAGGTAGGTCCAATTCACCCGTTGTCTGGAAGAGAATACTAGCGTTCGGCTGCTCTGATTGGTAGAATTCTGTGGTTTCTCCGAAAAATCCCAGACGAACACTGGAGCATACCCTAAGAAACGAACAACTCTAGATTGATTGATTGATTTTTTCATGTTTCCGGGCACGTCAACTGCTTCAGTCATTAGTCCCGTTAGTGTAGTGGGGTTTCCCCTAATCAGGACTCTCCCACCAGCGGGGCTCCGCCCCAGCCGAAACAAGTTCCCGACAGGTCTCCCCGAATATGTGGTAGTGTAGTGCATGTGAGTGTGCAAGGGGATAGGACAAGGAAGAGGAAGGACAGATCGCGCGCGGTCCGTGGCCCGTTTGTTATGGTACTGCTCCGGCATTCGCCTGGTGTTGAAAATCCAGGAAAACTACCTATCAGAGCAGCCGGCCGCTAGAATTCTCCACCAGACAGCGACTGAATTCGACCTAGCTGAAAAGCTAGTGTCGAAAATCCTGCCGCCGTGGGAAGTGGGAACCTAGGACTTCCCGATCAGAGGCGCTGCAGTGACATCAGTTGTTGCACTGAGCTACCGCTCTCGGTAATAACTCTAGACCTTTCCATCTTCCTCGTCCTCTTGTCTTTCTCCTTATGCATACACTTACGGGCCCTCTGCTGGCCCAAATGTTTAGCTTCTCCGGGCTGGGGCACCGCTGGTAGACGATATCCGGATGGAGAAAACCCTGCAATTCGACGTGGAGGTCGTTGCTAGATCTCACCCACCTGCGGGAGTAGATCGCCACCTCTCGCGATGAAACTCATGCACTAGACTTACGTAATCAATTACAATAGAACTGGATGCGCCCAGAAACACGAAAACAATTAATCAATTTTTGACCTAAAAGAAAGGGAGATCGGCAGGCGACTTGGATGGACGAGGTAGCTAAAGGATACCGCCTCAGTGCCTCGGTCGGAAGGGTCACGGTTTCGAGTCCCGCCATGCGCATGGTTGTTTGTCCCTTGTCTTTCATGCATGTATGTTGTCGCGGAATGCCTTGTGAGTCTACTGACCAAAGACCACACAGCCCGCTTATTGACCGTTAGACTGATTCCTGGCGCGTCAACTACTCAGGTCATTATTCCCGTAAATTTACTGCATGTTATTTCATTGGGACGTGGCGGTGATCTTCCCCTACTGCATGGCGAGATCCGACGCCGACCTATCGACGACTAGCGGGGCTTTTCTCAAATAAGGTATCTCCAGCCAATGGGACCCCGCCCCAGCCGGAACAATTTCCGACCGGTCTTCCGGCAGTGTGATAGTATAGTGAATGTTAGTGTGTGTGTGTGTGTGTCGGGGTGTGGAAAGGAGAAAGAAGGGGAATGAAAGATCGCGAGCGGTCCGTTGCCAGTTTGTTATTGAACTGCTCCGGCATTCTTCTGGTGTTGATCGGAGAAACCACGGAAAACTACCGATCAGAGCAGCCGGCCGCTAGAATTCTCCTCCAGTCAGCAACTGAATTCGACGTAGCTGAAAAGCTAGTGTCGAAAATCTTGCCGCCGTCAGGACTCGAACCTAGAACCTCCCGGCCAGAGGCACTGTAGTGACATCGGTTGATGCACTGAGCCACCGCTCCCTGTCGAAGAGCCCGCAAACGCATCTAGTTTAAAAATGTTAATACGTTTCCTCATGAGAGACTTAGAGGATACCTGGCGCGGTTAGTCAAAATCGACGTCTCCTGAAGCTGGAAAAGGCATCGGGAAGAGAAACAGAAAGGCAGTCCGGTGGGTTGTCTAATCTGAACGGAAAACCGCAACTGCAAGTTTGGCCAACATACGCGGTCTGTGTTGTTGTCCCGACTGCATCCAACGAATTCCTGTACCATTAGTAGATTGCTGCCGATGGACGATAATGATCACTATGACTCACGATGAATGGTTTCTCTCGCCTTATCTTAAAACGCATGCTTTCAAATATTGGAACCGTAACGTTGGTAATGGAAAGGGACTGGCAGCGCCTCATATTCCAAGGAGATCTTCCTTGCCGTAAAAACCTGAATACCTTAGGCAGCTATTCAAGTTCAATAGAATGTTGTGGCAAAAACAGAAAAAGAGATCTGTACAAGTCAAGTTCATGGTATGACGTCTGATAGTTTGCGTTTACACTCAAGACAAGTCTACGTAATATGCAATGACATTGCGAATGGATATTCTCTGGAAAAGAACCACTAAATGTGTTCCTTACAAAATCTTGATTTTATTTTTATAGCATTACATACTTATATCTATACTGAGAATCCGAGAAAGGGAAACATATACTACATGAAGTTTTTATACTTATCTTTTGGACGTCAAATATACGTAGAAATGTACGTATATTATGTACGTATAAATGTACGCATGTTACAAAATTTTAATTGTATCACACTATACTCTTTGCACTTTACAATTAAAGGAGTCCGGGAAACATAGCGCGAACTCCCATGTCTCTAATTCTATGAACACGTTTGTTCAATATTTTGATCATAAGATTTGTTTTTAGGAGACATTCTAAGGTTTTTGGTTTAAATAAATAAAATAAGCTTTAGCACTATATTCTTCCAACCCCTTCAATTTTCATAAGTTTAAAACGTGTTTTTAAAAACCACATTTTTCTAGCCGTTGTAAGTTTTCTCATCCATCTAATAATCATATTTTCTAATAATTATATTTCTTTGATTCAATGACATTTTGATCTATACAATACACTACAATTTTGTAGACAATAGATTAATACTGTAATATAGAAGACGAGAAGACTATAAAAACGAAAAGAACGAGGACGAGGATTTGCGCTCTTTATAAATCGTACCTAGTTTAACCAGCTTGGATGGAAATTCAGGTTATACTAGAAAAAAAAATTATTTTGGCCGAGGCGATCACACCCACAAAATTCGAACAAGGAAACAAAATTCAGATCTTGGGAAATTTTCCTTTTGTAACAAAACAATTAGAGATTGAAACAGTTCACCCGCAACAATTTTCAAAGATTTTCCTCTAAGTGTCCGAAGTTTTAGAAATAAGTTAGAACAACATGAGAGTAATAGATATTAAATGAGTAAGTGCTGTGAAGTGCGGCGAAGTGCTGGTCAGTGTAATTCACAGCAAAATAGTGTAGTGTAGTGTAGTGTAGTGTAGTGCAGTGCAGTGCAATGAAGTTTAGTGAACGTGATCAATGAATTAAAAAAATCTAATTTAGCCAATATTCATGTAACTTGTATTAAATTTTAGCATCACCAATATATAATTATTGGATATCATGACAGAGTTGAAATAATTGTTATAATACATAATATTAGTGATAGTATTGAAATAAATTGAATGATTTAAAAGAAAATCGGCCCCAGGTTGTGCGCCATTTTGAAATAAACTGCAATTTATACTCAAACTCGGTCGAGGAATCTGAAAAGCAAATATCTATCTATCTTGCTACTTTATTGCTAGAATCGGCTCAATGAAAAATCATATATTCATTTCACGAAAACATGGAAATTTATTAAATAATTTATAACAATTTTTGGTATTGTTTAACTTTACCCAATATAAAATTAAATGTTTGTCATGACCGTTCCAACCTTATGTCTTCGCGCGCTTTTTCGGCCATCTTTGTCCATCTCCGACGCCACCGTCCTCAGGTCCATACACCATCTTCTCTCTTCTTTTCTCGGAAGCTCACTTCAATTACCGTTCATCAGATCAACAAACTATTTGCTGCTAACATTTCAGTCCAATCACTGACAACTTCGCCCAAGCTCTCAATGTCCCTCCAACTCGTTCACATGAAATATTTTAAGCTCCACTGTCACACTTAGAGTTCCAATTTTGATGTTCTCTCAATATCTATTCCCTAGTAGATGCTTACAAGTCCCCAAAGAAAAAAAACTCCGAACATTAATTGGAGCACGATCCGTTCATGAGCACGGCATCAGTCAGAATGAATGTCTCTCGTATTCTTTCAGCCCTGCAAAGCTCGGTTCTTAATCTCGATTGTTTATTTGCAGATAACATTTGATGTACTTTCGTACCTATCCAATCTCTAAATTTCTTGCAAAACGAACTAGCCGTCTTCACGAATGTCACTGCTTTTTCGGCCAATCCCAGAATTCTATATAGAATTAACTAGCCGTCTCCGCGATTGTCACTGCATGAATATGTTGACCTTGACGACGGCTCGCTTACCGTTGCTATGCTAGCGTATTCACATAATTTATCCTCTTTAATTGACGCCATTTATAATAAATAATTGTACAATATTCAGTGACATATTAGTATGTCACAGTATGATTATTCCATCCTCGGCTTGTACTGTACTCCTTCATTATTACTATTATTATTATTATTATTATTATTATTATTATTATTACTATTATTACTGTCATTATTATTGTAATTATTGTTATTTAACTGCCACCGGGCCACACCCAATTGCAGTTCAAATTAATGTATGTACGTATACTCTGAAATTATTTTTATGCAGTAGTTTTCTATTCCATTTTCAGTGTATTTATGTAAGCCTCCTCAATTTTCTATCATATCGATTTCCTAGAACATTTATACTAAATGCAGGGAAGACTTCTAATTGTCCCAATCACAGCCATCGATACGCAGCAACAAGGAACTTCCAGAGTCCGACTTTTGCTCATCAGTGTACCGTGTCACAAGTACGTGCTGTTCCCTCTGTGTGCTCTGCACTTTCATATTTAATTTTCTCTTTTCTGTTTACTCGGGCCAGAAAGATACGCCGGATTTGCATTATTGAAGTTTATCTGGCATCTTGTTTGTTCTGGCTTTCCTGATTCAAGAATTTTTAGTTTCGCAATTTTCTCTGTAATAAACTGGCTTCTGCATTACATTAAAGTTTTAATGAAGACTATTTCCGGTAATTAAAAAGATGAAGAAATTCTGGCATTATTTGGATATAATGTTAAATTGACGTTACAGATATTGTAGAAAAGCAAATTTGTTAATTCGGTTACCCATGCTGAACTCTCCAATGTTAAACCCAAATTCTCGAAAGTTATATGTCTGTCAAGAAAATTTCGTAATCCGCCAAGCATTTGTGCCGCCCCGCCAAGCTTTGGGCCCCACGCCAGCTGTTGGAGCCCCGCGGCGGCTGGGCCCCGCCAAGCGAGTTTGGTCTCGCCGGCATTTGGGCCCCGCGCCAACATTACCCCAGGCCCCGCCAAGTGTTTGGTCCTCGCCAAGCATTTGGGCCGCCGTGTTTGGGCCCCCTTAAGCGCATTGGGCCCATAGCTCATTTGGACCCCGCCAAGCATTTGGGCTCCGCCAAGCATTTGGACCCCGCCAAGCATTTGGGCCCCACCAATCACAAAGGGCCTCATCTGTTCGGGCAGACGAGCTGCTCCCTATCAGGGCAGCGAGCCTGACACTCTACACTCACACTGAGGCCTACGCGTAGCGGTCAGTGTAAATTGCTGATCAGTGTAAATTGCAACCCACAGCAGGCAGAGCGAACTGCACTAGCAACTATGTTTGAGGGGTCGGATAGTTGTTGGCGGTTTCAAGTAGGTAAACTGTCGGGAAGTCCACTTAATTCCTTCTCCCCAGAGGAGGAGAGCAGGTGATCTGCCACCCAGAGGAAGAGAGCAGGTGGCCGTCGGGGTCACGAGTTTAAAGAGAAAGGCACGCACCTGTTTCTTTGGCGACGACAGACAATTCTATTGACAAGAACGATAATTTCTTCGCAAATTATTTAAATGTGAATTAAGCTTGCCATGTAAAATATACCTTTAGGTAGATTTAATAGCAATCTTTGCTTATTTCAGTTACTCAACAAATATGCTTCAGAAAAGTACACATTTTTTTTCTTGCTGTTTTAAATAAAAAATAAATATTAATTCCAGATTCCCAGAACAAATGTTTGATGTCATTATTATTATTATTATTATTATTATTATTATTATTATTATTATTATTATTATTATTATTATTATTTATTGCAACAATGTTACTTTAAAAATAAAAATAGTTTTGAAAAGCCTTACACTAAAAAGCACTTTATCAAGGGTCTCAAGAACTTCGCTAACAAATCATCGTAGCTCAATAGAGAAATTGATGCAATCAGCGCGATCACGAACCTCAAGATCCTGAGATGTCTACTGTTTGAATGCGCATTTTAATCTTTTGTGGCACATTGCGCACTTCTGTACAAGAGAAGATGATAGCACATGCCGAACTTCATCTAGTTTTTCGCGGCTTGAGCACTGTACTTTCAACTGCGTTTCCTTGAATAATGGATCAAGCTTTTTCGGCACGGACATCTTCAGTGCAATTCTATGGTGGCTCCAAATTTTTTTTTTATTTAACGTCAAAAAACAGTTAAAACTGCGTATGACGTGCCATGGGGAAAAGTGAATTGTGTGCACATTTTCAAAATTCTGTGAGCCCTACACTAAGTCATATACTACTTGAATTTTGAATTAAAAAAAAAATATTAAAAGCTCTTATCCATGTTGTCTTCCGGAATAATACTTCCTACCGCGACAACATGGAAAATATAATTTGAATAACTGTATTTCCCACTGAATTCTAGAAGACGTGCACAGATAATGAAGTTACATTTATGTCCAGAAGCAAAACAAGAAGCCATCTCAGCATTTGCTCAATGGATCAGGGAAACTGGACAAAAAACCTGATCGAGATGGTTTAAGGATTCCGATTAAGGCAAAACAGCTGTTACAGAATGCTGTCACAGCGCCGCAACGGCTGCAGTATTGCATGTAATATGGTCTTAGTTAGTTAATTAGTTAATGCCTTATTTTAAGTGGCGAGACTCGGGTCATCAGGCCCGCTCTTCCGTCTAACCACGCAAATTTTGCTACGCTCCTTTCACCACCTAGCGGAGAAAGGAGGTATTATCTTGGGCGACGAAACTGGCGGATTTAAATTGTGCTCAGAGGCTTTTTTTAGGCTTGAGGATATTTTACATGCAGTAAATCTACTACATGGGACAGCCGGCTTTACTTCCCCTCCGAAGGAAGGCATACAAAGGATATTTTCGCTTTTTTATGGTATTAGAGTGGCCATAAAAGCTTTGTGTAGAATTAAAGTACAAAAATGAAACAGCGTCTGATATTTCAATACCTAAATCAAACAAGTAGTTCAATGAAATTCACCATTGCCAGACTACTGTATCTTTCATATTCCACATGATATAATCAATTGGTAAGTAAACGGCTCAGAAAGTAAAATGTATTTGTTAGGCCGAAGCGCGGACTGAGAGGAAAAGCCATTGGAACGAAATAAACTGTTGTTTTTGAGTTTTTAAATAAAATGTATTACATGAAAACTTTTGCAGTTTCAAACCACTATATTGTTATCACAGATTTCATTCAGAAGAAGAATCTTGACCACATCGTAGTTGAAGGAAGACGCAAAAATATTTCTTTTGCGATTTCCAAAAGTTTTTATTGTTCAACTAAAAATGAACCCGCTACTTTTTAAGTGTTCTTTCCTCTGAGAAGAAATTAATTCTAAAACGTGAAGCTATTTTTGAGAAAATTTGAAAGGGTTGTTTATGTTTCATGTAAAGTATCACCAAAATCAAAATACTCTTTTGTAAATTTGTAGGGCTTCTAGTGTGGCCAGATTGATTGTGAAATATCAATGTGGAAAAGAAATCTGAACGTTTTAGGGGCTAGTATTGAACACGGAGAGACGGACAGTTTTCCGAAAACCAGTTTTCCAGTACCAACGGCCTGCAAAACATGAATTCTGTGTGTGTAAGAAGGAAGTAATTAACTACATGAAAGAGCAAGTTTTATTCAATTTTTCGATATCAATAATAGTACCTACAAAATGAGTCTGCTGACAAAAGATTGTTTTCAGCATTAGTTATTAAAGATTGCTTTACATTAGTTAATCTTTACTACGTAAGTTCGAAGTAGGTGCTCAAGTAAATGCTTGATTTTCCAAGTACAAATATGGTATGTGTCATTGATAACGCGCCGACTTCAGCACTAGGCGCCTTGCGCTACTGGGACGGACCTGATTGGCGGTTTCAACCGCTTGCCGCGAGGCGCACTGTAGTCCAAAGCAGGGCCCCGTCAAGCAGGGCCCCACCAAGCATTTGGGCCCCACCAAGCATTTGTGCCCCGCCAAGCATTTGGGCCCCGTCAAGCATTTGGACCTCGCCGAGCATTTGGGCCCCGCGAAGCATGTGGGTCCCGCCAAGCATTTGGGCCCCGCCAAGCATTTGGGCCCCGTCAAGCATTTGGACCTCGCCGAGCATTTGGGCCCCGCGAAGCATGTGGGTCCCGCCAAGCATTTGGGCCCCGCCAAGCATTTGGCCACCAACAAGCATTTGGGTCCCGCCAAGCATTTGGGCCCCGCCAAGCTTTTGGACCCCACCAAGCATTTGTGCCCCGCCAAGCATTTGGGCCCCGTCAAGCATTTGGACCTCGCCGAGCATTTGGGCCGCGCGAAGCATGTGGGTCCCGCCAAGCATTTGGGCCCCGCCAAGCATTTGGCCACCAACAAGCATTTGGGTCCCGCCAAGCATTTGGGCCCCGCCAAGCATTTGGACCCCACCAAGCATTTGGGCCCCGCCAAGCATTTGGGCCCCGCCAAGCATTTGGACCCCGCCAAGCATTTGGGCTCCGCCAAGCATTTGGACCCCGCCAAGCATTTGGGCCCCACCAATCACAAAGGGCCTCATCTGTTCGGGCAGACGAGCTGCTCCCTATCAGGGCAGCGAGCCTGACACTCTACACTCACACTGAGGCCTACGCGTAGCGGTCAGTGTAAATTGCTGATCAGTGTAAATTGCAACCCACAGCAGGCAGAGCGAACTGCACTAGCAACTATGTTTGAGGGGTCGGATAGTTGTTGGCGGTTTCAAGTAGGTAAACTGTCGGGAAGTCCACTTAATTCCTTCTCCCCAGAGGAGGAGAGCAGGTGATCTGCCACCCAGAGGAAGAGAGCAGGTGGCCGTCGGGGTCACGAGTTTAAAGAGAAAGGCACGCACCTGTTTCTTTGGCGACGACAGACAATTCTATTGACAAGAACGATAATTTCTTCGCAAATTATTTAAATGTGAATTAAGCTTGCCATGTAAAATATACCTTTAGGTAGATTTAATAGCAATCTTTGCTTATTTCAGTTACTCAACAAATATGCTTCAGAAAAGTACACATTTTTTTTCTTGCTGTTTTAAATAAAAAATAAATATTAATTCCAGATTCCCAGAACAAATGTTTGATGTCATTATTATTATTATTATTATTATTATTATTATTATTATTATTATTATTATTATTATTATTATTATTTATTGCAACAATGTTACTTTAAAAATAAAAATAGTTTTGAAAAGCCTTACACTAAAAAGCACTTTATCAAGGGTCTCAAGAACTTCGCTAACAAATCATCGTAGCTCAATAGAGAAATTGATGCAATCAGCGCGATCACGAACCTCAAGATCCTGAGATGTCTACTGTTTGAATGCGCATTTTAATCTTTTGTGGCACATTGCGCACTTCTGTACAAGAGAAGATGATAGCACATGCCGAACTTCATCTAGTTTTTCGCGGCTTGAGCACTGTACTTTCAACTGCGTTTCCGATCAAACACGCTCCCTGTGTCGCGATAGCACTCCACCAGCAGCAGTATGGTACTCTTGTTCAGAGTAGAGTAAGACGAATTTTTTTTATAAAACTGCTTGGCACTCTTTGAAAGATTGCGTTCGGAAATATTTCTGCATCACAAATCTGCGTTGCTCTATGCTGAGGCGCATCGTCAGTTAACTCCAAAACAGTGAATGAAGACGCAGCCTGGTTTTCTTTGAGCAGGCGCGACGCAGATCACAGAAAGGGGGCGAATGAAAGGAAGAGGATTGTGAGAGAAGGGTTTGCCGCAGAAATGCAGTCAAAGGAGCCGTCCCAGAAGCAGCGTTGCAATTCTTTCTCTTTTCTCTCAGGACCTCGAATAGTAGAGTTGCGTTTTTAAACTGCTCACACGATATACGCGGGCCGCACCGAGCACTAGGTGGTTACAGTCCATCCCAGTTAAGTTCGAGTCAGCAGCACACCACGGGTGCGAGTAAGCTACGAGCAGCGAGGTGTCCTACTCGAGAGAGAGTACGCGGAGGGAGAGTCCGACAACAGAGTCTTGCGACCAAAGACAGCCCACACTACACGGCGCAGCTCATGACGTCAGAGTCACTACAACCCCGACCACGCGGAACACCAACAACAGAAGACAACCTGTCTTCTATACAGAACATTCTTGGATACTAGAACCGGGAGCGGCAGCTCGGTCATCAAATAAAAGTCACTACAGCGCCGCTGACCGGGTGGTTCTAGGTTCGAGTCCAGACGGCGGCAGGATTTTCTATACAAGCTTTTAAGCTAGGTCAAATTCAGTCGCTGTCTCGAGGAAAATTCTAGCGGCCGGCTGCTTTGATCGGTAGTTTTCCGTGGGTTCTCCGATCAACACCAGGCCAATGCCGGAGCAGTACCCTAACAAACAGGCCGCGCGTGATCTTTCCTTCCTCTTCCTTGCCCCATCCTCACCCCTTACACTAACATGCACTACACTACCACATTCTGGGAGACCGGTCGGAAGCTTAGAGCGTGTCCCGGCTGGGGTGGTGCCCCGCTGGTGGGAGAGTCCTGGTTAGTGGGAAACCCCACTAGCCGACGGTAGGTCAACGCAGGGTCTCAGCGGGGAAAGATCACCGCCATCTCCCGAGAAGAAGCATGCACTTACCGGACTAATGACCAAAGCAGTTGAAGCGCCCAGAAACACAAAGAAAATCAATCAACATATGTATTCTGCAATAAATACAAGTTTTACTGAAGCTGTCATATTTGATATAAATCACGCCAATCCTTTTGACCTGACAGTATCAAGTTTCTCTCAACTTTTATATGTGGAGGATGAGTGAAAGTAATTAAAAGTGATTAAGTTGCTTAAGTGATCAGTTCGGAGTAAAGAAACAAAGATTTTTCAGGCAGTTTTACCTCTCCGAAAATTACGTAATATATTCGGGATTTCCTTGTAACCAAATTGGATGGTGCTATTTCGCTTCGTTTGTAGCTCTGAATGGCACCTGCCAACTGTTACATCATCCTCCAGATACGCGTCTGCACGTCAGCAGAGATAGTTCTCTAACGCATTCGTGATCTCACGCGCGTCGATCGTGATCTCTCGTGATCTCACGCGCAGCTCGTGCAGTGCGCTCCACACACACACTGTCTGCGCGCGTCTTCGCATGTGGGCGAATTCCAGTGTGCGCTGCCGCCCTCGTTGCCCCCACCTCCCGCCTCCATTTCTGTTTTCGCTCCTGCCCCCGATCCCCCTACCCAGCTATCCCCTTCCGCACCGCCGTTAATGTATCTCTGGCTCCGCTCTCATCGCTGTCACAACCCTCTTCCGCACTGACGGCCATGGTATCTCTGGCTCCGCTGTCATCGCGGTTACCACCCTCTCCCACACTGCCGACCATAGTATCTGGGGCTCCACTGTCATGGCTGTTACCATCCTCTTCCGCACTGCCGGCCATGGTATCTCCGGCTCCGCTGTCAACGCTGTTACCACCCGTTTTCGCACTGCCTGCCATGGTATCTCCGGCTCCGCTGTCAACGCTGTTACCACCCTTTTTCACATTGCCGGCCATGGTATTTCTGGCTCCGCTGTTATCACTGTTACCACCCTACTCTGCACTGTCGGCCATGGTATCTCTGGCTCCGCTGTCATCGCTGTCACCACCCTTTTCCACACTGCCAGCCATGGTATCTCCGGTTCTGCAGTCATCGCTGTTACCACCCTCTTCCGCACTGCCGGTCATGGTATCTCTGGCTCCTCTGTCGCTGTTACCACCCATTTTCCATGCCGTCCTCACACGTATCTCTCCGCCCACGGCACCACTAATCTAGCTGCAGTCCCCGTTACCATCACTGCCACTTATGTCGTCCACGCCCACGCTGGCGTCTCCGTCAGTTCTGTTACCGGCCACGCTGGCGCTCTTGCCGTCTTCGCCCCCACCTCTCCGCCCACAGTCCCACTGAACCAGTAGCAGTCCCCGTTACCACCATGACTTCCGCTCAAGTCGTCCCCACCCTGTCTGTCATCGCCGTCATGGCTGTTACCAACCACATTGCCGCTAATGCCGTCCCCGCCCCTACCTCTCCGCTCACAGCCCCTCCCCCCGCAGTCCCCGATACCATCACTGCCGGTCATGTCGTCCCCGCTCTCGTCGCCACCATTATGCCTCATTCACAATGCAAACTTAAACGTAACGTAAGCCGTAAACTTATGCAGTAAACTTTTCACGTAGAAACGATCATTCACAATGGCAAACGTAAGCTGGAACGTAGGTTTTGCCTGAACCAATCAGAATTCAACATATTGATCGATTCGTTTCTAGCATTTTTTTCGACTCTCCTATCGATTTCGCCTTTTGCATCTGCATTATCGAAGGTCACAATTTTGTTTGCCATTTCGAACCAACACTTCGCAACTCGTACCAAAACTCCACAAACTTCTCTGCTCTACCTTTCGACTATACACACCAATACACACGCATAAACAAGAATCGATCTGGAGTCGACCTTCCTTCTCGCGGATTTCGTTGTGCATTTGTTTTTTTCATGCTGCTCTCTGATTGGTCTTCGGTAGAATTTCGACGTAAACTTAAACGTAGAAGCTTGGAGCTTGCGAGCTCTTAAGTTTACGTCTTACGTCTACGTTTACGTCAAGGCATTGTGAATGATCTCGCTATATAACCCATTTCTAGGTTTTGCGGCTACGTTACGGTTACGTTTAAGTTTGCATTGTGAATGAGGCCTTACTGTTACCGCCCACATGCCATCCCCGCCTCCGCCGCTGTTGCTGTAGCTGTTTCTACCCGCACTGCAGCTCATGCCAACCCCGCGGCTGTTGCCGCTGTCGCTTCATTGTAGAGTCCGTTATTACGCGGGGAGGGGCCGGAGTATTTTCTATTCAGCGATTCAACCACGCCTGGTCGACTTCATTTCCTCACAACAACGAATCCACGTCCATTGGACGAGTCTTCGCTTCCTGCCGCGCTCCGATCCATCTCCTTCCCCCTCTCTCCCTCTACGCCATTGGACTCTTCTCCTTCGGGATGCCTCTCTTGCTCCGCCAAAGGGACTCTCGTTCAACTGTTTGATCTTCATTTTTTTCACGAGAAAGGTGAACGAAAATGAATCACATTAAAGTGAATGTATTAAATGAAGATATAATAAAATAATACGAATATTTAATGTGTATTTTCTCGTTAGAATAACTTAAGTGTGTGGGCCCTGTGATAATAATAATAATAATAATAATAATAATAATAATAATAATAATAAATCATGTTGACCACGTTGAGAAACAGTGGAATATGAAAAGAGTCAACATTATCCTGATAATTGTTTCAAGCACCGGAGTCATCCCTCCTAGGAGTCTGATTTGAGGCCTTAAGCAAGTGGGTTTGAATGAAGACCTGTACAAACCCATGCAGAAGGCAGTTGTTATTTCAACAACAAGGATAGTGCAAAAATTCATGGGAAACCATGTATTATAAATTCTTTTTAAAAAATAGATGTATTGTGCTTTGATTTTGTATGTCTGTGCAATTCATTCAAATGTGCCAATAAGATGAGAAAATAAAAATAAATAAACAACACAAATAAGAGTGTTTTGATGAAGTATAACAAGACAAAATACTGATGCAACACCAGCACGTTCTTTCGAGTATTATTTGTAACGGTTACTTTATACAATAATTCTATTTGAACCTACTAAAATATTTCGAAGCAAAAACATTTTTGCCGGTCCTGAAATTCGAACAAATGAATTAAGATTAACCAACTATTTCATTTATTCACTATAACGTACGCCTGAGTTGTACTAGTACAAATTCCCATGCCGCTTGAAAAAGAAAGTTGAATGTCCGCCATTTTCGTGAACTTAAGAGATTTTAATAAAAATCTGACAAAGATATCATTTTGAGAAATATTTCATGAAGAAAAAAATCGTCAGTGCTGTAGTTGTAGGAAGGCAACGAAAGATTTTTAAACTGCAATTTTTGAACTTTCAGTTAGAGAGAAATTCAGAACATTGAGTTATGAGAGAAATTCAGAACTAACCTATTTTTGTAATGATCCATCTTCCCGTCGACCTGGATGCCCGAAGTGGCTAAGAGCCTGTATCGACTCAGAGCTTCGGTCTGAAAGGTCGCGGGTTCGAGTCCTGCCTTGGGCATGGCTATTTGGCACTTGTACCTCATGATCCCATATCAGACGAGCCCGCAAGTGTGTTGGTGTCTAATGTATGGTCGACGAAGCGTGTCATCGGAACGTAAAGTGTAACCAACTGGATAAAAGTCCTAGGGAAAAAACATCGCCTAAAGGACAAAGGTCGTACGAAATTTTATAATCGTAGCTGTGCATGTATTCGTAGACAACTCGCAATCCGGGGAAGGAACGCCTTGATAAATCCCTAGCACAATGAACCGTAGTAATTATGAGTAACGTACCGATGCGAGAACTCTCACACGTTAAACCCCACTCTCTTCCCTATTTTTCCATTTCCATATTAAGCCTGTAATATATTTTTTTAAAGACCTTATTCTCCATCACTTGTTCGATATGCCTGCTAGTTATTTAACAATAAAATACTCCCTTATCAATACAAACTATACTTATTTAACGTTATTATCTAGCAGAGAGATACACACGTGTAATTCAATCGCGTACAATCTCATGTAATTAGTTTAATTTGACACACAGTTGCAGATTCTACAGGCTGTGAACAGGTGGGGTAGAATCAGGAAGCGTCGCACCAGGAAAAATGTAATAAAATGTTCAAGAAGATATCATCCTACAGATTACGATATGAGGAACGTTTCTTTAAGGCCTTTAGTCCCCAAAGTTTAGTGTTTAAGGCCATAAAAAGCTTTTTTAGGATTTATTTAACGATATAGATTAAAAAGACACGCTGAGTGTTGCGGGTTGCATCTGTCCTGAATATTTAAATGCGTGTTTGAACAAATCCTTCATATGTTTTAAGTTAAAGGGCAATTCGTCACGTCACCGTAAAATTCTCCTTCATTGGAGACCTCATTTACAAAGATTGGTTGCGTGTGAGAGCCGCAAAAGGTATCTATAATACTGAAATAATGTAGGAGAAGATTGGCGCAAAATCCCCTTGAGCGAGAATGGCATGGTCCCGGGTGCGGGGCCACGATGATTACGCATGAGGTGACAATAGACTTTTCTCTCGCCGATGTTGGACAGAGTTGATGATGTTTGCCTGCGCGTTCGCAATGACCGGAAAAAAAATTGTGAGCGGGCGTTTTCAGCCAAATACTGGCGACAATAGGGTAGTGAATATTTAGAAATTTAGCAGCAATTAAACTAACGTTTAAGAATCAATTCTCAACTGTCAAACTGCTATTTTGAAATGTTCAACTCAGCCCCATTTAGGACCTTCAATTATAGAATATTTCACTTTTTTTATAAAATTGCTAATTGTTCCAGGATTGTAAATTCACTATTCTTGGCTCTGGGATATCGGCGTCCCTCCTTGCTTAGCATCTTATGACTAAATTTTTTTGTTCGCATTTCATTCGATCTTCGCACACAAGTACACCGAAAAAGAAGTTTTGCAACGTCTGGCATCGTTTGACCTCTACTTACATTTAATTTTGAGGGCAGAGGCAATATTGTCGGGCATATCTCGGGGGCAAAACGGTGCTTCGGAGTGAAATGTTTGTTTCAGTATTGGATTTCGTTTACGTGTTACTCGTGTTTCAATATTGGATTTCGTTTATGTATTATTAGCTTATAAACAAATTCTCTGGCAAATATAATAACACCTAAACAATCTGTTTCTCAGTGAGTAAAATCATAACCATTACTATTTATTTTTAACTTCTCTATTCAAAAGTACGACATGCGTACCTATATATTTTTCTTCTAGAAAAGAAATTAATTATAAACATACAAGTTATTACTACTACTACTTCTAGTCATTCGTAATATGTTGCTTTCGTGCAACTCGCAAATACGTAATGATTAGAAATTTTAGGTACCGGAACGTACCCTAAACTAATCATTAGGGAACGGACTTTATTGTAATAATAAAAGCAAAATATGTACACATATATGTATTTATTTTTTCAAAAATATGTAGGAAAAAGTACAAAATATGTGAAATAAAAATTCGTTATGTTTAAAATTTCATTCTTGAAACGTTTTCCATGCACACTACCTTGCTTATCAGATCTTAACATGTTTTCAGAGAAGCTGAAAGAAAGTTCTACATCTACAGAAGCAATTATGTGCTAGATGCATCCTAAATGTATAATACTTTGCTAGTATATACAATGTTGTTTACGAGGAGTCGGCGCTAAAGTGAATAGTACCGTATACCGTGTGATAGAAAAAGAGAGGGTAAAGGGAGCATATGCCCCCCGACTCCAGAAAAGCGATAAAATAATGATCTGAAAAATGTTTGTTTTATCGAGTTCCGCGTGGGTCTTAGAAACATGTGTAAGCACGTGGTTGAAGTTCCTTCTGCTTCACATTCATCCGCTCCTCCTTGATCCCGAGAACGCGGTTTCCAAGAAGCAGAAGGTGCGGGGGCCGGGGGAGTATGTTTGACAATTAATAGGGATGATCCGGCATTAATACAAGCGCATTGCATGGATTTGCAAATATTTCAGTAACAAAGTTAGTTTCCAAGTAAAATATTGCGAACGCGCTAGTGAAATGTTCATTTTCTGCTTATAAGTATATTAAAATAAAATATGTGACTGTAGATAGAATATGTAAAAATATGTAATTTTACCAAAATATGTAAAAATACGTGAAATAAAAATGGTTTCAATACGTTCAGAATCTCGTGTTAAGTATAAAAAATATTAGTGAATGCAGGTATTGTGGGAATTCTGATTTGATGTTGTTGACATTCTTATGAAAAGAAATAAAAGATGTTATCTTTGTCAACATATTATTTTATTTCTTTTCATAACATTTTATTTCTCATCTGAATGCAGGTATCTTGTCTCAGTAAAAATATGTACTTACATGAAAATCCGTTCCCTACCAATCATTAATTTTATAGAAATGGTTATTTATTTATAATATAATTTAATAATATATTCCCAAGGTACTTGAACTGTACTGTTCCGTCGCGTTCCTCTAGACATCAAACCCTGGATACAGGTAATAAACCAACTAATGCTGATTTAGATTTTCCCTTGATTTCCGATTAAGAATCTTTTTAGGTCAATGGAAGTTTAGATTTCTGAGGGTGGGCAATCTACACGATATACTGCCCTGGCGTGGGGACTGAGGACATGAAGGAAGAACAGTTTGTTCACAGAATATGGGCCATCGCTATTTTGGCGGTCACCTGGAAGCGATTAGGGAAATAAGGAAGTCATTTATCACACTAGTTGACCAACAAACCCCATTCCACGACCAAAATACTTGACTTGACATTTTTATTTGTCTGTGAAATTAGAATATTGGATGTTAACAATATATAAATTAAATGCACCTGCTGCATTTGTAGAATAAACACTTGTTCTTCCATATGTTCTCCCCTTAAAAAGTTCCTCGATTCGAGGCTGAACACAACTAAATCTCTTTTTAATCAAATAATCTAATTTACATGGCTCATCAAAGAATTCTTATCAGGTTAGAATAACACAGTAACTTGCTGTTCGCATAATCGACAGTTAATTGCTGTGAAATGGTTATTTACAATATAAGTATTATAAGACAGCGAGTATACGAGATTGAACAATGATCAAACAACACTTATGCCGAATTTTGTAACCAAAAGAATATTGTAATAGAATGTTACTACTAGAATATCGTAGGATGTTAAAAGGCTATTTAAAAAAATTAATTTGAACTATAATTTTCATTTAAGTTTGACTCTTCATCTTGTGAAAGGTGGCACTGATGCAGATAGAAGTTATACCATGGGTTTATTTAATATTACTTGCATTACACAAAGGATTATTTTTGTTAATAATGAACCATAACTCTTTTTTTATGATATTGATCTCAGGTTTGCGAAGTTTGACGTTAAACAATCAAAGTGAAGACTCTTAATTTATACATCTAAATAAAGTTTAGTTATATATTTTTATCATAACAAAAATGTGAAAATACTTTACTATCTTCTAATATGCCAGGCCTTACAATCGTAAACTTATGGTATGTACAAAATGTCAGAATTTATCGTAGTAGTCATTTTCCTTATATTTCCAATCTGGACTATTTTTTGGTATTGCCCGACCCTCTTCTAAGCTACCTATTGGCGTCTGAAGTCCTTTTATGTTCTCTCAATTTTTCGGATTCCTGTTGGTAAAATTGAAATATGACTAAGAATAATGGTGAAGGGTAAAATCTGCTTCTCTGCATTTTCCTTTAAAAGTAATAAGTTCGTAAGAAAATGTCGTTTGAATGTCTAAAAAATACGCACTCTGATACTAATTTTCACCCAGAACTATCGAATTTTCCAAAAACTGCTTAAGAAATAATTTGAAAAAATAGTACTTACAAATGGGATAAAGCAAAGAAAAATCCGTAATGTAAGTA
>BLKR01002663.1:100127-115127 GCA_011170035.1 Teleogryllus occipitalis
AACAATAATAATCTTGACACTTTAAATAAGAAAGTTGCTATACGTAATTTAGTAGGAAAGAAGTTTGTACATGAATGATGAATGATGAAATAATGACAGTTTCTTTGTTTAGGTTACTCATCCGTAAGGCAGTCTGGATTGCAGCAGCTGCTTGTTACACTAGCAGTTTTGAAGAGGCGGTTGTGATAGTTAACGCTAGGAATGTCATTCAGCTGTAGACAGGAGACGTTCTGGTACTTGTGAGTAGTAAACTTGACGTTCTGGTTGTTGTGAGTAGTAAACTTGATGTTCTGGTAGTTGTGAGTAGTAAAATTGACGTTCTGGTTGTTGTGAGTAGTAAACGTGACGTTCTGGTTGTTGTGAGTAGTAAACTTGACGTTCTGGTTGTTGTGAGTAGTAAACTTGACGTTCTGGTAGTTGTGAGTAGTAAACATAACGTTCTGGTTGTTGTGAGTAGTAAACTTGACGTTCTGGTTGTTGTGAGTAGTAAACTTGACATTCTGGTACTTGTCAGTAGTACACTTGACGTTCTGGTACTTGTGAGTAGTAAACGTGACGATCTGGTAGTTTTGAGTAGCGCTCCAAAATCATTAGTAGGTGGTTTGGTTACGATTGCTACGTACGTGTGCGTACAGTATAATGGAGTAAAAATCACGTCCGCTCTTTGCCCCGATTAGGGGGCTACACTTCCATATTTTTAACGTGGCACTTGACGTAAATCAGCTGCTGACGGTGTTATCCAATCGGGAGCTTAAATGTCACCATAGAGATGTCACATTCATAACGTTCACTGCTACGAAACGAAACTTTTATTTTTTTATTATTTATTTTACGTCAACAACAAAAACAGTTAAAACTGCGTATGACGTGCTATGGGGAAAAGTGAATTGTGTGCACATTTTCAAAATTCTGTGATCCTTACACTAAGTCATATACTACTTGAATTTTGAAAAAAAAAACTATAAATTATAAATTTGTTCAAGTTGTATCAACTCATAAGAAAGAGACTACTGAGTTATGCAGGTTCACTTGTTATTGGCGCACGTTTGTTAGAGACTGGCTCCGGTTGTTGTGTGGGTTTGACTGAACCGACTGAAGGGGGCCGACGCGGCAGAATTGGTTGGCTCATTGTTAGTGTTTCCGGGCGCGTCAATTAGAGAGGTCATTATTCCTGTAGTGTAGTGCATGCGTTTTCATCGTGAGGTGGCGGTGATTTTCCCTCGCTGGATGGCGAGATCTGGCGCCGACCTACCGTCGGCTAGTGGGGTTTCCCCCAACTAGGTATCTCCCACCAGTGGGGCATCTCCCCTAGCCGGGACAAGCTCTTAGCGCCCTACCGGTCTCCCGGCATGTATGTTAATGTGGTGCATGTTAGTGTGTGTGTGTGTGTGTAAGGGGAGAGGATAGAACACAGAAGGGGTAGGAAAGATCGTGCGTGGTGTGGGGCTAGTTTTTTAAGGTACTACTCCGGCATTCGCCTGGTGTTGATCGGAGAAACCATGGAAAACTACTGATCAGAACAGCCGGCCGCTAGAATTCTCCTCCAAACAGCAACCGAATTCGACCTAGCTGACAAGCTAGTGTTTAAAATCCTACCTCCGTCGCGACTCGAACCTAGGACCTCGGTCAGTGGGACTGCAGTGACATCAGTTGATGCCCTGAGCCATTTTCCCCTGTTTGGCGCGGCTGAAGTCGACACGTGCCAAGTAGACAGCAGGTGGTAGAAAGAACGCCACGGTAGAGACCTGCATAAATATAGCAAGCTGTTCGTTGCATACGTTTGACCAGTCGCGATAAGGCATTGAAAGATTCTGATTCACACATTGCAAAGAACTCTGTAACGAAACGAAAATAAAAAAAATTGTTCAAGTTGTATCAACTCTTAAGAAAGAGACTATTGAGGTATGTAGCTTCGATTGCTATGGATGCAAGTTCGTTATAGAGAGAGTGGCTCGGGTTCAGAAGAAATGGATGCCTGAATGTATGTAGAGACATTGTAAGTAATATTATGGTAGTATATATAGTAGTAGTAAGTATATATCCAATTAGTAGCGTTCTCAAGAGATTAAAATATTAGCAAAACCTTGGAGGAAGTTATTTAAGAACATTATTCGGTGGTTCAAGAATTCGGAACAAGTTATCCACGGATGCAGTGGAGATAAAAAGTTTTCCGATTGACGGTGGTAACCTGAATTTACGAACAATATATTTTCTTTGTGTTGGAACTTAATTTGGAGTTTTATTTAAAATTTCCTTGAACGATAGACTGACGTTCAGCGATGTTGGGTAAGTGAAAAACAGAGGCAGCTGAATTTGTTATGTATCTTCACTATGCGCACATTTTGTTGGGCTCTTCTTTTGCGTCTAGTGATAGGAGTAGAGTCGAGGGTGAGTTACTATATTGTTAGCAAAACAGAAAAATCAAATCTGCGAAAATGCCTAGTTTTTCAAATGATGGTATTCTCTGTCTTTTAAACATTATTATTATTATTATTATTATTATTATTATTATTATTATTATTATTATTATTATTATTATTATTAACTTTCATTCATCTTTCAACTATTTATCATTAAAATGTTGGGATGAAATTCTAGTACTGAAGAAAACGTACACAGATAATCTTCTTCCCCATACGTCATATAGAGCTTTACTGTTTTTTGACCAAATAAACAAAATCAAATATGAGAGACACTAGCAATCATAGGCAGCTACGGGTGCATACACTGTTGCGGGAGTATGTTCATTACATTACATTACATTACATCATTGCATTACATTACACGTTACATTAGTGCAATTTAAGATTGGTTTTTCAAGCAGACCTATACTGGGTTAAAGGATTAGGCCGAATAGCAACTCTAATAGCCTGATGGAATTTGTTTGTTATTGCTATATTTTCACTTCGCGACTAAAGATAGGTATCAGTTAAATATAAAAAAACTATTATAACTGACAACCAGCTTTTTAGTAAATACGAGTAATATATTTAGATATTTGGGTGCGTCTACTGCATCTACAATACTATGCAACATTGTTTGCAATAATGTTATACGGCGCTTACCAATGTTTTGAATTACAAGGCATGTTGAACCAGCACTCATATAAACTGTGCTGACTAAATCTCAGCTCTCTGGTTAAGACCCATAACAAGCTCACCTAATTTCTTGCATTTAAGAAGTTTCGCTGCATCCTTCGATACGATGTTCTAATTGCACAGCGCAGTAACATCCACAGTCGTCTCTTAATAAGTTTTACAAAGAAGGAACCTCGTAGCATAGAGTAAAATACGAACTTTGTTCCAATGCACTTGTGTGTGATGGGAAATTTCATTTGACAAAGTTACAAGTGATATTTGCCTTTGCTATGTAGGCCACACACCATGCAATGGTGTTTGAAGGGTTGACGAAACATGTAAAGATGTCTCGCTGGTGCGAAGTCAAAACGTGAGCTGCGGCACAACAATGACTGATAGGCCGCCTATTAATGCCTGTTTTTTTAAAACTCAAAATTTCTTTTCATAAATGCAAGGAGCTCCATCTACTGTTTACTAATATCGATTTTTCAAATTAATTTTCATACATGCCTTTACCATCGAATACACAGCCCACTCTGAAGGATTTGTACTTCATTGCTTCTTCATTGAAATACGCCAGCATGAATTTCTCATTTATATTTAAGATATCTTTATTTTTACAGAAATTTTTTATTTTGTTGTTAGATACGTCATACATTTTCTTAGATTTTTTGGCATTACATTTTCAGAAGCTTCAATAGCAATGAAAGATAGGCATTCATACAGTGAGATTCAACCACGACTGATCAGACGCGAAGAAACTGAGAGAAAGAGAAAGAAAGAAACTGAGAGAAAGAGAAATAAGAAAGAAACTGAGAGAAAGAGAAAGAAAAACAGTGAGAAAGAGAAAGAAAAACTGTGAGAAAGAGAAAGACAGAAACTGAGAAAAAGAGATACAAAGTGAGTAAAAGAAACTACCTGCGAAAAGGAGAAACAAACTGAGGTAAAGAGAAAGAAAATGAGGTAAAGAGAAAGAAACTGAGAGAAGGAGAAAGAAACAGAGAAATGAAGAAAGAAACTGAGAGAAGGAGAAAGAAACTGAGAGGAGAAAGAAACTGAGAGAAGAAGAAAGAAACTGAGAGAAGAAGAAAGAAACTGAGAGAAGGAGAAAGAAACTGAGAGAAGGAGAAAGAAACTGAGAGAAGGAGAAAGAAACTGAGAAAAAAAAAAAGAAACTGAGAGAAAGAGAAAGAAACTGAGAGAAATAGGCGAACGAATTTTTTAAAAATACATCTTTTTTTCTTTTTAAGAAACACAATGGTGCATTCTGACTACGGTAGGAATTGGAGTATTAATTTACTGCATAAGAACCATGTAAAATCCTATTTTACCCTATCACGAAGACACAAAACGAACTTTTTGGTGAAAAACGACATTTTCCCCTCCGAATTAATAACGTGCTGTGAAGTATTACATTACGAAAGTATCCATATTACTCCATTTATACCTACCTATACGAGAACGTAAAAAGGATTATTAATTTTTTCAGTATTAGTTATCTACTCTTTCTAGCGAAAAATTGTAGTTTTTCTGTGCAGCATTGCAATCCTTTCGCTATACCACGTAAGTAGTATGGGGAAAGTTAAATACGAATTAAATATTTTTCTAAATAATTTTAATTACAATATTTCAACTGATAAAAAATTAAATAAACAAGTCTTGATAAGCGCGCTACTGCGCATTTGCCACAAGACCCCAGAGAGGAGCTGACACACATGTCAGTTGCTGGGCTATCGCTACAAAATTTTTATTTTTGTTTTCTGATCGCTGATCATAAAAACAAAAACTTTGTAGATCTGACCCAAAGTTCTCTAACCGTCAAACTCAATTTCTCTCCGATGATAAAAAAGATCGTGTAATGTTAACGGTGTTTTCGATGAGTGGAAACTGCTCGAGAGCTATAATTTCCAGTAACGTTGGACCTGTTGCTGCATGGCGTGTAATCGATAGAAGCCTGTTGAATACACGAGTACTTCTTCCCCATGAAACCATTCTTCCTCATTACTGCATGTGGCATTTATACAACTTAAAACTTCTAACATTTCATAATTACAGTGTTTCAATAGAATTGAGTGTAACATGAACGAAAATTTACTGACAATAGATAAAATTTGAAATCTTGTTCCATCTGCAATGAATTGAATAATAAAGTCAATACTAGTTTCAAATATTTGTAAGAACGGAATATTCTGTTATTTATTACAATACTTATTCTTACATGGCACATACACAATGAGTAACTAAGATAATGCCTTCTGAAAATTAAAATACTATTTATTTTCAGATGAAGGAGAAAATGAACAAGGTCCGGAAACAATTCATTCAAACAAAATATACACGTTTCTAGATAGTTATACATGTTTATAACTTTGTCCTAATATTGAATTGAAATTGGAAATTAAACTTTTCAGCTGTTAAAACAAAAAATTCATACTGTATCCTCAGGTGTTTCGAAGAATTTCCATTTTCTCTTCCAGACGTCAATGGAATTAATACGTTTTAACTATTCTCAGATGTGTATTAATCTTTATAAATAAAATATACGTATGTTATCTTATGTGGGAAGACGCACATCACCCCTCCCAAACATTCTCCTCGGCGGGCGCACACTCCTAAACATTGCGGCACCTGGGCCCGCTGCCACCCGCAGGGCACCCAACAGACACCGGGCTATTTCCGACTCCGTCATTGCCGGCTGTGTGAGCAGGGGCGGGGGCGGGGCCGGGGGCGGGGCTGGGGGCGGGGCGGGGCTGGGGGCGGGCCGGGGCGGGGCTGGGGACGGGGCCGGGGGCGGGGCCGGGGGCGGAGCCGGGGGCCGGGGCGGGGGCCTGGGCGGGGCCGGGGCGGGGCGGTCCGGGGTGGGGGCGGGGGCGGTGGCGGGGGCGGTGCGTCTACGTCACGAGCGATGCGCAGGGGCGCCGAGAGCAGGTGGGCGAGGGACGGGTCCTTTACGCAACGCCACTCGCCTGCCAGCGACAGCCAGCGACAGCCGCCAGCCACTGCCCGCACGCGACCCGCGTTGTCATGCGCACGCACGCGCTCGCCCAAGCGGGCCCGCCGCCCCCGGCGGCGGCGATGGCGGAGGAGGGGGTGGCTCCGGCGGTGAATGTAGCAAATGCGTGCCCGGCAACGGCGGGTTCGGTCGTATAACGGTTAGCGTATCGGGCTGTTGTTCACAGGTTTGCGCGTATGGTCGTATAACGGTTAGCATATTGTTTAAAAGTTTGCGGGTTTAGTCGTATAACTGTTAGCCTATCGGGCTGTTGTTCACAAGTTTGCTCGTATGATTGTAGAACGGTTAGCGTATTGTTCACAAGCGTGCGGGTTCGGTCGTATAACTGTTAGCGTATCGGACTGTTGTTTACGAGTTTGCTCGTATGGTCGTATAACTGTTAGCGTATCCGGCTGTTGTTCAGAAGTTTGCGGGTTTGGTCGTATAACGGTTAACGTAGCGCGCTGTTGTTCACAAGTTTGCGCGTATGGTCGTATGACGGTTAGCTTATCGGGCTGTTGTTTACAAGTCTGCGGGTTTCTGTCGTATAACGGTTAGCGTAACGGGCTGCTGTTCGCAAGTTTGCGGGTTTCTGTCGTATAACGGTTAGCGTATCGGGCTGTTGTTCACAATTTTGCGGGTTTGGTCGTATGACTGTTAGCGTATCGGACTGTTGTTTACGAGTTTGCTCGTATGGTCGTATAACTGTTAGCGTATCCGGCTGTTGTTCAGAAGTTTGCGGGTTTGGTCGTATAACGGTTAACGTAGCGCGCTGTTGTTCACAAGTTTGCGCGTATGGTCGTATGACGGTTAGCTTATCGGGCTGTTGTTTACAAGTCTGCGGGTTTCTGTCGTATAACGGTTAGCGTAACGGGCTGCTGTTCGCAAGTTTGCGGGTTTCTGTCGTATAACTGTTAGCATATCGAGCTGTTGTTTACAAGTTTGCGGGTTTGGTCGTATAACGGTTAGCGTAACTGCCTGTTCACAAATTTGCGCGTATGGCCGTATAACGGTTAGCGTATCGGGCTGTCGCATAATTCAAGATTGCGGGTTTCTGTTGCACAATGGTTAACGTAGCGGGCTGGTGTTCACAAGTTTGCGGGTTCGGTCGTTTAACAGTTGACGTATCGGACTGTTTTACCCAAGTTTGCGGGTTCTAACACGATCGAAGCCGTGGATTTCAATGGCGAAAAATCTTTCTTTTGCCTCCCTTCGTAGAGAAGTAAAGCAAGTTGTTCCATGTAGTAGATTTATTGTATGTAATAGATCACGAAGATTAAAAGAAACCTCTGAACTAAATTAATATAGCCTGTTTCGTCGCTCGAGATGAAACCTTCTTTCTCCGGTAGATTGTGAAAGTAGTTAAGCGAAATTTGCGTGGTCAGACGGAAGATCAGGTCTCATGGTCTTAGTCTCGCCACGTAAAATAAGGCACAAACTAAGTAACTAACGGCAGGCGATTCAATGAGGGTGCGTGGTGGCTAACGTGGTGAGGATGCTGATGTCCTGTCAGTGAGATGGGGTCAGCATGGTGGGAGCGGAATTGCGCGGTGGTGGATGCGGACTGGTTCAGATGACTCAGTGCATCAACTGATGTCACTGCAGCACCTCTGACCGGGAGGTCCTAGGCGTTATGCCCAGACAGTGGAAGAATTTTTGACATTAGCTACATAGGTACGTCAAACTCAGTCCCTGTCTGGGGGCAAATTCTAGCGGCCTGCTGCGCTGATCGGCAGTTTTCCGATAAACACCGGGCGAATGACGGGGCAGTGCCCTAACAAACGGGCCACGGACCACGCCGCACGTTCTATCGTTCTCTTTCTCCTATCCTTATCCGTACATTACACACCCTTTCACTTGTATGCAGTTCGCTACCACATGTGCCAGGAAGACTTGTGAAGAGCTTTGAACATGTCTCGTTTGGTGTAGTGTCCCACAGGAGAAAGATAATTCGTTTAGGAAATCCGGTATGCCGACGGGTTGGTCTGCATCAGATCTCGCCATTCACAAAATCACGGTCACCAGCCGCAATAAAAAGGTTACACTTACGGGACTCATGATCTTAGCAGTTGATGCGCTCGGTATTACTACTCAATTAAAACCGGCGGTGAATGTAACAAATGTGGGCCAGACAACAACAGCCGAAGCAAGTCGGCAAGCAGGCGGCAGCTACCGTGGAGAAAATTATGGTAGCAGCAACGGTGAGGACAGCAAGGTGCGAGAGCTGTGGCAGGAGCGGTATCGCGGTCGAGGGCGGTAGATAAATTAATTCATTAATGATTACGAGCGCGTCAATTGCCAAAGTCATTAGATAGTAAATGTAGTGCTTATATTTAATTTCTTGCTACGGTGAAGAGAGAAGATTATGTAATGTTGAATAAAAAACGACGAATTTTCGGCAGAAAAAACTCCTTTACAGGGCTCTTGTAACAAAAAAGCCGATAAATCCAGTTGCTAAGTTTAGAAAAATAATCCTTTAACACGTAGTGTACCCAGAATCCATGTTTTGTGGGTCCTTGTTACCGAAAAATCGAATGACCAAAAACGTCTGTCCGTTTGTGAACAACCCCAGCGGATAAACGAGTTAATCGATTTTTCTCGAAATTAATATTCAACACTCGAACTGGTGGATTTTGCGGTCCCTTGAATTTGAAACTGATATTTTAATTTTTTACATGAATCCCAAGGACATTTTCCAAATTTGTAAAAGGATGACTCCATCGTTTTCGACAAAATTTTGTTGTTGAATTGTGTGAAGAACGTGTAAGAGATTGGTGCCGGTTTTATGTTCGTTAGAAACCATGATTTTTTGAAAATTCAGAAAGTTCAAACTTTTTGCGGAGTCTTCCTAAATCTAAAATATTAAAAATAGAGATTTTCCCTTAATGAAATCTATTCTCTAAAGATAGGATTTTCAAATATGGTCATGTACATTTTTTCGAAAATTTGAGTACTTTTCACCTACTTTTGCGTAAAAGTACGGGTGAGAAAGTCCGTGCTGTTTTAGCAGACCAGTTATATCAGGAGATGGCGGTAATGGCCTCCCGTTGGATGACTAGATCCGGCGCCGTCCTCGCCATCTACTTGCTGGCGTTTCCCCAACCATATATCTCCCACCATCGGGACACCACTTGGCCGACTCTATCTCTAAGCTTCCGACTGGTCTCCTAGCATGAGTGGTACTGCAATGCATGTAAGTGTAAATAAGGGATGAGTATAGGATAAAGGCAGAGGATGTGGCAGCAGAGGTAATAGACGCGACAAAGTTGGAGCCGTTGCAGGGGCTGGTGACGACGGTGATGTTAAAGGCAGCGGGATTGGCTGGGCAGTGACAAACGCACGCTCGCTGTGCTGTGCTGTTTACATCCGTGTGTCACTAACGCGTAAACGTGCGCACGTTGGTAAACGCACATCGCGTGTGTGTTTGCAAGTAAAGTGGACGTACGCGAGCAGATCTATCTTCGCCAGAGAGCAGCACGAGTCACGCATATAACCCACGCAAAGGCGATAAACGTATGGTGATGAGGAAAATAGAAAGGCATGATGTGGCAAATCAATGAATTCTAGCAGTTAAGATGATAATTGCACAATGCTTCATAATCACACGTAAGTTAACGAAAATGTCTTAGCAGTATTTTGCATCAAACGAGTATGTGTTGAAATTAACACTGATATCAATTCTATAATTCTTTCTACGGAGAATTTTGGTAACATAAACATACCGTTCAGAAGCTAGTGGATCTTCAACGCCTTTTTCATAAGAAACAACAGATTTTCTCTTATTCTTTCGACTATCTCCAATTTTCGAATATTCAGATATTTCAACAAAAATGAGACTTGTAACATTCTTTTAAGAGTGTGGAAGAAATGGAAAAAAAGTGTGATGTATTTATTACAGAACGGTATAAGAATTAACGCTAGTTCCATTTTCTGAGAAATCTCTTTATTAAACATTTAAAAAATTTAACATTGCAAAACTACAAAAATTTTAACACCGTGATTTTAGTCTTAAATAATATATGCTACAACCAATTTTTTTAAAGAGTGGTTTTCGTGTAATTTCTGCTTGAAATGAATGCTGAAAATGAAGTTATAAAAATCCGTTTCTCAACAACTGCTTCAAAATTTTCGTTATTTTTTTTTCAAAAATAGATCAATACACGCTTAATGGCGCATATATCATTTTCGTTGAACTTCCTGAATATTCGAAAATAGAGTAAGATAAAAATATTAAGATAAATTATATGCAGTTGTAGTACCTCTCGTTAATGTTCTTTGAAGCAGAAGAAAAAAACAGGGAAGAAACGATTTGGAGCTGATTTTTAAATAATATTCGTTTAAAAATTGTTTACATTTTGCGGAAAATTCCGCGAAAACTACTGATATATTCGAAAATTTGTTCATGGTCTTATATTAACGTCTTTCAACAAAAAAATCTATCTTCAATACTGTATCAGTAAAAATTTAGAGATTTCAACAAAAATGCTCCGCCATCTACGCTAACCGACGACAAAATGTGATGCCTTTGACAAAGCTATTTACTATCCGATGCCAAATGTTGAGACATTAGGTGAAACACACACTTAAAGTAAAATAACCGTTTCAAACCCGCAGGGGTCATGTTCGTTCAGATTGATCTGAGTATCAATTTAGAAGAATATTGTCAATGTAAAAGGCGCTTGCATTGACCACCAACGGACGTTTAGCTGTTCTATCGACTTTTCAGTATCAAGGTCCTACGGAATCTACGTTCCGTTGGACCTTGATGCCGAAAAGTCTTTTGAACGGCTAAACGTCCGTCCATGATCAATGCTATTCCAACTACTCAATCTTGTAGAGGAAGAAATTTACTACACATTCAAAAAAGATTTATACAATTTCTTGTCACCAGAACCCAACAAAATGAGTTCATTCGAAAAATCACGGAATTCCGCTGCATCATTTCAATACTTACTCTTTACTACGTAAGCATAGTAAGGCGAGAAAGTAAAAATAACCACTTATTACTTGTATTGTGTGTGTCTTCAGGAATAATCCTTCTTATTAGTACTTAATTTTAAATGATATTAATAACCCATTTCACCAATTTTCTAGGTCTTTCGAGTGTTCTCTAAAAATGTAATCATTGAGTTTATTTCTCTTTCTTCTGAAGTGAGTCACGTCCACCCGCCAAGTCTATCCTTGGTCAGCGGTGGTCTTGATTTGAATGAGAATCCACTTCAACGGCAATACCCCTGTTGTAGAATCTATTTATATATTCCAATCTATTACAACTTTCACTTTCAAGAAAGAAGGCTATTGAGTACTGCAGCCTCCCTCAAATAACTTCGTAAAATATAACTTATAATGGTATAGTCGGGTGGTGGTTAATGGGCAGCCAACTAATTTTCCGTTGTGCGAACTCGGGTTCGATACCTGCTCGGAGTAAAAACAGTAGCACCTCTTTAAAAACGTCTGATTTTATTTAGTTGTGTGACGAGGAGAAGGTTAGACTAGCGGAATTTGGTGAAAGAAATACGTCAAGTTTATCTCATGTCTCTCTTCTTCCCATGGGAATTAAACTATTTTACTGGCAAAGTCGGACAATCGATCCAAAATGTCAATGCATACATACATAATATATAATTGCAGAGAAGTGGTGACAATGAAAGGGCTTGCGATTCAAGGAACAACCATAAAATCAATTTGCATAAAAGCTCAAATTTTATATAGATAAGTGCAATGTTTCAAATTACTTAATATTTTAATAGGCTAAACTGTTCAGTCACCCTCAATATCCTGAATAACTCCCTTTTGCAGCGCTGACCGCTGTAAGAAGAAAGCTGTAGGAAGAAAGTATATTATATTCTGGATGGTTCAAAAAGAGATGTGGGGTCATACCAAATCCAGTGCCGTGGTCAGCTGCGCTAGGTATGTCAGTTACGGATCCACGGCGCGAACATCCATAGGCTCGCTCGTGGCACATAGCGAAGTAGCTAGTCTTTCACCGTTCAGGTACGGGTTCGGTTCTCGTCAATTCTCATGTGAAATTTGTTCCAACAAACCGAGTTTGGCCGCTTCACAAGGGCTAGTCCAACCCCTGTGAAGTGTTCTAAACCCTACCCCTATCCTTTTTCCTTCCAAATTCTGGCCGCTGGGCGCGTAACAGGAGGCGCGTACGCGGAGATGCCACTTGGCGGTTCTCTTGACATCTGGCTGCGACGTGACGTGACATGACATAACAAAACGATAATGGAGGATTACTCCCCAATGCACAAATTTAACGGGGGATTACTCCCCAGGGCGAAGTTCTCAACGCCTCTTAAGGGACTTGGAGACGCGTTCCGTCAAATAATAGACGCAACAAATTTTAAAAAAATAGCCTGATCGAGATACTTCCAAAGATTTTCGATTGAGTTTAAATTGGGGAAGCTTGTTGTCCAGGCAAGTACTTTAAGCTCGTCCTGGTGATCTTCAAACCACGCACGTACACTGCGAGCTGTATGACAAGTTACGTTGTGTAGTCGTTTTGTTGAGAAAAACGATCCGCAAAAGATCACCAAGGAATGACACGAAAACATTCCCCACACGATTTCGCTCTCTTCTACTGCCTGGACCCGTCCGACGATAGTTGCTGGGTGTTTGCGTTCAAACGTTTAACGCCGTATACGCCAATGACCATATATTCGATGGAGTGGAAAACGTGATACATCTGAAAAGGCTAGCTGTTGCTCTACTTAGTGTACGTCCAGCTGAGGTCTTGGCGAGCAAATTCCAGCCATCGTAACCGATGAACAGCATTCAGCATGATCCAGACACCTACAGCAGAGCCCCATGCTCAGGAACATTACCTCAACGGTTGTTGAGGAGACCGTGCTGGTAACCCCTTGGTTCATCTGGGCGGTAAATTGCTCTAGATTCGTATGCTTTTACGCTCGTACACATCACCGCAGCCGTCGTTCTCCCATGCCATCTATGGCCCTTGGTGCGGCTCAGTTGTTTCGGGACCGTTTTTGGATAATGCCATTTTGCCATGCATGGCATACATTAACATTCATCACTTTACAAACGTAGCCGTTTCGGAAATGTTTTCGTCCTTGACACGAAATACAATATTCATGCCCATTTGGACGTCCGTTAAATCTTTCCGTTTCCGTTTTGCTACAACTATTGCACTGATTTCCGCTTCCACCCAACGCGCTCTAAATACACTCCATTGTTATTTCCTCCACCTCGCGTTTATGAAGGGTTGTTAGACTTTTACTTCGAACACAGGCGGTGATCAGATTTTTGTGACTGGACGGTGTATAACTGTGTCAGACCCCGAGTGGTTTGGTTGAGATATATGAGATTCACAAGTCTAAAATCAAAAGACGGAGCCTATTTTCTAACGCATGGATAATACCACTTTAAATCCATCAATTTAAAAAAGGAATTTAGTGTTGAGGTAATTCATATCTCATAATTTTAAATTATAAAAACCTATAAATGTAAATAGAGCTAAGACGTATGTTTGTGATTTTCCATTTTTTTTGCTTTTAAGTGCATTTCAGCTACAATTACTAAAACGATTCTCACTAATTCGAATAATAAAACGATACTCACTTCCTTTCAATTATTGTGTCAGCCCATCTCCATGAACTGATTTAACTCAAAATCTTCTGAATCTGTCAACCTAAAATTTAAACACATACGTAAGTACTATCCAAGCTACCAAGTTTGTTTTAGATGACTTTTTTTTCAGGATACAAAGTTATTATGCGTTCAAGCTCTTATCGATGGACCTGAGTCATTTTCAGCGACTGGGTGCCGATGATGGGTGGTGTGGGGCGTTTGACCTGGCACAGCCCGCTTCTGTAGTCACATAAAGCTGCTGAAAAAGCTGGGTTGCTAAATCCAGTGGCCTGTATCTTTTAATGCTGGCAATGGTACACTTAATCTTTCCCACGATTCCGTTTGCCCGTATCTACTTTTACTTTCTCTTCCTTTCTTCGTAAGAAGCGAAAGTATCATTCCTCTTGTACTGAGTCGCTGTATTCTCTGGGGGGGGGGGACTCAGTAGGCCCCAATGACGTAGATGGAGTACGTTTTAAACGGTCTTGAACAAATGTCCACTTCCCTATTGGTGCGCACCGGGAGCGGTAGCTCATTGCATCAACTGATGTCACTGCAGCACCTCTGACCGGGAGGTCCTAAGTTCCCACTCCCCACAGCGGCAGGATTTTCGACACTAGCTTTCCAGCTAGGTCGAATTCAGTCGCTGTCTGGAGGAGAATTCTATCGGCCGGCTGCTCTGATCGGTAGTTTTCCGTGGTTTCTCCGATCAACACCAGGTGAATACCGGAGCAGTATCCTAAGAAACGGGCCACGGACCGGGCGCGATCTTTCCTTCCTCTTCTTTGTCCTATCCTCTCCCCTTACACACACACACACACACACACACACACACACACTTACACTAACATGCACTACACTACCACATATTCCGGGAGACCGGTCGGGAGCTTAGAGCTTGTCCCGGCTGGGGCGGTGCCGAGTGAGTTCTGGTTCGGGGGAAACCCAACTAGCCGACGGTAGGTTGGCGCCGGATCTCGCCATCCAGCGGGGGAAGATCACCGCCATCTCCTGAGAAAAAGCATGCACTACACTAATGGGACTAATGACCAGAGCAGTTGACGCGCCTGGAAACACGAAAAAATCAATCAACCTGTTAGTGCACGATGAAGTCTGAAACAGAGCGCGTTTATAAAGACTTGTTCTTTTCTCGCGGCTCAATGCAGAGCTGTGTGTTCGTGTTGGGGCGCGACATCTTGCGACATTAGTGTCTCGAATGCTGCGAAAGACCTGTGACACATAGTGGAAAGATGAGGTGCATATTACAAGTGAGACGACTTCTAGGATGTCGGATCACACACGTAACAACAAGAAGTAACACTACCACCTGCGAGATAA
>BLKR01002663.1:120127-184111 GCA_011170035.1 Teleogryllus occipitalis
AGAGTGGGTCCGGAGAGCGGGTCCGGGAGAGCGGGTCCGAGAGCGGGTCCGGAGAGCAGGTCCGGAGAGCGGGTCCGGAGAGCGGTCCGAGAGCGGGCCCGGAGAGCGGGTCCGGGTGAGCGGGTCCGGGTGAGCGGTCCGAGAGCCGCGTTTCGGCTGGAGTTTTGGGCGGCGTAGCGGGGTGGGCGGGGCGGACGGGGCGGGCGGGGCGGGGCGGGGGCGGGTCGGGTCGGATCGGTCCGGGTCGGTCGGGTCGGGTCGGGTCGGGTCGGGTCGGGTCGGGTCGGGTGGTCGTCGGTGCGGTGCGAGGCGGGCGGCGGAGCGAGGTGGATGGCATTGCGGAGCGGGCGGCGAGGCGGGGCGGGGCGGGCGGCGAGGTGGGGCGGGCGAGGCGGCGGGCGATGGGCGGCGGGCGGCGGGCGGCGGGCGGCGGGCGGCGGGCGGCGGGCGGCGGGCGGCGGGCGGCGGGCGGCGGGCGGCGGGCGGCGGACGGTGGGGTGGAGCGGGACGGGCGGCGGGGTGGGGCGGGGCTGGCAGCGGGTTGGGGCGACGCGGGCAGCGGGGTGGGGCGGGCCGGGTGGCGGGGTGGGGCGGGGAGGGCGGCGGGGTGGGGCGGGGCGGGCAGCGGGGTGGGGCGGGCCGCGTGGCGGGGTGAGGTTCGCTGCGGGGTGGGGCGGGCGTCTTGTCTTTAATCCATTTTTCGGTATCGAGGATCTACAAAACTTGGATTCTCAATAAACAACGTTTAAAAGAAGATATTTACTACGTTTAAAACAAGATTTATCCAATCGTTCGTTACCACGTCGTCACCACCAGTAAGAGTTTCTCTAAAAAAATCGCTGTCACTGCAGCGCCTCTGACCGGGAGGTCCTAGGTTCGAGTCCTGACGGCAGTAGGATTTTCGACACTAGCTTTTCAGCTAGGTCGAATTCAGTCGCTGTCTGGAGGAGAATTCTAGCGGCCGGCTGCTCTGATCGGTAGTTTTCTGTGGTTTCTCCGATCAACCCCAGGCGAATGCCGGAGCAGTACGGGCCACGGAC
The DNA here is from genome assembly GCA_011170035.1 of Teleogryllus occipitalis. Classification (NCBI taxonomy): domain Eukaryota; kingdom Metazoa; phylum Arthropoda; class Insecta; order Orthoptera; family Gryllidae; genus Teleogryllus; species Teleogryllus occipitalis. The sequence goes on from BLKR01002663.1 coordinate 121,168, forward strand.
CGCGCGCGATCTGTCCTTCCTCTTCCTTGTCCTATCCTCTCCCCTTACACACACACTTACACTAACATGCACTACACTACCACATATTTCGGGAGACCGGTCGGGAGCTTAGAGCTTGTTCCGGCTGGGGCGGTGCCCCGCTGGTGGGAGAGTCCTGGTTAGGGGGTAACCCCACTAGCCGACGGTAGGTCGGTGCCGGATCTCGTCATCCAGCGGGGGAAGATCACCGCCATCTCCCGAGAAAAAACATGCACTACACTAACGGGACTAATGACCATATCAGTTGTCGCGCCCGGAAACACGAATCAATCAATCAATCAATCTAAAAAAATCGCCAATTTTTCCCACAGCATGACAATACTTTCTCTATACTTCGAAATCAGTTGCGAGAATGTTAAATAAATATGTTAGAAAAGTATATTACACTATAAAAAAATTTCCTGTTTCTAAAAGTATTAATTTCCTTTAAATGCGTAGTATTTGCCAAGATAAACCCTCTTATATATTTAACTAATTATTCTTTCTAAATTATCAACATTTTTGCCATTTCATTACAATACTGACAAGAAATATTTTTCGTATTATGTTACATTCGAACATGGCGAAATGTGTTATATTACAAATCGTATGAAATTGTCTCATTTCATTTTTACAATAATATGTAGTACTTCCTTGCTTTTAATGGAGCATTTCCTTCAAGCTCTTCCTATTCCAGTTCGCACTTATTTCGACAACGACCTTTGAGCGTTTCCGACGTTAATTCAACCATACTTTCATTGCTCTCTTGAATGTATTTCATCTGTATCTACATTTTTCGTATAAACGTTGAAAACTTCTTCGTTGCTCGTAAGTTGGGAGCGCGAATCTGTTTGTACAGTACGTTCGCCTCTAGCGAACGGACTTGCTTGTGGTGAGGAAACTCTCAAAGCGAAAAACAACTGCGTTTTTACAAGCTTTACAAGTTTTAGATTCGACCGCTCTTGGCTCAAGTTATCTTTCTCTGTTTCCATTGTGGGACGGCAGACTTTGCTTTCTCTTCTTTAACGTTTCACGTACGACATATTTTTATGCCTATCTGAAGCACTGGAGAGAACTTAAGTTAAAAAGTTCGGTAGATGGTTGGTTGAAAGATATATTATACAAAAATGCACAGCCAAAATGACATTACGTTTCATTATAAACATCAAGAAAGTTGTGCTTTTTATCAGTAAAAAAGAAGTGAAAAAACCCTTTGCAAATTTTTTGAGACCGACATCCAGATAATGGTAAAAACAACTTTTTGGAAGCTATCGACTATTCAATCTCATTATAAAAAGATAAAAAACCAGACAATATTTGCCAAATAAATCAATACGTGTCATAGTTGGATTATAAATAATTTGTCGTGAAAAAACATTACCATTTTTATTGTTGGTACACTTTGAAATCATATTCAACTAATTCACATCAAATTTTAAATGATCGTTTGATTTGAGCCAAGAAAACACTATTAATTTTACAATCAAATAATGAATTAGAAGTACAAAACATAATTACATTTTTCAACTAGTTAAAAAGAGAATTAATTTTGTGTACGTCGTAATTTTCAAATGAAATGATGTTGAGAGTAAAAGCGTGAGTACTTGATAACCGGGAATAACCACTAATTCTACTTGGGAGCACGGTCCAAAGGTCAAAATTGCAATTATTTGCGTAGTTTCTTTAATTGAAGATTTTCATAATTATTTTAGTTCTCGCGGCTTCATTAAAAAACCTTCCATTCTACTTAAAGAGACAAAGCAAGCTGCGCTGAACAAAAAGTACTCCTTAGAAACTCTTATTAAAGGTGCTGAATTACTGATTCATTACTATTGTTCTAATGATTTTTTCTCGTCTTAATGACCTCGCATCTTAAATTTCTTTAGCAATGCTTACTCAATTAAGGGTATTCCTCATACCTATTGGTATCCTTGAATGAATTATATGACATGCTAAAACTGTTAGATTCTTTCATTTATTTGACATTATTTTTTACATAAATAAAGTGCAAATGTAGCACGCAAAAATAACAAAACTCTTAATATCAAGTGTCAAAGCGACGAACTTTAACAGATTAGGCATACTGAGGGCCACACTATCAAATCATTCTCCAAGAGTTTGTTGAATCTAAAGCGCAATGTATTCATGATTCAAGAAATTTTGATAGTTCAATGGATTAAAATATATTGGATAATAATCATATTCATATGAAATTTCATATTCTATAGTTGTTCCATTCTTTATTGAAATGTATTAAAAATATCAAGCTTTATTCTGCGAGTGCAATATCTTTTCTGAAGGGTGGTCGATCGATGGGCATTAATGGCCTACACTTTCTTATAAAAATGTTTTATTTTTGTCTTTAATTTTATGAATATTTACACCGTTGATCATGAGAGCTGAATGGTAACAGACAGCTGGAATAATATGGATCAATTAAGATAGTGTGAAAAGCCAATGATCTAAACATGGATCGCTTGAGGTATAACAAGTACCTCACGAATCTGAAACCATCGTACCCAGCGATGCTCCAAGTCCTTTTGTCATCAAACCTAACACAGACCTATTACGTGTTTGATATCCAGGTCAATGAAGGGTGAACTGTCATCACTGGTTAATAGAACCTCCAATAGCTAACAGCATATTTATATCAGTACTAGTGTATGTTACTCTTCTCTTTGTAAGTAGATAATGTAACGTAGTCACAAATGAGCAAATATACTTGGTAACAAAGTTACAAAGCACCAGATGCGTTTAGATGTTTAAGGGCATTAATTGGAGCCACTGCAGTGCCTCTGAACGGAAGGTCTTATGGATCGAATCCCGAAGGGGACAGGATTTTCGACACTAGCTACATAGATCGAATTTAGTCGCTGACTGAAGGAAGATTCCAGCAGCCAGCTGCTTTGATCGGTAGTTTTCATTTTTTCCGATCAATAACAGGGAATGCCAGAGCAGTCGTCTAATAAACGAGATATGAACCATGCGCAGTCTTTCTTTCCCCCCTATTGTCCTCACTCCTTACTTACACACACACACATACACACACACACACTAACATTACACTTAAACGCACCGCACTATCATTGAAGGCGGGAGCGTAAAGCTTGTCCCGGATGGGATGGTGCCCGCTTGGTGGGAGATACCTGGTTTGGAAAAACCGCTACCCGGTGACGGACAGATCGGCGTTGGATCTCCCCATCCAGTAGGAGAAGATAACAGCCACCTCTCGATGTTAAAATCAAGAAGTACACTTACGGGACTAATGACATTAACATTTGGCGCGCCCGTAATTATTACTCAATTAATCCGTCAAATGAAAACTAGAAGCTTCGTGGAATTTCGACCTGTAGTTTATGTAAATAGGAAAGAGATTGTACGCTCTTCTTTATCTTTTATGGTGGAAAAAGGCTAAAAAATCTACATTTCTTTTGTAATGACAGTTCATTAAAAATTGATTCAGCTCTTTATCAACGAATCTTCTAAACGAAGAATAAAGAGCAGATACCATAAAAGTCGCAACGGATATTGAAAGAAATGAGAACTTTTATCTTTTGCTTTTATCTTTTGCTACTGCTCATCAATCGTTCAGTTATGATACATTAATAAAAAACCTGAACTTTGCGGAACAATATACAACATTAATTATTTTCTGTCATTATTAGGTACATACATATTAAATGTAGAATATTAAATTGTGTCACGTATGGTATTAGTTAAATATTCATATCAACAGGCTCAATTTCTTTGGCCGATATCCGTTGTTTTTTTTATTCAACAACTTCATAATATACTCGTATATGCTGTATTTCATGACAATCATTGACAGAATACATAGTGTTATTTATGGGTTTGGTCCACCCTGAAAGAATTATTTAATTTACATGAACAAGATTGTTGATTCAATATATGATACTTATGTAGGCATACATTTTCAGAAAGAATTAAGTTGATAAAATGTACACTAATAATTATTAGAAAATACCTAACCCTCGGACTAATATTTTAACTTATGAACTTAACTTAAAAACTAATCAATATTTTCACTATCTTAATGCACCTTTTTAAAAATTGAAATACGGTCACGAAATTTTAGGATTACATACATTTTGACTTCTCTTTCAGAAATACTAATTTTACAGCTACGGTGATAGCGCGAATTCTTCTCAGTTCACACCAATCATAACAATCCGTCTTTTCATGGATACTTTTCAATTGGATTGTGAAAATTAAGTAATTTATGAACGCCTCAGGCAGTATTTTCAAACAATATAAATAATAATAATAATAATAATAATAATAATAATAATAATAATAACAATAATAATAACAATAATAACAATAATAATAATAATAATAATAATAATAATAATAATAATAATAATAATAATAAAGTAAATAACAGCGAATAACTACGAGCTACTGACTACCAGTAATGGCCAAAGTTGTAACTGGAGCCATAGCTATCAAAATGTACAGATACCTAGAGAAGAACTATCTGTTGCCAGTTGAACAGGAAGGATGTAAAGGTTTCTATGGCTGTAAGAAAATCATTCTACTAAATAAAGTCATCTTGAATGATCTAAGAAAACGAAAAAGTAATGTAAGCATGTCTTCAATTGACTAAAATAATGTCTTTCACAGTGTACCACATTATTGAATTTGGAACGCCCTGGAGATACATTGATTTCATCCTCGACTTATTGAATTTTGCAAGGCTAGTTCGACATCGCGGGGTACCAGGTTACTAATACACTGCAGAAAGGATGTAGTAATGCACAAGTAGTATTCAGATTAACAGGGGAATTTTGCACGGAGATTAGCTATTCCCTCTTGCATTAGTTTGCAAGAGGTATCCCACTATCTAGATAGTTTGGTTATAGGCCCCGTAGTGATGAAAGCACAGTATAACATTTGTTTTAGATGGATGATATGAAAGGGTTTGCTAAGAATAAAGCTATTTTCACCCAAATGCTGCCGGTTGTCAGTGATTTTAGCAATGACATCTACACGAAGTTTGGCCTTGATAAGTATGCAAAAAATCAATTTAAAAACAGAGTGACAACGTCACAGAGCATTGAAATTTATGTACACTATGTGGTTCATGATCTTGAGTCACGTAAAACTTACAAATGTGTGTGTGTGCAATGAGCAATGAAGAATGCGAAAACCCAATGAAACGACACAATGAAAGAGACAATTTGTAAGGAGTATTTTAGAAGAGTGAGACTTTTCGAGCTCTACTCTCTGAACTCCAGGAATAAAATATCTACAATTGGCAGTTTGGCGAGGTCTGTAGCAGAGTACAGTTTTGGACTAGATGACTAGGCTGAGCAAGAAATTCGCACCATGGATCGAAGAAACAGAAAACTGCTTACAATGTGTCATGTCGCCCACCCTCGAACTGATGAAAGTAGACTATCTGTCTTGCAAGGAAGAAGGAAGAGGCCTCAGACAAAAATACCAACGACGAAATACGAAATAATTGTGAATAAAATTACAATAAAAAATCATGAGTAACAGAAATAATTGTCTGACACTTACCATGACATCTCTGTTCTCATAAAAATTACCAGTCAAAAACAATATATGTAAATTTCTCTTTCTTTATGAAAATGTTATAAAGTTTACTTCAAGCACGTAGTGAAATATTGTAATTTCGATATCCCTCAATCTTGAACATCGGAAAACAATACTCAGTGCAACATTATACTCTCGCCGAATGTTTCGGATATCACTGTACAGTCGTGCATTTTTACAAGTATAAAAAAACATCTTAAGTCTATTTTCCCCTTTTATCTCAAACAACTTTTTTCTGAGAGTGCTTCAGAAGCTAGTAATACAGTTAATCTTATTCCATTTGTCTTTGAAATATATTCAAGAAATTTGGTGACCCAAATAATAATTAATTTATTCTGGTTCAACCGCTCAACAAACCTCTTGTCCTCTGGAAGATATCTTGTTTTTATTGGGCAAGTTCAATGTGTGAATAATATCATGCACCATTAGAAACCATTCAGGCGTGCTTTAGTTCACGTAAGTTATAAATGTTCATATAAAATCTACGGATAACTAGAAGAGGTTTCATTGTGTGAAAGAAATTGCTTTCTTCGTCGATGTAATATTTATTCGTCCGTTTTTCATCAAAGTATAATGCAATTTCCGATAATGTCTCATACAAAAACTTCTGGAAGAACAATTTTTATTAAAAGTTCTCTGGAATAAAATGTAATCGGGTACCCTTGCGAGGGTGAAATTGTTTGTGGAAGATAAGACACTATTTCAAGAAGAGGTATTTCATTTCATTACTGAAGAAACCTGTAAAATACAGGTTATGTATTAATAACTAATCTATTTATAAAGTTATTTTGAAATTTCACTGAATATTTACTGAATGTAATAGTTTACTGAATGTAAACAATACTAAGAATGCTTTGAAATAGAGATTTTTGGCACTAACACGTTTTTGACGAGAAAATAAAAACGGACTAAAATAAAAGAAAATGAACAGTAAATGTGCCTCGAAAGGAAAAAGTAAAGTCCAATAACACAGATATTAAAATTAAAAGGCCCAATTGCAAATGTTGGAAATGTTATTCAGGTCTAATAGGTATACGTTGAAGTAAGCGAAGGAGTAAGTTTAGTGAGTTTCTTAATCTCCTTAGGCTGGGCTACTGTTTCGGGTCTGTCCCACTCTTTTTACAGCTGTCATATGTCTGCTGTCAAAAGCTATGTTTTTAGAGTATCTTAATTTTTAGGTCACGTAGTAGTAGAATGGCCAAATGCTGTGGCGAGACTGTAAAAGTAGCCCAAACCAAGGAAATTAGTAAATTTTTCTATGAGAAAGTATGTGCCATTGTGTACACCACTAGTTATTTTTTAAACTCTTCAGGCTCATTTACTCTGAAAGGTCATTTAATACGAAAGGTTTAAGGCAGTGAGAATAGGAATTGGGTTTTGAGAATAGAAATGGGGTTATGAGAATAGGAATAGGGTTATAATAAAAGGAATAGTGCTATGAGGTTATAGTGTTATAGTGTAGGTTATAGAGGTTATAGTGTTATAGTGTTATGGGGTTATGATAATAGGAATAAGGTTATGGTAATGGGAATAAGGTTATGAGACAAACCTTAAACCTTTTGTTCATTTCTACAAAACATTTATAACTAGCATCAAAAAACAATTTATGGCTAAAATGCTATTAGAACAATACTAACGTGTATTTGGAGAGAAATTTATTCTAATGTCCCAATAAATTACTAAAAACACGACGTACTAAACTTTCTTGGTAACTAAATAATCATAAATTAAAGAAAATGATAATTTTCCATTGTTTAATATTAGTTAAAATTGTGATTTTGAGTTTTTTAGTGGAACCAAGGATGTTTTATCTCGGAGCCTTGGATTTCCGGAAACAACTTCTCCAGGGTCCTTCGTCGCGACGGTCGCAGGGGCTCGCAGCTGAGGCTTGCTCGGGCGCGTTGAGCGGAATGACCGATGGGGGACGAGTGGTGGGCGGTGAGGGGTGATTGCGGCAAGGGCTGTGCGTGCAAGGGCGAGGGCGCAAGGGCTCCGGCAAATTGAGTTATGATAATCCCTCCGCCATCTCCTCAGCGGCGCCCCGCCTCCTCATCCTCTGCCGTCTCGCCGGGCGTTGATCGCCCTTCGCAATTCCACTTCGCCGAGCCCCGATACTCCCCCCCTCACGCGTTGCGAGACAACGCGACCCTTCGGCAGACACGGCCAGGTCCTGGCCTGGCCTGCTACAAGCGACGACAACACGTCATGCTTGATGATACCCACCATCACAACCCATAAAATACTTAGGACTTCATCTGGACACAAAACTAACCTGGAAAAACCACATAGATATCAAAATTAAACAAGCAAGAAATAAATTATTCCAACTCCGGCCACTAACCAACAAACATAAATCTCTGTCATACACAAACAGTACAACACTATACAAAACAATAATCAGACCAATACTGGTTTATGCATGCCTCATATGGACAAACGAAGCCCCCACAAATGTCAATAAAATGCAAGTAATGCAAAATAATTTTTTAAGATTAATCACAAATGCCCCCTGGTTCATAAGTAATAAACAACTTCATTCAAAATTAAACATCAATACAATAATAAACCAAATAGCACAAATATAACACAACTTCTACCACAACCTAACAGACATACCAGCAGCATCCCATTACAAACTACCGAAAAATCCAACCTACACTCGAATAAAAAATAGATTCCCTTTTGAAGCATTCCTCAAAATTTTAGCCAACCACGATTCTTAACACCGAGGTTCTCCCCTAGAGTATCCTCTCCAATGTATAGATCAAGTTAGCTTAGATATTTTAACTAGAATAAGTCTAAAAATACATCTGTAAAGTAATTGTACTGAACGAAGTAAATCTTCCAAAATGAATAAATGAATAAATGTGTTAAAAAATCCTTGATGATAGACAACCTCCTATGAGGCAAAAACAAAATTTTACGGGAGGAAAGAAAAACATTTTTTTATGTTAATGTGCTTGATTGATTGATTTTTTTGGTGTTTCCGGGCGTGTCAACGGCTTTGGTCATTAATCCCGTTAGTGTAGTGCATGTTTTTTCTCAGGATATAGCGGTGATCTTCCCCCGCTGGATGGTGAGGTCCGGCGCCGACCTACCGTCGGCTAGTGGGTTTTCCCTCGACCAGGACTCTCCAATCAGCAGGGCACCGCCCCAGCCGGGACAAGCTCTAAGTTCCCGACCGGTCTCCCAGAATGACGTAGTGTAGTGCATGTTAGTGTAAGTGTGTGTAAAGTGAGAGGATAGGACAAGGAAGAGGAAGGACAAATCGCGCGCGATCCGTGGCCCCTTTGGTAGGGTACTGCTCCGGCATTCGCCTGGTGTTGATTGAAGAAACGACAGAAAACTACCGATGAGAGCAGCCGGCCACTATAATTCTCTTACAGACAGAAACAGAAGCTGAATTCGACCTAGCTGAAAAGCTAGTGTCGAAAATCCAGCCGCCGTTGGGACTCGAACCTAGGACCTCCTGGTCAGAGACGCTCCAATGACATCAGATGACGCACAGAGCTACCGCTCCCGGTCCGATTTTTAGATAGATTGATTGATTGATTTTTTCGTGTTTCCGAGCGCGTCAACTGCTTCGGTCATTAGTCCCGTTAGTGTAGTGCATGTTTTTTCTCGAGAGATGGCAGTGATCTTTCCCCGATTTTTAGAAACACGTATGTTTTGTTCGAGGTGTTGCGTCCGTTCTGCACACTACGTCTCGTGCCGGCCCCTCGGAAGCCTCTGTCGCTGGGTCTGAGTGGGCTTCGGCGCGCCTGCTCAATCCCCGCTTCAGCTGAGGCTCCGCCGATGAACTGAGCCGCGCCACTCCCCCTCCCCCTCCCCCTCGGCCTGCACGCGCGTGCGCCAAGCCGCCTGCCGCGCCGCCGATGACGTCAGCCGCGCCCTGGATTTGCATAGCCATTCGAGCGGGCGGATTTTTCTAAATCGCCCCTCCCCCGGATACACAGACCCCCGGCCCGTCGCCCGTTGTTGCGACTTCTCGAGTTGATTTCCTTGGAAAATGAAATCTTAATCCATTTATCTTTTTAATGTGTGCCAATAAAAATGAAGATCTTTTCGAATCCGTCTCTTATTGGTTCCACAGTTATGATATTTGATTGTAGATTATATCCCCAATTGTGAAGTAATCTCTATTACTTTCGTGTAGAAGAGACATTTGCATTGGTATGAACGAATCGATATTTTTGATAAAAGTGAATATACAGGTGTCTCAACAAATAAGGTCCACCCACATAACTTCAAAACAGTTCGTGATAACGAAATGCAGTTTTCGTTCAAATGTTGGGTATTATGGGGTAAGTAATATGCCATAAAGATGTTTGCCGTATTTTTAGTTTTCAAGAAATTTATTTTTCTTTGATTTTTTAAATAGAACAATATATTTTTCTCACTCTCAATGGATGGACATATAAAAAGAGGAATACAACGATGTATTGTATGTTAATGTTTTCATAGTAATTTGGGTATAACATTTTCTTTCAATTTTCTCCTTGTATGTATCAAAGGACGATAAAAAGTTGTACTGATCTTCTTTTCAGCGAACTATATTTTCGAAAATTTCAAAAATATGCCAAAGAACAATATTGAAGATATAAAATTTTGCCTTAGGATAGGTTCTAAAAATTATGTCTTTAAAAAACGCCATATATAATTATTTGAGAAAACAAGTAATTTGAACGTAATTTCAGCTTAAAATTCGTGCAATTTATAAAACATTATATTCTCAAAAATGTCCACAAATCATTCAATTATATATCAATTTACTTTTAGGACCGCCGTTTACCCCCCCTCCTGCTAGTATAGACAGGGAATTCCAACGTTTTCCTTTAATCGATCCCTTTTAAGACCTCTTTTGCATCCGAGCTTGACCGTCAAGCTGTGCTCACCTCTCTCTCGCTAGTTATCACTCCGACTAGAGATAAGCCCGTGCCGGGGCCGAAGCGCTACAGTTCAGTTTTTTTATTTAATATTTATTTTCCATTCGGATGTACACAGTTCAGTAACATTTTACTTTTTCATATGTATTGCTGGCTTACAGCTATTCTTATTTCCTTAACTTAAAAACTAACTACGGGGAAGGGGTAGGAAGTTATACTCTGCACCTACTATTCACAATTGTTGGAAAATAAGTTTAGGAAGGCGTAAAAAGGGTAACGGTTTCTTATGCGTTTAGGAGTATGGTCTGTTGAGGCCAGGTTGTAGTGGATGGCATGGGCTATGTGTTTGAAGACGGAAGTTATATTCAATTCTTTGTGTATTTGTTTGTTGATATAAACCATAGAGCGTGGGTTGCTAATCGGAGAAATCTATTTTGTATTATTTGTAGTTTATTTATGGTAGTAGCAGATGCGTTAGTCCAGACAGGGCATGCGAATAACATTAAGGGTCTGATTATGAATTTATATAAAGTGATGGCATTATCTATTGATAGGCAGCTTTTGGTGTTTATTAAAGGTTTTAATTGTGCTATTTTGCATTTTTCTTGTTGGGCGCTACAGTTCAGTGTCGAGCGTCTTTCTTAGTGTCTTTCCTAGTGCAAACAGTACTTACTATAGTAATTATATACGGTTTTTATATTCGCTAATTATATGTAGTTTTTTATCTGTGAACATGTTAATTGCGAGCGTCTACTTTAAGTTCCTGCTTTATGAGGATAATCGTCCGTTCTTCAACTTTTCTGCAAGGCTTCTTCTTCACCAGCCATGGAAGAACAAAGAGACCCGTTCCCACCACTTTCCAAAGCTGTGTTCACTCCACTGCATACGCTAAGTAACTTCTATTCTAATCCACCTCATCTTTTCCACTATCCACACCTCATGCAACCGTTATCCGTGAGCCAGCCCGCATCTATTTATTTATTTATTTATTTATTTATTTATTTTACGTCAAAAAAAGTTAAAAACTGCGTATGACGTGTTATGGGGAAAAGTGAATTGTGTGCACCTTTTCAAAATTCTGTGATCCCTACACTAAGTCATATACTACTTAAATTTTGAATTTTTGAAAGGGAGAAAAAAAACTCCCATGTAATAAAATCTATTTTCAAGAATAAACAAGCAATAAATTTTGAATTTTGAAAGGGAGAAAAAAACAAAAAAACTCCCATGTAAAAAATCTATTTTCAAGGGTAAATAAGCAATAAATTTTGAATTTTGAAAGGGAGAAAAAAACAACAAAAAAACTCCCATGTAATAAAATCTATTTTCAAAGATAAATAAGCAATAAATTTTGGCTTCATCAGATGCCATTCAACAGTTATCCTTCGAGAGGCAGCCGACAGAACATCAGATAAGTTCAACAGAATCGCTTCAGTTAAGCCCCGCGACTGCAGTTTCCAAATGCTTGTGAACATTGCCTGAGCAGCCTACCTACTCCTACAACTATCCCGTTGTATAACATGAAAACTAACAATAGGTTTACTCCACATGATCAAACTAATAGTATTCCTCAAGATCCTTCCGATACTAATCCTTCTCCTTCACAAACCAATAAAATACCCCCTATTTTCATTCATAACCCACCTGCTTACGCGGAACTCCTCAAAATAATCAAAGACCTACTAAAACATGAAAACTTTACCATTAGTGTGAAAGGATCCTACACGGAAGTTGATGTAAATTCTGTTGATTTTAACTTGCTCCGAAAAAATCTTTAAACTAAAGGTGTATTTTATCATACCTATCGAGATCCAACCAAAGCTACCATTTCAGTAGTACTCAGAAACTTCCCAACATCTTACTCCAAAGAAGAAATGCTTCCGTAACTAGTAGCAAAAAACCTACTTATAATAAGTTATATGATTAACCTAACAGTGAACGCAAACTATGGCCGTTAAGTGTAGTAACTCTCTCTAAAACCAACGAAGGAATGTCAATCTACAATCTAAAGGAACGTTTAATGTTATTATAACAATAGGAGAACGTCGTTGTAGACCTGGTCACGTTCAGTGTCGGAATGTCAGATCAAGTGTGCCAATGTGTAAACTGTGAAAAGCCACATTGAGCCTCCAGCCGACAATGTCAGGTATAGCAGAATATTCTACTTAGAAAAGTTATTCTCACCCAGCCGCGCAACCAGCCTCCAAACAGGCCTCCAAGAGTCCTGCCCACACAATGTTTCACTCCATCAAAACCTTTCACCACCTCCTCTACCTTCCCCACCACTTTAACACCTCAGAGAATAGCACCCGAACATTTCTCCTCTCGCCGCACTACATCCAGATCCACCGAACCGAGGCCACTACCGTTTCAACCGCTCATGTACTCAGATTTCCTAAAACATTCAACATTTCCAATTCATTATCACTCTCAAATAATCTCACAAATTGTTTCTCAGCAAGTTGAAATATTTTTTTCGAATTTTTTAAAATAAAATAATCCCCGTTCTTACCAACTCAATTCTCCAATCTCTGAAATTCTATTATCCACAGATGTATGTCTAAAAATAACCTCCGTCATTTTATTTGTTTTTTATCATAAAAAACAAATGGCTTACGAACCAATATTCATATTCTCGCACGTTTTCTGCTCAGTAATATTGATATAGCCTGCATACAAGAAACTCACTTGAGTATCTCTATTACAATTTTCATCCCTGGATATACAATGTATCGATACGATCGTCGACGAAACCGCTGTAGTGGTGGTGTCGTGGTATCGCCATTTTTACAAAAAATAATCTCACATTATCGGCTTCCTGAATATTCAAAATATAAGCGCTGCAGTAGATCAAACTGGACAATCCCACCTCATCGTGACCTCACTGGGTAAGACCCCCAATGTTCCGCACAAAACAGGTGATATAGATCCGCTGATTTCATCGAATCAACCTACAATTGTCGTAGGAGGCTGGAACGCCAGGAATACAGTATACAGTAGCAGACTCAATTCTCCTGCCGGCATCCTCCTTCTGGCAGATATCAAAATATTAAATATAACAGTGCATACTCCTGATTATCCCAGTTATTATCCCTACAAATTTGCAATACCAGCAGACATTCTCGACTTCGATATCTCTAGCAACATTAGCTATAACATTTTTGTAGAGCCACAGATCGCCCTCCCTTCAGATCATCGCCCTTTTCTTTTCTGCTTGAATACATCCTCAAAAGAAAATCGCCCAACCCAGCCCTACTACCTACAAAAAGCCCGCTGGCCTCATTTTCAGATCCTGATTTCTCGCATCCTGTCACCACTTCTATCACTGAAAATCTATCAAGAAATTGGCAATCATTGACTCCCTCACCCGCACCATTATCGATGGTTTAGACCTAACAGCTCTCTCAGTACGTCAGCGTAACCCACTACCTCCTATTCCACCAATCTTACAGTAACTGTTGTATCATAAAAGATATATATGTAATCACTGGCAAAAACATCGTCCCTCTTAAAATCCTACCTAAACCTACTCACAAAAATAGTAAGATATCTTTTGGCAATAGCTAACGCCCAATACTTTCACATCCAAACTCAAACCACCAACCCAAACGATACATGTTGTGGAATATCACCCGCCGTCTCTTGCACAAACCAAGTAATATACCCATCTTAAGAACCGCGGCATCCGTAGCAACTACACCTGCAGATAAAAGTAAAATGCTGGATGAATACTTTGCTACAACCTTCACTCCCCATCCTTTAGAAAAACCCCTTCATGATAATTTACTCTTTGAATAAATCCACCGAACTAGAACAACAGTCCCCAGATGCCCAAAATGTATATTTCCCATCGAAATTGTAAATCTTGTATCTGTCGCTACCCCAAACGTTTCCATCGGTCACGACCTAATTCCAACAAATGTACTTAAACGACTTCCATTCCCAACCATTTTATGTATAACATCAATATTCAATGCATCTTCTCGTCTGTCATACTTTCTTTGCAAATGGAAACACGCTCACATCATTCACATTTTGAAATCAGATAAGCCACAATAGGACCCGTCAAGTTATTGCCCAATTAGTCTTCTGCCCTCCGTAGGAAAACTGTTTGAAAAATATATCCTCACCAGATTAATCGTCCAATCTTATCCTACAATTCTCCCATCTGGGCTTCATCCAGCAAATCATACATCCAAAAAATGCAATTTTTTCCAAAATAAATTCCTTCGAACCATTTTAAAAGCTACTTGGTTCGTACCTTACTTCCAGTTACATAATGAACTATGCATTACTCCGATATTTGTCCATTCCTCCCTCCTGTCCTCTCGCTTCTATCCTAAAATTCCCCAGATTCCCTCAGCCGCACATTTCAAAATTGGAAAAAAAATCCTCACCACAGTAACCTAAAGTGGAAACTACCGCGACAGTTCCTCGACCCTCCCTGATCATCATGTACCCGACGTGGCTTTGCACATTTAATCAATGAACTCAATGTAAGTCATCTGCCAATAACGTTTCTTAAGCAATGCTAAGATAATTCAATGTACCTTCGACATAGTGTACTCAGCTGCTGAGGACCTTCGGGCCAAGCAGAAATAAATGAAAAAAAAATATATTTTTTTTACTTCATCGATCCTCTTACAATTTCTTATACTATACAGCATCTATGATCGTAAAACGAAGAACTGCACCAAACGCCTTAAAGATAACTATTTAATACACCGATTATTCTCGTAAATATTTCGATTTTCAGTAATGAAAGACGCTTTTGTTTCTGTTTAGCTGAGTTTCTAATATGCATTGTATTTCAATGGTAACAAAATGTTGAGTACTTTTAAAGAACGGGCCATACTATATCCCCAATGCGTACTGGGAAGAGTATTTTCTTGCGCATTGTCATTTGCTACTAATAATCCCTTGAATTTTCTATATGGAACCCTAAAGAAGAACGACCGATACGAAGGAAGGTGAGGGAATTTGTAATTTATTAATAGTACGTTTTTTGCTTTATATTAGAAGATAATTAAATACTAAGTGAATTAGTATTATATGTTAAGTGGCCGGTTGATATTCGCCTTTTGACCACCAATCGACCACTTGATCGTCACTGACCCTTTCAAAATTTTATTGACCCTCAAGATTTGATACTGACCTCGTTGGAAACCTCTGCTACACGACTTTATCAAGATAATCTTGTCCATTTGCTTAAGTAAGCCTCTCTCGCCTGTATGGTCGCAACTGGGGCGCCCGACGGCACAAATATTTTTTGCTAATGGCTTCATGGCGGACCGGGAGCGGTATCTCAGTGCATCAACTGATGTCACTGCAGCGCCTCTGACCGGAAGGTTCCAGGTTCCATGATTTTCGACACTAGCTTTTCAGCTACGTCGAATTCAGTCGCTGTCTGGAGGAGAATTCTAGCGGCCGGCTGCTCTGATCGGTAGCTTTCCGTGGTTTCTCCGATCAACACCAGGCGAATGCCGGAACAGTACCCTACCAAACGGGCCACGGACCGCGCGCGATCTGTCCTTCCTCTTCCTTATCCTATCCTCTCCCCTTACACACACACTTACACTAACATGCACTACACTACCACATATTCCAGGAGATCGGTCGGGAGCTTAGAGCTTGTCCCGGCTGGGGCGGTGCCCCGCTGGTGGGAGAGTCCTGGTTAGGGGGAAACCCCACTAGCCGACGGTAGGTCGGCGCCGGATCTCGCCATCCAACGGGGGAAGATCACCGCTATCTCCCGCAAAAAACATGCACTACACTAACGAGACTAATAACCAAATCAGTTGACGGGCCCGGAAACACGAAAAAATCAATCAATCAACCAAAGCTTCGTGGTGAATGGTACCATGCGCTTCTCTTGTTAATATTACTACCTAACGCTGCTCGCAGTAAGTTAAGTCAGTAAGTTAAGTCAGTAAGTTAAGTCAGTAAGTTAAGTCAGTAAGTTAAGTCAGTAAGTTAAGTCAGTAAGTTAAGTCAGTAAGTTAAGTCAGTAAGTTAAGTCAGTAAGTTAAGTCAGTAAGTTAAGTCAGTCACAGTCAAGTTCAGAAGTAACTTCTTGGGGTCAGCACACATTAGGCACCACCTCGCAAAAGAAAACCACAGATCACATTTGTGCAGTGCAGATTATTATCTGTTTAAGGGCGTAGAACTAATGTCGGGCGCCACTAATGTACAATGCGAATTTGTAGCTGCGGCACATATGCACACAATTCAATTTTCCCCATAGCATTTCATACGCAGTTTTTAACTGTTTTTTTGACGTAAAATAAATAAAATAAATAAAGAATAAAAATATCCTACTTTGCACACTCTTAACAGCCGCTTACTAATGCCATTCTTCTACCAGGAGAGCAGTACTGTGGGTGGCTGGGTGGTGAATATTGTCGGGTGATAAATTGCAATATAATGGAATAATTTTTAGAAAGAAACAAAGAAACGGATACTAAATAAATTAACTACGTACCACAATCATTATCTTTGTGACAGTTTTTACAGTAGTTATATAGGGTACATTAAATATATTTACAAATATTTTGTACACGTTTATGGCAAAACGTTCATTGAATTCTATTTGTAAATTTGAGCTACATTCTTTCCACTTGCTTGGTTTTGTTCCTTGGCATGGCACATCCGTTTTCGAGCGTGACGAGCTTTATTTATAGTTTATTACAATTTAAAATTGTTTCTTCAACTAAACACTCGCTAAGAATTCCTTAAGACGGTTCATATCCGAAAAATAACAATTTTTCTTGTCTCTTGTTTGTCTGAATTTTCCTGGGTGCATAGATATGGTTTAATCTCTTAATGCCTTATAACACCAACATAAACTTTAAAACTATACTGTGTGCACATTCCATGTGACTTCGAAACACTGTGTGGCAGAAGCTGCAAACCTGTTGCTATAGTAACGAACGGATTCTATCGGCTCTTCCCAGACCCTGCAACAGCAAGTACTCTCAACAGTACAATCAGGAAATTTGCCACCAAGCACCCCACGTCATCCCTCGACTTAGACTTTGGAAGTCTCAAGAGCATTGCAAATTAATGTAGTAATAATTGCAATTCTGAGTTCTAACCCTCTTGGTCAGGTGAGGAATTTTAAAACTGAAGTAATATCGAAAATGTTTAATGTGTAATTAAATCATTACGTTTGTACATCAGTTATTTCTAGAAATATAAATGTCCCTGAAATTTATTCAGAAGTTTCACACTTTCACAAGAAATGGATCATAGCTTACTACGGCGAAAACTCTCCAAAAAGAAGTTAAATTCTTTCTTTCATCTCGGTACTTGAATGTAAAATATTGTAATTGAATACCTAAAACACAACTACATGCGGGAAATCACAATATGAGTATGTGGAATATAAATGATATATTGCAACTTCCTTATATTTACACCCTCTTTCCACTCGTTTAATTTTGCGCAACCCCCAACCAGAAGGATGTCTCCAGCTTATCAACTCTCTGGAGGTCCTTTACTCGCCGATTGAGAAAGGGTGAAGAGGGACAATCAACCGCTTTATTAAGCAGGTGTACAGGTCCCGAAGGAATCTCTGTAGTTTTGTACAGTCCTAAAAAATTATAAGGATCTAAACAGAATATTAATGGTGACTCGGAACGAGGTTACAGTTATAAACATTGGTACTCTAATATTTTCTAAAACAACTTTATGCCTTTTAGCGACGACTTTTATACAAACATTTAAAAGTCTAATATGGTTTATATGGTATTATTTTTATGTTCTCGTATATTTTTATCAACTTTCAGTTACATTTAGCTAATAACAGATCTATAATTCTAGACTCACATGGATTTCAAAGTATTTAATTTTAAAAAAATAAATGTAAGATAGATTATTTGTGCTATAAGTAAATAGATCTGAATAACACCGCGTAGATATAGAAGACTTTTCTTCGTACATGCTTTTAAAACAGAAATTAAGTTCAGTCCCTCACATGAAATTTAAAGGGAAAATTGAAACGTTAAAAACCATTTTCATCTTGTGTTATTTCATAATAAGATATGAAATATTAAAACATCCTAGCGACCCGTAACTCTTGAGAATCTTTTCCAGATCTCAATTAGGTTTTCTTAGTAATTCTGCCGTAACTGCTTACCTTCGACTTTACAACCTTTTTACCGCTCAGGCGAAATCTTCTGAACGCGAAATTCTTGCCATAAACCTGGAAAATTCCCTGCGCTTGAAATCTCATTTGATATTGAGAAAGTTTCGTAAAGCGATTTCCGAGACGGAAAGTGCGTAGCCAGTTGGGAAGGTGTTCACAAGCTGTTGATGCGGTAACTACAGTCCTTGAGAACGGTCCCATTAGAACTTCGTAGAAGTGAACGTGGAAAAGGCTGAAGCTCGCTTAGGAGCATGTACTTTTGAGTGGAGCATGTTATTTCTTGAAAGTGGCTGGTCTTTGGGTTTTTTGAGGATTGGGAAAACCAAGAACTCTCTAATTGAAAACACCAACTCAAATTATGAAACAAAACTAATACTCTGTAAAATGTTCATAATAACGTAGAAAAAAGTAGCAAAAAACACAATTTACATAACAAAATTATTCTTGTTTCCAGCAAAAGAAATACAAAACGCACGGAATTATTTTACAATATTAACAAATCAACTCAAAAATATCAGTTCACCTTGGATACAATAATAGTGTTAACAATTACATCTGAACATGAGATCTCACTACATTGCAACTAACTTGGTTGTAAACGTAATGGGAAACTATTTTTTTTTTTTCGTTTTTTTTCGTGTACGGAGTAATATTCATTGTATAAAGTGATGTAAAGCTGCCGAAAATCAATTTCAAGATTTCAATGGAAATACACGTATAGGGTATTTTTACCTGACACTGAAAAAGGTGTTTTTACAAAACCAGTCTGCCGACCCTTTTCTTTCTATAAATTTCTTGATTTAAATTTCAACTATTCTTTATTCAACTTTTTTAAATTTTGGGGATATTTTAAAATACTTTATTTTTTTTGTTAGGTGACGCAATTTTTCCTTAACATTTCTAGTAAGAATAGTGTAAAATACACTGGTAGTGATTCTATTTGTCCTATTTTCACTGTTAACTATGAATTTTCGAAAAATGACAAAAATTTGAATTTTTTGAGGGGTCTTCCTACAAATATAATATAGAATACGGGAATTTTTGAATGAAGTTTGTTCTCCACAAATAGTTATTTCATAAATGCCACGTGAATTTTTTTAAGAATAACAGTTTTTGCGTTATTTTGAGTAAAATGTGAGCAATATTAAAAAATATTCAAAAAAGGATATTTCAAAAATTCCTTCAAAATTTTTCATTAAACATTTTGTAAAAATAGTGCTAATTGTATTGTAATGTACGACAAGAACGTAAGTTGGTCGTATTATTTTGTTATTGTTTTTTCAAAACATACACAAATGTTATTTTTTATACCTCTCTCGCGTTGTTAATATTTACATTACCGACAATTTATATACATTATTGCATATGTATAAGTGCTTTCAATGATGTCTTATAATGTTTCTTGAATACTCTATTCTAAATATGAGGAAATCGTAATGAAATTTCAGAGGATACACAAGAAAACCGTGAAGTGGCACAAAAATTCAACTTGAGAAATACAGATAATCGGATTAAGGACGATGTAGAAATTGATAAAAGAAGAGAAGGGCTTGTAAATATTTTGAGAAAGGTCATTAGTTAATTGTATTTTAATGGGAACAAATAAGAAAAGAGTGGCGAAAGGCATTAGTGAATGGGAGTGCATGGAGTGGTTCACAAGAAAAGGAGTAACGTACAAGCAATCAAGGGGAAACGTGTTGAAGTTCTATCTGCGATTCTATCAAATATATTCCATAGCAAAAACTTTATCATCCGATACCGCATTGAGCGGCGTATTTTCAAGATTATAATACAATAAGAAATTCCTTTGATAAAATTACAATAGTACAAGAAGAAACCTTGAGATGAAAACAATAACTGAGAAAGCCGGAAAATATTATAAATAGATTAACAGTGATAAAGTAAGTGTGAGTTTGAGAGAGAGAAAACTATCGAGGTTTTAATATAGGACCAGGTTTTACCCTTCTAAAATATTGAAGTCATTTCAAATGCATTATTAGAGATTCGGGGGAAAATTGAAGAAAAAGCTGAAAAAGTCTTTAATAGCTAATAGATTGCGCTTGAGAAGAGATAGCAACACTTGAAAATATAAGGCAGAGTAAAAATAAGCAAACTATGTAGTACGTGAAAGTTTTTGTCATTTTGCAGCACCAATAAGTGTTAATTATTTAGAAACAAACGATGAACTTTAACATTGTTTTAATTTCTTATATGAACAACAATGGCTGTCATTTCTGTATTTCAGAACGATTATTGAATTACCCTCATCAAATTACATAATTATTTACAATAAATTGACAAGGGAAAACATTGAAACTGCGACTTTTATTTATTTTTTAACACAATAAATGTAATTTCAATACCGTTTCAACTACACCAATTTACTTTTATGTTACTTTACGAAAACATAGTATCTTACCCTTTCTTTTCCTTCCTTCAATTTATACAATTTCTTTTCTATTCAATTTTAATTTCCCACGTGAATGTCATTTTTCGTCCAACGAACGGGTAATATAGAGGATGCCTTGCTGAAAACGACCTTGATATTCTACCCAATGTTACTCCTCTGCCTGACACACCTCTGCTTTTATGACTTTCATAAGTTGCAGCTATTGGAAAACTCAAAAATTAAGAAGTTAAAAGTTCCTGATAATTAATTAAAAGAGTCTAACCAGCAACACGAGTTCTCACCTCATGGCCACGCCGTCGATTTGCAACACTTTTTTCAAGAGAAAATAGGCTTTTATCTACCTTTAGATAACTATATCATGTAGGCTCATACGTTGTTTGACAATCACCTATTTTTTATTGTCTGAATTTTAAAATTTCATATTAAAATGACACATTAAAATGAAATCTCTAAAACATTTAAAAATGTTTACAAAACAATCGTTTTAATCGAACGTCATGTTCAGTACAATTTTTAAAATACTGCTTTGAAGCTGTCATTTAAATGTGCCATTGTAATGTCATTTTAAAATTGAGATAATGAAAGAATAGGTGATTGTCAAGCAACATATAAACCTACATGATATAAGTAACCTAATTACATAATGGGACCATCTATACCGTAATAATTCAAATTCAATAATTTTATCTACCTGCTATAATTTCAGATGCGGTGGCTTGCTCGTCCAATGATTTAATCTCGTCACCTCCTGCTGTTTTTCGCGTCTCTGAAGTTCGGCTCTCCAGTCGTATGAGCTTCTGTCCTTTTGTTCAGTTATCGATGTAATACAAATAAATCTCACTTCACACGTTAATTTAAACAACGTTTGTGGATACTTTCTTCCCAATTACATAGAGGTGAAAGAAGATTTATAAGTTAAAATAGCCATATGTCCCTTTTATACCGTGCAGGAGGCATACGTTCCCATTGTCATGTCTCGTGTGATTTCGTTAGTTTTTCTTCGTAAACCACTCATCGGCGGATACCTCAGTCTAGCAGTTCTCGGAAACAAATGAGGCTTCCTGAAAACGACCGCTAGGCGGCGCAACGATTTCTTGTTCGTCTTTGATTGGTCTTCTAGCATAGTCGAGAATGCGACGATTTCTCGATTCTTCAGTAGAGTTGGCGAGTCATTTAGAAAACCCGAGACCCTTTTCCCTCGACTACCAGCCACCTTAATGTGTGATTTATCACAATACGAGTCACTTTGCCAATTACTTTTTTTTAAAAACAATGTTCATACAAAATGTAGTTTGGCTCAAAAAGCATAAATTTTGTTGTTTTAAACTTAATATTCAACAGGAATTTATCGGAATTTGATCCCCAATGCGAAAGGTTAGCGTGCTCACTGTTTACAAATCTCTCTAACCTTTTTAAGTACTACTAAGCTAAACATAATCAGCTCAGAACACTGTGCGCTCCTTGTAACCTTTGTCAATATTCGAAACATTAACACTAAATGTATTGTATAAATATATACAACATTAAATGCATGTATATACTTGACGTTATTGGGTCGGTAGTCCGACTTCGCCGGTCAGCTACCGGAGTCCCCCATGCCTGGGCCTAGTTAAATTCCCATGCTTGGGGATAAAAGTGTCATGAAGCAAACATGACGTATTCTCTTCACCGTAACTAGCAAGATCCGCCTGCTTGAGCTTTTATTCGTCACACAGCTACAGAAACTGGGCCGATTTTAAAGGAAAGCTATAACTATATTGTGACATACCAACATGTCACATATTTATTTACTAATATTTGTCGTAAATGGGGTAAATATGCAAGGATAAACAAATAGAAATATGGCGCTCTAGCAAAGGCAGCCGAGTTGTTGTCAAGGTCAATAAACTTCATTCTGGCAATGAACCTGAGGGCACGGCTAGCTGATCACATAAACAATTTAGGGCTTGGTTGAGAAAGTAATGACAGTCTAGGGCATAGCTAGTTAATTATGTAATCAATTTAGGGATTGTCCAGGAGAACAGTGACAGTCTATTCACGACGGAAGTGCGTCGAATGTTTCTGGTGAAAAAAAGTAGAAAGAAATAGGCCGAGTCTAGAAGGGCTGAACAGAAAGATTATTATCACATTCTGACATATGTCGTGGTGCTGTGCGGGTCGCTTGCAGATGATTAATTTTGTGAGATTGGGACTTGTAATTTTTTCTTGAGAGTGAATAGTTATCGGACTTTGAGTAATTCTTGAGTGCGACGAACGGAAATTAGAATTTCCTCGTGATGAAATAACGTGATGGACTTCGAATAATTTGCGGTGTAAAAATGTGTAACTTGTAATTTTCTTGTGTGAGCTAATAATTTCAGAGTGATAGAATTTGTAAGACCTACAACAAGTTGGGACTCTGAATATTTTTGCGATGTGCGGAAATTAGAATTTGAATGAATTTGTACTTAACGGGACTTGGAATAATTCTGAGTAAATAATAGTTTGCTGAACTTTAACATTATCGTCGCGTAATAAGAAAGAACTGGGAACTTTTGCGAAGTAAATTAAATTAGAACTACAAGTATTTGAGGCGGTGAGGATCAGTGACTCGACAACATTTGTGCAAGAGCCGGAGAGAAGAATCTGGTTCTTGGACTTTGGAATTCTCGTCACCGAGAAGAAGAGGAAAATGGTTCTTCGTGGCGCCCTCTTTCAAGTGCGCGCGAAGACGGGTACTGCAGGATAAGGTTCGAAAGAGCTCATAACCAAAATAACATTCTTTATTTGTTACAAATTTGTCAAGTCATATTTTTGCCTGGCATTGAGAATAAACCATAAGTTTCCTTTGAAATAGAACAAACGATTTTCATTTGGCCAATTCCAGCTAAGAAGTAGCTAAACAATATATATTTGTTTTCATATTCCTCGCCACTCTGTATAGATGGCAGATCGGATAACCGGTTATTAGTAGGTAATAGCGATTATTTATAACAAAACCCATCGACCCAACTAGCGGGATATTGACTTTATTTAGAAAACGGTTGAAGCATTGATTTTAATAATATTAACGTAACCTTTTCCTGGCGCCCATGTTCAAAACATAAATTCGGAACGGGTTACATCGAAGCGCCCAATAATTTTATAAGCAGTTTGTGTGTGGGCATTGTTTCAATATGTTTGCCTCGACTGGGAATAGAACCCGGGACCACAACACGGGAAGCTATTACGCTGCCCATGAGCCATCTCAAAGGTAACATTAATAAATGAATATTTAATGAAGATTAGCACCCACCAAAAAGTTTGTTCGTCTGTAAGATCGTTTATTTTTGATATTTCATTGAACGGTACTAATCTCAGTGAGAAAATAATATTTCATCAGATCTTAAATTCTATTTTCGACTTTAACCTTTAAATATAATCACAGCTGTGAGTATTTCATGGAAAATTTCCATTGCAATCAAGTTATAATTATCTTAAAAAACACCCATACAATTGTTTCGTCAAATCTTTTCCAAAAAACGTTTTGTTGACTCATTCTCCATCAATATACTAATTTGAATGAAAACAATTTATAAAGAAAGAAAAATGCTAACAAGGTTTTTCATGTTATATAAATTGAAAGCAGTTGTTTCAATCTCAAAAATACTTACTGTTCTGCTTATTAGGGCTGCGTTATTAAAGCAATATTACATAAAAAGTTTTCTTAATCAGTTACATCATGTGCTGGCGAATCCGATAAGCTGGTACGTCATTAAAAAACAAAAATAACAGAATGTCTTGGGTGCTCATGTTGTAAATTGACATTGCTGGGAAGGATGAGAGAAGGCGACATATTTTCGATGTGAAACTGTCAAGAGCCTTCAACCAGCATTAGACGGGACCAGAAGACGTAATGAGAAAAAATATTTGTTTGCACCGAATAGATTCCATCATGCTGCGTACAGGCAGTAGGTGAAAATCTTCCAAAAAAAATATTCAGTTTGCTGAAGCATCGTGGACGTTTATGACGTAACAACACATTCGCATTTAACGAGACATCAGTTCAATATAACGTTTCTCTGTTTTCATCAAAGACGTTTTTCCAACTATGTGGATACCCAACTTCCAACTCTTGGAAGCTCCGTAGGTACAGTGAAACCTCTTTTAAGCGGTCACGTTTGATTCTGGAAAATGTAACCGTTATTTGAGAATGCGACTTACCGGAGGCAATGATGTAAATATGCAAGCGGGCATATTTTTCTATTTGAAATAATGTTAGATACGTTTCACTAGTCAACTTCCATTTATGTAACTTGAAGTACAAAATAGTGGAAGCATTGTAATACCTAGTCACTTGAAAAATTCATTCAAAAGCATTTAAATATTTTTTTATTCTCACAACGCTGCTTCTTATTATTCCTAGATTCGTATGCGAACTAAACTGGAAGCCCCTTGAAGTCATGAGAAACTGTGGCCGTCCAAATCAGGTTAATCTACAAGTATGTCTGGCAGCTAATCATGGGTCAAGTTCACCGCTTAAGAGGGAATATTTACACGCGCTTCCAGTACAAATTAATAGGTTTCACGAAATCAATTGCTGTTAATCTAAGTGGGTGCTTAATTGAGGAAGCCGTTTTAGTACGTTCCACTGTACCTCCTTTTGTTCAGCAAGTGGGCAGAGCGGGAGGAAAATGGAGGTGAAGCGAGAAGCCGTGTTAGTAATTACTTTTGTCGGGAGATGCCGCATCCTAGTCTCAGATGCCAACGTTTCGGCTGGCATTCTGCCATCTTCCTCAGGGCAAACGTTTCTAGGTCGCGGTGTCTCTCGATCAGCCAAGTAGTTACTGACTGCGGCCGATTATGCTTACGGTCTCCGAGAAGCCATGATATTATAACGTTGCTGGGAAACACCTCGTCCTAGGAACTGGTACCAACGTTTCGGCCGCCAATATGGCACCTTCCTCAGGGCAGAAGGTCCTAGGTCGCGGCGTCTCCGAGGCAGCCAAATAGTCACTGACGGCAGCCGCTTAAGTCAACACTATCCGTGGATCGGTGTTATTCACTATTCGGCCGGGAGCCACCGCGTCCTAGGCACAGGTGCCAACGTTTCGGCCGCCCTTCTGGCACCTTCCTCAGGGCAAAAAGTCCTAGGTCGCGGTGTCTCCGAGGCAACCAAGTACTTACTAACTTTGGCCGCTTCTCCGAAGTTTACCCACTCCAAAGATGCGCGTTATTCACGTATTATTACTCGATCGGGAGACGCCGCGTCCTAGGCACAGATGCCAACGTTTTGACCGCCATTCTGCAACCTTCTTCAGGGCGAAATGCGTATTGTTTCCTCCCTGTAGAGTTTTGTCAAATGAGAGCGTAGGCTTCTGCTGCCGGAGTCAGTAGCTTCTTGGCTGTCCGGGAGACGCCGCGTCCAAGGCACAGGTGCCAACGTTTCACCCGTCCTTCTGGCACCTTCCTCAGGGCAAAACGTCCTAGATCGCGGCGTTTCTTGAGCAGCCAAGTACTTACTGACGGCGGCCGCTTAAATCCACACTCTTCGAGGATCTGTGTTATTCAGTACTCGGCCGGGAGACGCCGCGTCCTAGGCACGTTTTGACCGTCCTTTTAGCACCTTCCTCAGGGCAAAAAGTCCTAGGCCGTGGCGTCTCCTGGGCAGCCAAGTAGTTACTGAGGGCGGCCGCTTAAGTCTACACTCTCCGAGGATCCGTGTTATTCACTACTCGGCCGGGAGACGCCGCGTCCTAGGCACGTTTTGGCCGTCCTTCTAGCACCTTCCTCAGGGCAAAACGTCCTAGGCCGTGGCGTCTCCCGGGCAGCCAAGTAGTTACTAACTTCGGACGCTTAAGTCTACACTCTCCGAGGATCCGTGTTATTCACTACTCGGCCGGGAGATGCCGCGTCCTAGGCTCAGGTGCCAACATTTCGGCCGTCCTTCTGCACCTTCCTCAGGGCAAAACGTCCTAGATCGCGGCGTTTCCTGGGCAGCCAAATACTTACTGACGGCGGCCGCCTAAATCCACATTCTTCGAGGATCCGTGTTATTCACTACTCGGCCGGGAGACGCCGCGTCCTAGGCACGTTTTGACCGTCCTTCTAGCACCTTCATCAGGGCAAGAAGTCCTAGACTGCGGCGTCGCCCGGTCAATCAAGCAGATAGTGACTTCAGCCGCTTAATCCTAGACTCTCCGAGGATCCATGTTATTCACCACTCGGACGGGAGCCACCGCGTCCTAGGCAAATTTTGGCAGTCCTTCTAGCACCTTCCTCAGGGCAAAAAGTCCTAGGCCGTGGCGTCTCCTGGGCAGCCAAGTAGTTACTAACTTCGGACGCTTAAGTCTACACTCTCCGAGGATCCGTGTTATTCACTACTCGGCCGGGAGACGCCGCGTCCTAGGCAAATTTTGGCCGTCCTTCTAGCACCTTCCTCAGGGCAAAAAGTCCTAGGCCGCGGCGTCTCCCGGGCAGCCAAGTAGTTACTAACTTCGGACGCTTAAGTCTACACTCTCCGAGGATCCGTGTTAATCACTACTCGGCCGGGAGACGCCGCGTCCTAGGCACGTTTTGGCCGTCCTTCTAGCACCTTCCTCAGGGCAAAAAGTCCTAGATCGCGGCGTTTCCTGAGCAGCCAAGTTCTTACTGACGGCGGCCGCTTAAATCCACACTCTTCGAGGATCCGTGTAATTCACTGCTCGGCCGGGAGACGCCGCGTCCAAAACACATTTTGGCCGTCCTTCTAGCACCTTCCTCAGGGCAAAACGTCCTAGGCCGCGGCGTCGCCCGGTCAATCAAGCAGTTAGTGACTTCAGCCGCTTAAGCCTAGACTCTCCGATGATCCATGTTATTCACTACTCGGACGGGAGACGCCGCGTCCTAGGCACAGGTGCCAACGTTTCGGCTGCCCTTCTGGCACCTTCCTCAAGGCAAAACGTCCTAGGCCGCGGCGTCTCCCGGGCAGCCAAGTAGGAGCCGTCGCGTTGCTTACCCCGCGGTCCAGGGCACGGGCCGGCCGGCGCACTCGAAGCTGGAGCTGCGCACCTCGTACTTGCTGCGCGGGTGGGGGCCCGCCTGCGGAGGCAGGTGGTGGCGCAGGGGCTTGCGGGGCACGCGGCGGGGGCCCGCCCCGCCGCCCGCCGCCGCCGCCGCCGCGCCCCCGCCGCCCCGCCCACCCCGCACGCCGCCCCCGGCCCCCGCCGACGGCCGCTGGCGCACGCTCATCGCCGCCGCCGCCCGGGCGCCGGAGCAGGCAGGCGCGCGGCGCCGCCGGGCGGGAGGCGCGCGCTACAAAACATAGGGCGACGTTGGAGCAGGGGAGCTGGCGCACAGCTGCTCCGGGTGTGAGAGCCACCAATGACACCTTGGGGGCGGGGATTTATGCAGAAGCAAACGAGGCACTTGCTCGGAGCTCCCCGTTCTTTTTATACTCGTACATTACAGCTTCGATAAAGCGTATCTAAGTAGGTATATATAAGTAATAATAATAATAATAGTAATAATAGTAATAATAATAATAATAATAGTAATAATAATAATTAATCCGAACTTGTTTTACAGATAAAATGTACATTGTTGTTTTGGAATTACTAACCATCGATAATCTTATATATATATATATATATATATATATATATGGGTGTGTGTGTATAAACATATATACGTAATAACAGATATAATATATGTATATATAATAAATATATAATAATGAATGTACAAAATATAATGTATATATTCACATATATACATTATATTTTATACACAATGTATATATAATAATGTAGATAAATTATATATATATATATATATATATATATATATATATATATATATCGTATTACCTTCGATACACAGCTCTATATACACTGCATGACTTACCTGGATCGAAAGGATTATTGTGACAAGGGAAATTGAAAACACTTCAATTATGCTACATGTTCTCTTATTTAGGAAATTATGAGAGAGAATTATGGGAGGAAAATATGAAAACACAAAAAATCCACTCAAGTTTTCATCTAGTTAATTAGTAAATAAGTAAATCTGAATCAATAAAATTAGGTAAAAAATGGAATTATGAACGAACAACGGAGATTAACGAGTTTTTAATGATCTCAGGCTACAAAAAGCCCTCGGGTGTTTTGTCGCCGCTCGATCATTAGAATCCTTATAATGCTCTTGGTGCATAAATAACTATTTTATTAATACTGAATTGTTATATTCACTTAACCCAACCAAAAAGGGAAATGAAAAACACTCTTAACGGCCGGCGCCTGTTAATGATACCACCATCCGTTAAGAGCAATCGAAAGAAATGAATTAAAGAAAAAGAAAATGTAAACACTAATTGAAACTAGAGGGCCCTTCCCGAATAATCCTATGTAATTATTTATCTTTTTAAATGTAACTTCAAATTAATTGTAAAAAAGATTGTTATGTAATATTAAAAACATTAATTGATCTACAAGTTCTAAGAGAGATGTTTTTATAATTTTACACTGTCGTGCTACAACCGCATATACTTTCTCGCTCTTAGAAACGGTTACGTATATAAAAACCATTTCAGTCCATATTAACACATCTCACTCTATATTTGTAAAATTTATTAAAATTGTGTAACATACGGTACAAAAACTTCTTATTTTCTAGCTGGTTTATCAATACAAATTTGACAATTCATACAGCTGTAGCACCTTCCAACAATGAAAAGGATTTCTCAGATTTTAAACTAGACAAAATCTGCTCAACGGTTTAGCCATACCGTTGACCAGACGGACAGACAGAGGGATAGACAGGCAGACAGACTCACAGAAAAACAGACACAGTCAGGCGGACGGATTGCCGGAGATTAACGGACGGACGGACGGATGTTCTGCCGTTAATCGATTTTTCAGTATCAAGTTCCCACAAAACATGAATGCTGAAAAAAGTGGATATAATTTACTAGATAAAGAAACAATATTTATTCTCTTTTTCGTTACCAGGGCTTGGCAATACGAGTTTCTCTGTAGAAAAATTGCTATTTTTACCCGCAACATTTCATACTTTCTCTATACTTCGTAAGCTGCACCCGAGAAGGTGAAAAGGTACAATAAGTAATATTAAGAAATCTAAAATGAATTCATGATGTTGTTGGTCAGTATTTCCTGATATTATAACAGTAATATTTTGGCCCCTGGGATGGGTCATTGTCAGCATGGTATCTTTGCAGGGTGCAACCCCGTTTTCGATTCCCGGTCAGAGAAAAAATACAGCTGCACATTTCTATTACAATAGTCTAAGATAGTGCCAGTTTCTGTATCTGTGTTGCGAAAAAGCTCAGAGAAGACAAGAATGTTAGATTAGATAAAGGGAATCCCTCATTCTCGCCACTAGTCTCCCTTACCCGCAGACGTGGATAATAAATAAATCAGGGAACAGTCTTGCACCACTAGCTAGAAAATGGAATTATTTGGAACCTAAAAAGGCAAATACGACCATATACATATTATTAATTAATTATTTTTGTTTACCCTACAGACTAACCGAAAAGTTTAATTGCTATCACCTATTTACATTGTACTCTATCCTATTTTTTAATATTAATATTTTAGCCTTTCATTTCTCCTCTATTCACTACTTTCTCATTTTGTAAACCATGTTTATCGGAGAAATAATTACTTAAAAATACTATTTTATTTTATTTAAATTCGATACTATGATTCAGTACTCAATCAAGCCAACACTCGGTAATGAAATAATAATATACATAGGTAAAAATCAGAAACTTGTTGAAAGAAGTTAAGTGGATAGATTTATTGATTTCCAACGGTCACATTTTACTGACCACAAATTTCAGAGAGCTCATTGATTTGAATTGGGTTGAATGGCTATACTCCAAAAGGAGGAGCGGGGCATTGAAATTTGTTCCCGGTATTTTAAAGAGTATTTTGTGTGGATTATTTGGAATAGTCAAGTTCACGCGGTTAGGAATTCGATTGCTGCAATTTTGTATGTGGGGTAATAATTGAATAAAACGTAAAAAATCTGTAGAAAATTAAATGTTTCTATCAACTTGACGATTTTTTAACATACTATTTAGCAAATGTTCTGGTTGCTATTTGATAGGACCAAGACCATGTAAAAAACGTCGATATTGGTTTTGTATAAAAAAAGTAGAATATAAACTTGCGTCTTAACTCAGAAATCATCTCTAATGTATCTATATCATCCTTAGGAAATTTTAGCCAGAAACTCAAAACTTTAAGATCCTTTGTTTCAAGATTAAACTTAAACGCGTGTTGGCTCATAAAACGTCAACGTGACCCGCGAAAAAATAAAATATGACAAATCCGCTCTTCTCGCAAAACCTCCTCGGCCCCTCCCCCTGCCGGCGTTGCTCGTCACTTGTGCTCCCCGAAAGAGGGTTAACGGCGTCGTTAAGGGCGCGCGAAGAAGCGACGTGATCTAAGTCGCCCTTCGGAGCCCAAGGCCAAACCCCGACGGAGAACTCCGGAGGAAAAGAGACATGTTGCTTCAGCATGTATGAGATCGCAATTACCGCCGTCGGATCAGCGACTTTTACGAGGTGCCGTCCGCTTCCTCGAGAGCTATGCGGGGGGCGGCAGCGCTAAGGAGATCGCGCTGGGGATTGACGCGACCAGGGCGAAGATGTTGACGCTGATGGATATGTAGGTCAGGGCGAATCCTCTCCTAACCCAGTGATTTTCTTTCTTTTTTTTTTCTTTCTTTTTTTTTTTTGTTATTTAAGGTCGCATCAACTTCTAGGTCATTAGAGACCACTATTGGAGTTAACAGTATGATAACTATGAAGATGAAACGAAATGGTGATGATAAGGAACACAAATACAACCATTCCCGAGGTGGAACTCGAACCCGCGACCCTTCGGTCAGGCCGCTAGCCGACGGTAGGTCGGCGTCGGATCTCGCCATCCAGCGGGGGAAGATCACCGCCATCTCCCAAGGAAAAAACATGCACTACACTTACGGGACTAATGACCTAAGCTGTTGACGTGGTCGGAATCACTAACTAACCCTTCGGTCCGAGATCACTACGACACTCCTGCCTTAGCAATCTCGGCCACCGGGCCGAACAGTGATTTATGTTTAAAGGGCTTGGGGAAGTAACAATATAAGCCACACCAGCTACAGCAAGTCTCGAGCTATTTTTGAATGTTAATATATCGATTTTGGAGGAAGTATGCTTAGTATTATTACTGCCTCAATCACTTTATTTTAATTCCGTATTCTTAGGGCCTGGTAGGGTAGGGTCTGGCACCTGGCAAAACGTATTCACCCGCAGGTCACATGGGCGTCGATGTTTTTCTTTTCGGCGCCACTCTGCCGTCCCGCCACACTCGTGGTTCCATTGTTCTCTTCCTAACCCCGGGAGTGCCTGTAATAGGTAGACTCACGCCAGTGCCCGCAATGTATCTCTCAGATATTGCTGCAACTTTTCGTAAATGCGAATGATTAGTTGGTCAATTTAATGAAATACATATTTTATGCAGTTTGTATATGTCCCCAACACAATTGTTAATGAATCGTACACTGCAGATTATTGTCTGAATTGTTGTGATGAGAAAGGTAAAAATTGATGAAGTACACGCAAAAATCACTGAACATCTTATTATCTTCTACGATTTCCGAATTCCTCAAATTATTGCAACATATTCTAAACATTCTCTCTCTCTCTCTCTCTCTCTTTCTATATATATATATATATATATATATATATATATATATATATATACATATATATATATATTACTTTTTCAAAAAATATTTAGAAAGTATTTGTCTTTTATCTATTTCGCAAGGTTCCCATTTTCCTCATTTTCATACGTCTTCTGCATATCTTTTTTCTCACTGGTAAGAAATTGTGAGAATCGATTGTAGAAGGGGCAAATTATTACATTTTCTGAATAGGCAATTGCCATAGACACGGCTGAAAATAATGCCATGGTACGTACCGCTCAGCTAACGAGCTCACAATGCACTAACGCCATTGCACCCAACATATGTCGGATATCGTGCAGCGTAGCGATCAAGTTTGAACATGCTCACGGAAAATGATTCAGTGAAAGGACAAAAAATAAAAGGCCAGACTATCTCAGAAATGTACAATGAAGGAATACATGAAATACCAGACGTCTAATGCATCGCAGTAATTCAGGAACATAAAACTGCCGTGGCTTGTATCTCACAGATCTATTACGAGCACTCCCAGGTTACATAGAGAACGAATTTCCTGGTCGCCCATCTTGCTTCCCTGCTCCCAAACAGATCATATAAATTGTTTAATTTGCAGCCACAAAATACACGTGACATGCTAGCGACATTCGGGATGAGTGAGGGTCAGAAGCACTTGGGTGAGGGTCAGAAGCTCCGAAAAGCTCAACCCGGGCTACGTTGCGGGCACGCTGACCGTGATGTCGCAAGGGGGCGTGGCTACCCTCCTGTCGCGCAGGGCGTACGTATTCCGCCAGGGCGAGCCACCGAGCTATTTCGGGAAGGAAGTGTGGCGATTCTATCGGGGTGAGAGCTACCCTAAGCCAGCGTACTTCCTAAAGAACGATTTCGGGACGGAAATCGCTGGCGTCGAGGCGGGTCAAATCTTTGCTGAACCAGCATTGACGCGGAGTGCCGCGATCGGATGAGACCAAAAGAGGAAATGGTGGCCCAAGGCGACAAGATCGGACGGTCTGGACGGTGACTCTGGAGATTATGCCGTAAACGTCCCAGACACTTGGACGGAGAGGGAACGTAAAAGCCTTCCATGCTTTTTTGGGCTTCATTGGGAGTATTGCTCTTCATTGATTATTTCGTGTTTCCGGGCGCGTATGCTGGTTATTTCATTAGACCCGTAAGTGTAGTGTAAAATGGTGTCAATCTTACCCTGCTGGATGGCGCGATCCAATGCCATCTTTAGGTTGTCTTGCAGGAATTTTCCCAACTAGGTTTCTCCCACCAGCAGGGTACCTCCCTAGCTGGGACAAGCTCGAAGCTCCCGACTGGTCTCCCAACATGTGTGGTAGTGTAGTGCATGTAAGTGTATGTAAGTGCATGTAAATAAGGAGTTTGAAGTGGACAAGGAAGAGGAAGAAAAGATCGCGCGCGGTCAATGGGCCGTTTGTTACGGTACTGCTCCGGCATTCCACTGGTCTTACTGAAAAAAAATACGGAAAACTATAGATCAGAGCAGAACGACCACTATAGTTCTTCTCCAAAAAGCGGCTGAAGTCGACTTAGCTCTGTAACTATTGTCGGAAATACTGCCACCGTCGAGGCTCAATCTCTAGGATTGATTGATTGATTTGTTCGTGTTTCCGGGCGCTTCAAATGCGTTGGCCATCATTCCCGTAAGTGTAGTGCATGTTTTTCCTCTGGAGATTGGGGTGATCTTCCCTCGCTGGATGGCGAGATCCGGCGCGAACCTACCGTTGGCTAGCGGGGTTTCCCCCTAACTAGGACTCTCCCACCAGCGGGGCACCGCCCCAGCCGGGACAAGCTCGAAGCCAGAGGCGTTGCAGTGACATTAGTTGATGCATTCAGCTATCGCTCCCGGTCAATCAATCTCTAGGACTTCCCGGTCACAGGCACGGCAGTGACATCAACTGAATCACTGTGCTATTTTGAGGATCTAGTGTCTAAAACGCGTTTTGGGGGAGAGGGTTCAACGGACATATAGGTGTGATCAATAGCTTATTTGATTCTTCTCGTCGAGACTAATTCATTGGCTCATTTCTTAGTTTCTTCTTCAATGTTCTAAAAAATACGTGTTTTGATCGTTTCAATGCACGGATCGAGAACATTGGTGAAACGCCGGGAATTACAGTACTCTCTGTAATTTACTCAAATTCTTACGACTTTATTGCCTATACTGACGATAATTATACCCAATTATCTAATGAATAATTAAAAACTCGATGGGGATTAAGCTCCAAAAACTCGTTTTGGAGTGGTTTATCCAATTTTTTCTAGAACATCCTGAAAGAATTCTAAAAAAAACATGTTTTCAGTGGTTTTATGATACTTGAAGTACTGACGCACTTAGGATCACTATACTACCTTTCATGCTAAACACCATGTGATTCTTTATACTGACGACAGTTTTTCATTATTTTAGACATGGTCACACCTGTTAATTTAATGAACAACGAAATGTTAAAAATACTTCTGTCAATACTTTTTCACGTAACACTCAGTTTATGAGGAAAGACAAGTCAGGTAACGTATTTTTGTTTAAAAATAATAATATGAACGTACGTAGCATACAACAATTGAATACCACCGTTCCCTGGCACATACAAACGAAAGTACCTGTCACAAGAGGTGGCAGACAGAAACGGTATGTTGGAAATTACTTACATAAATATGAGGAGGTTCAAAATGAGAGAGATGAAGTAGGGATAGCAAGACGATGTTGGGAAGAAGTAAAAAAGGAAAAGGATAATGGTCATAATGGGAATAAATTTCTTTAAATAAAGGTACGTAACAGAAGGGATATATGCTTATCGATGGCGGTAGGGATGTACACGAAATCTTAAAGGAAATAAATAAGGCGTTACAAGAGCAGGAGTGGTTTTAAAAATGTTTTACTCTAGATATAATGTAAGTACACGACGATAATCTAGAATAGACAACTTACTAAATGGAATAAGAAAGGAAAATAGTAGGATAAGGATTAAGAGCTTTGGAAAAGGTAATAAAATTATATGCAGGAAGTAGAAGTCTGACTGAAGGGAAACCAAACGTCGAATGTGTGAAAGGGAGGAAGAGACCCAGAAACATATAATGGGGAGAGGGAGGTGAGAGAAGAAGGGAGAGATTTTATGGAGAGAATGAAACAGCTCCTACAGGAAGACGCGGAAAGGAGAGAGCTGACAGAAACTGGGGAAAGAAGAAAAAGGCAGAGAATAATAACATGTCATATAATATAACGGATATAATATGAATGGAAAATGTTTTAAAGAAGGTATAAAAATATGGATGTTGAAAGTAAAGAAGGGAAAATATTGTAAATAAAGCTGATAGGACAGTGGAAACACAAAGTAGTGTTTATGAAAGTGACGAGCATACGATTAGCTTTGGAAAGCATAATAATAGACGTATGTGTAATAAATTTGTGAATTTGATTTAAAAAGAATATATATGATGTATGAATGTTATTCAGATCTCAACTGTAACTAATAGAGGAGAATTTTGAAATAAAAATTTACTAATATAACTAAGTTTGCTTTTTGCCATTTACACTTACAAATTTTTCGATGTCGGTTCAAAATTCTATACATCAAAAGAAGTAAGGATTTCAAAAATGTAAATTTAAAGAGATTAAACAAGAAAATGTTGTTCTATAGTATATTTCAAGATAAATATTTAAAGATCTCAATGCTAATTTGTTTTCAAATCTATAAAAAACCATCGTCGATTTTGACAAAACAAAACAAATCCAGAACAAATATGTCGATACTTTCAATACTTTTCACAATATAGTCATTCAAAAATCGTCATATTTGCATTCATTACGTATGAAATACTAACTTCTTTCTGAATTTATATTTGTCTATTTACATGAATGGTTTCTATGCATCTACGAAGCTTCCATGCAAGAGACAAAGACTAGTAGAAAACAATTGAAAATGAGCTCTTACCACCCACACCAATTGGTCAACATCATGTTTTCCAAACTTTCCACTCTAATTACCATGTCATTCATAGCAACAAGCAGCGCCAAACAATACTGTTATTTTACATAATGGACGATGCGCTGGAATTACCGATATGAAATTCGAAGCTAAATGAAATTACGTTGTTGCAATGTTCAATTGAAGGAAAAATACATTACATGATTTTAATGGTAGGACGTGCAAAGTTTGGTAAATAGTTATTGTTGTTTGAATGTATTCTTTCGCGAATAAAGTAAACAAATTTATTGACTATTCTGCTCGCGAAATTTAAATTTAAAACGATGTTTAAATTTAATTAATATTATTTTCCTATATTATTTGAATGTGGCTCAAACCTCAATGCAGCGAAATTAAATATCTTTGTGCCAAAATAAACGATCACTTAATTAACGCTCTAAAAGAAAATGACAAAAGTATTAAGCTAGTCAAAACAAGGCAGTAAGATAATCACTATTAATTAAGATAATCACTATCACTATATAAGATAGTCACTATGTACAAGACATCTTTCTCACGATATTCTATATTTATCGAATTTATTGAAGTGTTATCCATACTTAATGTTGTAATAAAGCAACTTTCATAATTTAATTAAAATATGACTGTTTGTAATACTAGAACAACTTGTAAATATTAATATGACAATCAAAAAAACTTGAAAAATAATTCACATAAAATTAATAGAATTGTGATGTATAGATTGTAAGAATAAATGTTAAATGTTTAATGTTGAACAAGTCTGAATATTTTTAGAAGTTGCCATCAATATAATAATTGATTTCAATCAATAGAACTTCCAGGAATCGTGCTTCTGTATAGAATTACAGATCCACATGCAACAGGTAAGGAGCGTATGTTGTGTGTCGAACCCATGGTTGAGTTGAAAGTAAATTTAAGAATTTAGTGTTAAAATTTCACAAATAGCTAGCCCACCGCGGAGCTTGACAAGAAAAAGATTATTACAATACAGTTTGAAATCATCGCTCAAAAATCAGTTGGAATAAAAAGGTAAATTCCCATTGGCACATCGGAAAAGCATTATAGGAAGAACAGTACTTCTGTATAATTATTAGTTTGTGGAACAATCAAAACTATACACTGGGTTCTAGTAAGCCCTAGTTGCACTGTCTATTCTCGGCGAAGTATTGACACCAATTGATACTATAAGTAGGATGAGGGAAATTTGATTGATGTTTCCGGGCACGTCAACTGCTTTGGTCATTAGTCCCGTTAGTGTAGTGCATGTTTTTTCTCCTGAAATGGCAGTGATCTTCCCCCGCTGGATAGTCAGATCCGGCGCCGACCTACTGTCGGCTAGTGGGGGTTCCCCCTAACCAGGACTCTCCCACCAGCGAGGCACCGCCCCAGCCGGGACAACCTCTAAGCTCCCGACCGGTCTTTCAGAATATGTGGTAGTGTAGTGCATGTTCGTGTAAGTGTGTGTGTAAAGGGAGAGAATAGGACAAGGAAGAGGAAGGAAAGATCGCACGCGGTCCGTGGCCTGTTTGGTAGGCACTGCTCCGGCATTCACCTGGTGTTAATCGGAGAAAGCACGGAAAACTACCGATCAGAGCAGCCGGCCGCTAGAATTCACCTCCAGACAGCGACTGAATTCGACCTAGCTGAAAAGCTAGTGTCGAAAATCCTGCCGCCGCAGGACTCGAACCTAGAACCTCCCGTTCGCAGGGCGCTGCAGTGGCATCAGTTGATGCACTGGGCTACCGCTCCCGGCGGATGAGGGAAAGCTAACGGTGCGATTCAGATTTTGTAAAGTCGCGAAAATTTTCAAATGTTCGCGACTGTCGTCAAAATCTTCCACTCGGTGTGTATTCAAAATGTCGGTGAGGTCCAGTAGACTAGAGTGTGCAGTTTTATGGTTAAGTGGATGGAGGGAATTAAACGCACATGCGAAAAAACTGCTGCAAATTTATTCCTCAATGTTTTCACGGATAGAACCAGGAACACTGAAAAGAAAGACCGTGACCTCATTTTGGTTAAACTCTGAAGTTTCGAAAATAGTAAATTTAGAAATAATGCGAGAATAAATGGGGTGCTGTTAAACCACTAGTTTTATTTTAATATACGTATGAATTATTTAACATACTGTATGTAGTGGAGCGTTTGTGAGAGACGAGTATGAGCAGCATAATATTTTGAAATAGTTAAATTAACTTTATTCACAGTTTATCCACAGCTTAATCAAAATTACTACAGAAACAAGTTCATCTCTGGCAAGTAATTTCATTAGAATTAAAGATTACTGGCTGAGATTTCTATAAAATGATGAGGAAGCAAGAAAACTGCAATGTTACGATTAAGGGAAAAGAATTTACAGTATATATCTATTATTTTCAAACATATATTGTTTGCAATGTTGTTTCTTTGAAGTCATTATTATAGTTATATAAATTGTTAGCTTTTGTTGTAATCGCTGTTATTAATATTATTATTTTTATGTCAGTACCATTGTGTTTAGTGTTGACTTAATGTGTCGTGCACTGCACTTCAGTTTCTGAGGGGTCGTTTTCTTGCCTCTTAAACGTCCACAGCGCAAATGTTTTCACGCACAAGATATGAGAATTGGTAAAAAATAAAATATATACCGTTCGCACACACTACGCAAGACTTAACATTGATACAAGACATGAAATCCTACTTCAAACCACACCGCGCAATCCATTGGAAGGTCTGGTAGACAAATAGGACTGAAAAGATAGAGTCGTCTTTCCTAACGGCAAATATCGAATTTAAAAGTAACTTGAACCTGTTTCAGCTCACTGGATACCAAAGTAAATAAATCCAGACTAGAGCATCCGTCATAGGTATAGACGAATGTATACGTTGGCAAGTATTTGAGTAGAGTAAAAAGCAAACAAAAAACAGCACATCGTATAGCGCAAAGGAAAAGGAGCGTGCGTCAGCAGTAGGTGTCAGAGCGCCATCGGCTTTTCAGGGCTACAAAGGTGGACGGTGTCGAAGGCGGGTGGCGGGAGAGGAGAGGAGAGGAGAGAGTCGGGTGGGCGGTTGTCGAGTGAGGTGGATGGCGGGAAAGGCAGGTGAGTGACGGGCAAAGCAAATAGTGGGCGAGGCGGGTGGGGGGAAAGGAGGCGAAGGAGGTGGGTATCGGGGAAGGCGGGTAGCGGCCAGGCGGGCGGCAGTGATACGGGTGGCAGTGAAGCGGGTGGCAGTGCTACGGGTGGCAGTGAAGCGGGTGGCAGTGAGGCGGGTGGCAGTGAGGCGGGTGGCAGTGAGGCGGGAGGCGATGAGGCGAGTGGCGGTGAGGCGGTTGGTGGTGTGGTGAACGATGGGGAAGGCCGATAGCAGTCAGGCAGGCAGGTGGCAGTGAGGCGGGTAGCAGTGAAGCGGGTGACAGTAAGACGAGTAACGGTGACGCGGGTGGCGGTGAAGAGGGTGACGGGGAAGGCCGATAGGAGTGAGGCAGGCAGTTGGCTTTGATGTGCGAGGCAGTGAGGTGGGTTGCAGTGAGGTGGGAATCAGTGAGGTGGGTGGCAGTGAGGTGGGTTGCAGTGAGGTGGGTTGCAGTGAGGTGGGTTGCAGTGAGGTGGGTTGCAGTGAGGTGGGAGGCAGTGAGGTGGATGGCAGTGAGGTGGGTAGCGTTGTGGCGGGTGGCAATGAGGAGGGTGGCGGACGAGGTGGGTAGCGTTGAGACGGGTAGAGGTGAGGCGGGTGGCGGTGAGGCGGGAGGCAGTGAGGTGGGTGGCGATGAGGCGGGTGGCTGCGAAGCGGCAAGTGGTGAGGCGGGCGGCGGAGAGGCGGGTGGCGGGCGAGGCGGGTAGCGGTGAGACGGGTAATGGTAAGGCGGGTGGCGGTGAGTTGGAAGGCAGTGAGGTGGCTGGTGGCGAGACGGATTGGGGGTGAGGCGGATGGCTGCGAAGCGGGTGACGGGTGGCGGTGAGGCTGGTGGCAGTGAGGCGGAACGAAGCGTGAGGCATTGAGGCGGATGACGAGTGGTGGGCGAAACCAGCGGTGCACCAGACGGGTGTCGGTCGAGACAGGTGGCGGGCGAGATGGGCGGCGGGCGATACGGGTTGCTGGGGCGGTGCAGCCCGCGTGCCCGGCCCCTGGAGGACGCCCTGGGTCGTGTGCATAGGCCAGGCAAAAGCAGTTTCCTCGCTCCACCAGCAGATGTCGGGCCGTGACCGCGGGAACCGCGCGCCAACCCAATTAAGCGGTGCAGCGCCCCTCCATTGGCCCATGGCCACGGCCTCCCCTCCTTCCTCGCTCCTCCTCACCCCCATTGGCAACGGGCTTTCTCACTCCTGTTTCTCCGCTTTGAAAAGACGACTTTGCCTCCAGTTTTAGCAATAACTGTTTAGAATGTTGTAAGATAATTTGTTATTTAAAGTTCGATCATATGATTGGTATCTTTTAGTCATTAGAGTTACATATCCACGATATTTAAACATTTTTTTATTTCATTTTTTTATATTTAGGTTTTACCCTCACAAACGAAATACTTTCGCGAGACAGTGGAATTCTCAAGAAATATCACACTCACAACTAAATCTGAACGGTTGAATGTGGTTTTAAATTCAATTCATAAATATATCATTCAAATGATTTCATTATTAGAAGTTTAAAATAAGAAACAAATTTCTACAAAAATTTTAATATAATCGTTTTTCAGTTAAGATCATTTACGGAAATATGAGAGCTGATAAAATGCTAGTGCTGATAATAGTGTATAGTGTTCTAGTAGTAATTGTAATATAATAACAGCAATAATAATAATAATAATAATAATAATAATAATAATAATAATAATAATAATAATAATAATATTTTTTTATTATTAATTTTATTTGCGAATATGTGAGCGCCGAAAGTACACAAGTCTCTCTATAATCGCAAGCTGTGTAATTTGTTCAACAAAATAAATTTTAATCCTCAAAATGTTGACCATTCAACGGAAATTGCTTAGGTTAATTCTTTTTAAATTATTATTGACGGACATTAATTGTTCCAGATATACGCGATCTTCCACGTATTCATCATTTTCTGTACCAACAAATATTTTATCTTTTGTGCTATTTGTCATGACCTTTCATCTTCTGAGATTTATTTGTAGACCTACTCCGATGCTAAGAGTAAGATGTTCGAAGAGCATTGCTTCCGGTTCTGTGGACGAATTGGCAATTAAAACAATGCCATCCGCAAACATACGTTTAGATCATTCTTTCTCATCAATGTTAATTCCAAATTTATGCGACATCTATATATATAAAAGAAAGTCGTGTTAGTTACACTATTTATAACTCAAGAACGGCTGTACCGATTTGGCTGAAAATTGGTGAGCAGGAAGCTTAGAGTCAGGAGACGGACATAGGATACTGTTTATCCCGTTCGACAGCGTTCCTGTGTGAGAACGCACGTTTTTGCACGTTTTCGCACGTTTTCGCGTGATTTCGCATGTTAGCGGTCATTGTTGCCTGTTATTACCCATTGTTGTAACGCCGCACTAATAACAGAAGGCGATAATGAAAGCCGCCTTTCGTTCGCCGTTATATCTATATATAGTCGTGTTAGTTACACTATTTATAACTCAAGAACGGCTGTACCGATTTGGTGAGCAGGAAGCTTGGAGCCAGGAGACGGACATAGGATACTGTTTATCCCGTTCGACAGCGTTCCTGTGTGAGAACGCACATTTCTGCATGTTTTCGCACGTTTTCGCGTGATTTCGCATGTTTTCGCGTGATTTCGCACGTTTTCGCGTGATTTCGCGGGTTTTCGTATGTTTGGGCGGAACGGAGTTTTCTGTTAAGGCGGAACAGAGTTCGCCGGGTCAGCTAGTTTTTCAAAGAACATCTTGTAATAAAGAGATGAATAATTTAGAGAAAATGGGATATCCTTGTCTTACTCCTCATCTCAAAGCAAATTGTTGACCTTAAAAATCCATTTTAATTTTTGCTTGGCCGGATAAATATACTTTCTCAAGTAATAATATGTATATCTCATATATTCCTATTGCTTTCACTGCTCGTAAAATATTATCTTGCTCCATAGAATCAAAGGGTTTTGCAGAGTCTATAAAGGCGACATACGCTTGCAAGTTAAATTCTTTTTTTTTCTGTGAGATGGCACATTGTTTGTTCAATTGTACAGTAGGACGCACGAAAACCTGTTTGTTACTCCGGTTGATTTTCTCCAATTGTCTTGTTTAATCTGTTCGAAATTATTTTCTGTAAGAGTAATGTAACTAAATAAATATTCCAATTTAATTAATAACAAATGTAAATGATAAAATAAATTTATGAATGTTTGAAAGAGTTGAATATGAATTATTCTCTTGATTTCAATTTCAAGCTTTTTTTCAAGGAAATGTTTTATTATTTGATTTCAATGAATGAAATCATTATATCAATTTCACTTCTTTAGAGAAGTAATTTCCAAAGGCAATGAATTGGATGATACAATCAGTAGTGTCCATCAAAATCTAATTTTAATGTCACCTTTTAACAGACATTTTGAAGTGCCCAACCATTTATCTCTGAAACGTATTCAGTAAAGCATCAAGTTTGTCGTTACGTTAAATGTGAAACAATCGTCAACAAATGAATCGAAAGGAATTGGCGTGCAGACAGTACTTGAATACACAATTGTCACTGACATCAATCGAAAGCACAAAGCATTCAAGTTTAGGATTGATCCCGGATTTCACCCTTAAACAGGCCAACAAACACTATTGTACCGCTTCGAATGCATGCTATGTAGTTGTGTCTGCATGCCACAGACGTCGCCGTTTAGCAAACTTACGTGTTTTTAAGTGGCAAACAAATATACTAAAAAATAAATAAGTTTAAGA
The DNA here is from genome assembly GCA_011170035.1 of Teleogryllus occipitalis. NCBI lineage: Eukaryota > Metazoa > Arthropoda > Insecta > Orthoptera > Gryllidae > Teleogryllus > Teleogryllus occipitalis. Next base: position 164,684 of record BLKR01002663.1, read on the forward strand.
TCAATTAATAACTTTCAAATTTAGTGAATTTCGAAATTGATTTGTATTATTTTGCCGCTATTGTGATGAGCAGCACGTCACTTCAGCACAAGAAAAATATAAGTATTGAGGTTATTTGCATGCATTTTAGTAATACAAAAGTCTGGAAATCCATCGCTAATGACAAGAGCAAAATGTGGCTGAAATAAATTGTGATAGATTTTTTTTGAGGAAATATAATACATACAAATAACTGAAATTACAAAAATACCGTATTAAAAAATTATGAATCTTCACGGCAAATATATGAAACTTTTTTTTTCTTGGTTCCATCGAAAAATGTAAGTTCTGTTTTGCATAATTGCAATAGAACCATTACCCTCTGAACGTTTTAGATATTTTTGTCGGTATTGTATTTAATACCATTTTACTCAGATTGTCTCCACTCCAAGGATTGGAAGCCTGCAGCTTCAAATTACCTATGATCAAAAATAATAACTTCAAAAAGTAATTATTGCAACTATTGTCCCTATTGCAATTAAAACGGGACTTTTACGCAATTAAAAATATAGGTAGTCGCGTGGCAATCTATTACAATTTGTTTACAATTAATACAACTCTGGCACGATTTTAAGAAAAACAAAGATTCCTCTAAATATTTGACCGTTACATAATGTACTTTGTATTTTACATAAAATATTATTAAGAAGTTTTGTATTATTTCATAAAATATAACTCTATATGATAGAAAATATTTTTCATTCAGCCATTACACCTTATGATATAAAGTAAAATTTAAACGATCAGTTGTAACAACATTACCCATTTAATTTCATTTCTATTAATCATTCCATTTAGATGTCTCTTGGACGAGGAAAATGAATGCAAATCCGATTATGTAAAGCCATCACTACAAATCGAGTAAATTTGCTTCGGAGTTGACCTTCGTTGATTTAAACAGCGCTCGCTCCGTCAACGACTCTCGTCGTGCTCGTTTTCGTTATACTTGAGCAGCGCTCATCCATAGCAATTGACACCGGCGCGGCGTGTGACTAACGGCTTTTTAGCGTCGCTTCTCCTGCGAGCGCGGACGGGACGGGAGGTGGTGAAAAACTTCCACCCTCCCACCCCCGGTTGCGCTGATGCCTGGCCATTAACAGGATGAGGCGACCACCGGCAGCGGGAGCTCAGTGCATCAACTGATGTCACTGCAGCAGCGCCTCTGACCGGGAGGTCCTAGGTTCGAGTCCTGACGGCGACAGGATTTTCCACACTAGCTTTTCAGCTAGGTCGAATTCAGTCGCTGTCTGGACGAAAATTCTAGCGGCCGGCTGCTCTGATCGATAGTTTTGCGTGGTTTCTCCAATCAACACCAGGCGAATGCCGGAGCAGTACCCTACAAAACGGGCCACGGACCGTTCGCGATCTTTCCTTCCTCTTACTTGTCCTATCCTCTCCCCTTACACACACTCTTACACTAACATGCACTACACTACCACATATACCGGGAGACCGGTCGGGAGCTTAGAGCTTGTCCCAAATGGGGCGGTGTCTCGCTAGTGGGAGAGTCCTGGTTAGGGGGAAACCCCACTAGCCGACGGTAAATCGCCGCCGGATCTCGCCATCCAGCGGGGCACCGCTATCTCTCGAGAAAAAAAACATGCAGTACACTAACGAGACTAATGACCAAAGCAGTTGACGCGCCCGGAAACACAAAAAATCAATCAATCAAAAACAGTGCTCCGCTTGCCCTAGCCCGTTGCATGATGGAAATACATTGGTGGGTTCCTCCGGTACACCGATTTTAGCTGGTTTTGCGCATCGCTAGTTTGCTGACAAGCTAGTGGCTAAAATCTTATCACTGTCGGGATTCGAACTAATGGACCTCCCAGTCAGAAACACTGCAGTCATAACAGTTGATACACTGAGCTACCTCCCTCGATAGCTTGTGTCAAAAATTCTGCCACCGTTGAGTCTCAAAACCTACGACCTCCACGTGGGAGGCACTGTAGCAACAAGAATTTATGCCTTGCGCCTCTTAAACCGCCCCATGTTGCCCTCCTCCCCCGTCGCTTCGGCGAGCTGCCTGGCAGCACCCCCACTTCTTTCCTCGGGGACCGCTCACTTCCCCTTTCTCTCCGCGAGCGTCCGGCAGTTGGGCGCGTTATTGCTCTCGTCAATTCAATTTGAGCCCGTGCTAACGAGCTGCCTTGTTATTTATTTCGGGACCCGCCCCTCTTCCCCCTCCCCACCTCGCCCCCACTATCTCACGCTGCCGCCACGCTGCGTCGCTCCGATCGACTCCCGAGGGACGGTCCGTCAACACGACGCCACCGGACCGCTCTGCCCCCGCTCCCCTGCTCTCTGCCTCTCTTTCACGCCCAGTGGGACGAAAATGTTTCGTTTTAAACGGAAAAGCGTTTCGAAAAATATAGCAACAGGGTATTAGGGGTCATTTAAGAAGTATACACACGTTGCAGAAGGGTTTGAATATTTTGTTTTGATATTGATATTATTTTGATATTGATATTGATGAGAGGATTTATTAATTGATTGATTAGTGATTCCGAGCGTGTCAACTGATAAAGTCATTAGTCCCGTGAGAGTAGTATTTACTTATCGCCCAGTGTCACTTTCGCGCCCAGTGGGACAAATATGATCCATTTTAAACCGAAAAGCGTTTCAAAAATATAGCAACGAGATATTAGGGGTCATTTAGAAAGTATACACACGTTGCAGAAGGGATTGAATATTTTGTTTGGTATTTTATGATGAGAGGATTGATTAATTGATTGATTAGTGATTCCGAGCGTGTCAACTAATGAAATCATTAGTCCCGTAAGAGTAGTGTTTGCTTCTTATCGCCCAGTGTCACTTTCGCGCCCAGTGGGACAAAAATGTTTCATTTTAAACCGAAAAGCGTTTCAAAAATATAGCAACAAGCTATTACCGGTCATTTAGGAAGTATACACACGTTGCAGAAGGGATTGAATATTTTGTTTGGTATTTTATGATGAGAGGATTTATTAATTGATTGATTAGTGATTCCGAACGTGTCAACTGATAGTCATTAGTCCCGTAAGAGTAGTGTTTACTTATCGCCCAGTGTCTCCTTCACGCTCAGTGGGACAATAATGTTTCGTTTAAACGGAAAAGCGTTTCAAAAAATGTAGAAACAAGGTATTAAGGGTCATTTAAGAAGTAAACACACGCTGCAGAAGGGTTTGAATATTTTGTTTTGATATTGTATGATGAGAGGATTGATTAATTGATTGATTAGTGATTCCGAGCGTATCAACTGATGAGGTCATTAGTCCCGTAAGAGTAGTGTTTGCTTCTTATCGCCCAGTGTCACTTTCGCGCCCAGTGGGACAAAAATGTTTCATTTTAAACCGAAAAGCGTTTCAAAAATATAGCAACAAGCTATTAGCGGTCATTTAGGAAGTATACACACGTTGCAGAAGAGATTGAGTATTTTGTTTGGTATTTTATGATGAGAGGATTGATTAATTGATTGATTAGTGATTCCGAGCGTGTCAACTGATGAGGTCATTAGTCCCGTAAGAGTAGTGTTTGCTTCTTATCGCCCAGTGTCACTTTCGCGCCCAGTGGGACAATAATGTTTCGTTTAAACGGAAAAGCGTTTCAAAAAATGTAGAAACAAGGTATTAGGGGTCATTAAGAAGTATACACACGTTGCAGAAGGCTTTAAATATTTTGTTTCGATATTTTATGATGAGATGTTTGATTAATTGATTGATTAGTGATTCCGAGCGTGTCAACTGATGAGGTAATTAGTCCCGTAAGAGTAGTGTTTGCTTCTTATCGCCCAGTGTCTCTTTCACACCCAGTGGGTCAACAATGTTTCCTTTTAAAAGTTTAAGCGTTTCAAAAAATATAGCAACAAGGTATTAGGGGCCATTTAAGAGGTATACATACGTTGCAGAAGGGTTTGAATATCTTGTTTTGATATTGTATGATGAGAGAATTGATTAATTGATTGATTAGGGACTCCGAGCGTGTCAACTCATAAGATCATTAGTATTTTTTAAGTCTCTAGAACACATTGTTTCCGAGTTATGCACGACACTTACGTGAGTTGCAGCGTAATGTACAGGTATGTTGCAGGTACAGCGTACTTCCTAAATATGCCATAATCAGGGAACTTCTGTGTTAATAGAATGAAATCTATTTGAAGCAGGACTAGGAAGTAATTCTTTATCAACCCGTAATACACATATACGTGTTTTGCTTTGTTTCGAGAGTTTAAAAACATGTTTTTTTTGCGAGTTTTTGGTGCGTTTACTTTCCGCCGATTTGGGAGCAGTGTGTGGCGCGGGGGGATGGGGGGAGGGGCGCCCACGCCCCAGGGCTCAACGGCGACGCGAGGTTGATCCCGGGACGCGGACTCGATTGGAAGAAATCCCAAGGAAGACGCCTTTCAGGAGGTCGGCCCGTGCCCGAGACTTCCCACGCGATTGGTTTCTCTTCCTTGGGGTTGTGTGCGGTGGGGAATGGCAAAAACGTACAGATTTGTACGCGACGCGTTGAACTTACAAATGAAAGAGAAAAGTGTACTGTACGTTACATATTTTCCTTTCGGTTGTGTGGAATAGAGAATGGCAAAAAGTACTGATTTGTTCGCGATGCGTTGAACTTACAAATTCCGAGTGCCCGAGACTGCCCACGCGATTGGTTTCTCTTCCTTGGGGTTGTGTGGTGGGGGAATGGTAAAAAGTACAGATTTGTGCGCGACGCGTTGTACTTACAAATGAAAGAGAAAAGTGTATTGTACGTTACATGTTTTCCTTTCAGTTGTGTGTGTGATAGAGAATGGCAAAAGTACTGATTTTTCGCGGTGCGTTAAACTTACAAATTCCGAGTGCCCGAGACTGCCCACGCGATTGGTGGTTCCTTCCTTGTGGTTGTGTGCGGTGGGGAATGGCAAAAACTACAGATTTGTGCGCGACGCGTTGAACTTACAAATGAAAGAGAAAAGCGTATTGTACGTTACATATTTTCCTTTCGGTTGTGTGGAATAGAGAATGGCAAAAGTACAGACTTGTACGCGATGCGTTGAACTTACAAAACGAATGTGAAGTGTGTGTGTGTGTGTGTGTGTGTGTGTGTGAGTGTGTGTTTGTTGTGTGTTACATCTTTTCCTTTGCGTTGTATGAGGTATAGAATGGATTGATTGATTTATTGATTTTTTCGTGTTTCCGGGCGCTTCAATTGCTTCGGTCATTAGTCCCGTTAGTATAGTGCATGTTTTTTCTCGAGATGTCGGTGATCTTCCACCGCTGGATGGCGAGATCCGGCACCGACCTACCGTCGGCTAGTGGAGTTTCCCCTAACCAGGACTCTCCCACCAGCGGGGCACCGCCCCAGCCGGGACAAGCTCTAAGCTCCAGACCGGTCTCCCGGAATATGTGGTAGTGTGGTGCATGTTAGTGTAAGTGAGTGTGTAAGAGGAGAGGATAGGACAAGGAAGAGAAAGGAATGATCGCGCGCGGTCCGTGGCCCGTTTCGTAGGGTACTGCGCCGGCATTCGCCTGGTGTTGATTGGAGAAACCACGGAAAACTACCGATCAGAGCAGCCGGCCGCTAGAATTCTCCTCCAGACAGCAACTGAATTCGACCTAGCTGAAGAGCTAGTGTCGAAAATCCTGCCGCCGTCAGGATTCGAACCTAGGACCTCTCGGAGAGAGGCGCTGCTGTGACATCAGTTGATGCACTGAGAAGGACAGATCGCGCGCGGTCCGTGGCCCGTTTGGTAGGGTACTGCTCCGGCATTCGCCTGGTGTTGTATAGAATTGGGAAAAGTACTAATTTGTTCGCGATGAGTTAAACTTACAAATTTCGAGTGCCCGAGACTTCCAACGCGATTGCTTTATTTTCTTTGGGGTTGTGTGCGGTGGGGAATGGTAAAAAAAAGTACAGATTTGTGCGCGACGCGTTGAACTTACAAATGAAACAGAAGTGTATGAGTCGTGTGTTCCATCTTTTCGTTTGGGTTATATGCGGTGGAGAATGGCAAAAGAGTACAGATTTCTACGCAAAGTGTTGGACTTACAAATGAAAGAGAAAAGAGTGTTGCGTATTACATATTTTCCTTTGGGTTGTATGTGGTAGAGAATGGAAACAAGTACTGATTTGTTCGCAATGCGTTTAACTTATAAATAAAGGTGAAGTGTGTGTGTGTGTATGTGTGTGTGTGTGTGTGTGTGTTGTGCGTTACATCTTTTCCTTTGGGTTGTGTGCGGTGGAGAATGCCATAAAATGTACGGATTTGTACTCGATACGTTGAACTTACAAAACGAAAGTGAAATGTGTGTTGTGTGTAACATCTTTTCCTTTGTCAAGATGTCAGAAAAGTACTGATTTGTACGCGATGAGTTTGAACTTACAAATGAAAGTGAAGTGTGTGTATTGTGTGTTAAAAGATCATATCGGAAATGTATACTTTGGAAGAGTAAATGAGAGTTTATCGATACCTGGTGCGTCAATCACTTACATAATTGGTGACATAAGTGGGATAAGTATGATATATTCTAGAAGGTGGAGGTGTTTCTTCTCTCCAAAGATTCCATGCTGGTTTACACATCGATTTGCGGTGTTTTCCCCTTCTGATTTCTCTGCAGTAGATCAGCACTCAGACGAGCTCTAACCTCTCATTATGTGTGGTAGTGTACTGAACTTGAATAGCCAAGAAATAAGTACTTCCATAATGAATACAATCGAAGAAGACAAGTGGGTACAACATTGTTTATAATTGTGGTATGATTCTAACGAGGACACTTACACCAAAGAGAAGAGAATGGAGGTTGTAGATTAACTCAGTATGAACGAAATGGGAACAGCTCTGACAAAAATGAAGAATAGAAAAGCACCAGCAACGGAGATGTTGAATGCAGAACTATTTAAGTATAGTAGCTTTTTCTTAAAAAACGTAGGCTGTTACATTTTCTGAACGTTTGCTGGAAAACGAAATAATTCCCTAAACCTGGTTGACTGCAGACGTTACCCCCATTTTTAAGAAAAGAGATCGGAGTAAACCTGGAAACTATCGAGGAATTAATGTTCTCAATATCGGTTATAAAGTATGCGCCAGAATCTTAAACAATAGATTAAAAACTATTAGTGAAGGACATCTATTAAATGAACAACACGGATTCCGGCAAGGCCTCTCGTAGAATATAATTTGGAAACATCTGCTATTCATAGACATTGAAAAAGCTTTTGATAGAGTGATAAGAAGAAAGATATGGCAAATATTAGAGACAAGAGGATATCCCAAGCAAATATGAGCAAGTATAAAGTCATTATATAATGGAACGGAGGTAGTTATAAATATGGATCACCTGGAGAGCCAAACATTTTTAGTAAATCAAGGAGTATGACTGGGGTGCAGTTTGTCCCCAACACTTTTTAAGAGAGAGAGAGAAAGAGAGAGAGAGAGACGACACTCTTAGCATGTGGAAGAGAAAATGTTCAGATAGAGTCTCTTTGAGAAATGGAAATTATTTAAATACTCTTTTATTTGCAGACGATCAGGTTTTAATTGCTAGAAATGAAACTGAACTCCAGAAAAATGCTCATATATTGAGTAATATCTTCAAAGATTACAACCTCAAAATCTCTACCAAGAAAAGTACAGTAATAGCTTTCCGGGACAAATACCCCGCCAGATCAAAAATATGAATTAATAATTCAAGGTTGGAACAAGTAAGACATTTTAATTACCTTGGCTGCGATTTGAGCTACGATTACGAGAACGACATCGACATCAAACTCCATCAGTTCCAACAAATGTGTGGCACAATAAGACTGACACACTCGATGAAAACAAGAAGAGAGATGCAACTAAAAATGTACACAGTTATGGCAGTACCAGTTTTACAGTACGGGGGCGAGTCATGGGTATTGACGAGAAAGAAAAGTAGTAATATACAAGCTTCCGAGATGAGATTTCTAAGAGCAATAAAAGGTTGCAGGCTCCTTGACCAGTTCAGAAACGAAAACATCCGAAAAGACCTCAACATTTTCTCCATATTAGACGAAATAAAGTAGAACGTTCAGCGTGGTCACAGCACCTACAAAGGATGGAAGACGATAGGCTCACAAAAGTGGCGTACCATTATCGACCAACTGGAAAAAGAGATCGTGGTCGACCAAGGCAACGATGGAGTGAAACCAGAACAGGCCTTCTGGCCTGAACCATGAAAGGAACAAGAAGAAGAGGAAATGCAGTTTGTATACGTGTGTGGGTGTAGGTACGTGTATGGGAGGTTTGTATACGTAAAATGTATGTGTGGAAAAAGGGGATAAGGATAGAGAAAGAATGATCGCGCGTGATCCGTGGCCCGCTTGTTGGATTACTAGTGCCGCATGTGTCCTGTATTGATTGAATCAATAATAGAATAAATTCATGTACCAATCAGAGCATCCGGCTGCAAAAATTCTTCTCTAAGCAGTAGTTGAATTTGACCAGAAATCTAGCATATCAAAAAAAACACGCAACAATAAGAATCCAAAATTATTAGAACCGTCATGTTAACAGACTGATTAGACTATGGCATTGCTATCTCAGCTGGGTTAAAATCCTACAAGCAGAACATATCATTTCCAAATTGAAGAAAACATAATGCATTTGTTGTAAAAATAATGCAATTACAAGAGGTAATTCTGCAATGTAGTGCACAGAGTATTTTTCCCAAAAAGGTAATGTACTTTCTCTAAGAAGTTTTGCAAAACCTCAATAAAGATATATAGATGTATATCTATTTTTAAAATGTCACAAGAGAAGTATTGTTAGAAGAAAATTATTCTCGAATATCAGTGTGTTTCCTTTCTCCCGAGGCATTCCAGATATGATGTGTAGTTTCCTGCATTCTCAAAGGGCAAAAGTTGACTCGGTCCTGAAAATTCGATTGATCGAAATCTTTGGGGATGGGTGTCTTTGAAGAGGCTGCTTCCGTAGAAGGAGAAGAGTTTCCTCTCGCTCAATTCCTTTTCTTTTGTTTGTGTGGTGAGGAGACCAGAAGAGCACTACTAGCTCTTTTCTCACGGTTCGTTACCCCCGAAAACCCTTAGGTGGGTTTCTTTCCTGTGAGATGGAGTCTCAGTGATCCAGTTCTGGGGAAAGTAAACTCAGTCGATAGGATCGAGAGGTTTTACAACAACAAAAATGTTTCTTCAAAAATTTACAACGGCAAAGTAAATTGTAATAATTGTATTGAAACTTGAGTACTCCTAATACAATCAATTTAAATGTGAGACCCGAAAATACTTTCTAACATCTCCAATGACATCTTTTATTTCGAATATCGACATTATTTTTACATGAGTGACCAACAATCTATTTATCACACTGAAATTAAATATCTCATTAAAGTTCATCATAAAGTGTTGCCAATGTATGAAATCCTTTTGATCTTCAAACAAAAAGCTCTCGCACCAATACATCTTTTCTTAAAATTCTCAACTTATAGACATTTTTGGGGGAAGACAGTATTTATATATTTCCATTCTTTTGATATTGTTATTATTGTCCTGTAAAAGTGATATTTTATATATTTATATTGTTACAGGAAGTATTCAAACGTCCTTTTTTGTTTTCTCACTTTACTTCGCTAGAAGATGAATTATTGCAGTAGTGCGCCGGAAAACGGAGAATTTTAGACAGAAATCATTTACTTCCTGGACACGGTAACAAAACAGTAGGTATATTTTGTTCCAATATATTTTAAATGACTGCGTTCAACAAGTTATTATGTCAGTATATTTAATAACCTTAATATAACTGCTAATGATTTCGTTATATGCAATTTGTAATTGCATATAACTTCGCATGTGATAATGTGCAGGAAACTTCGTTATAAGCATGTTCTCACTTTATGATTATTTGCAAAAAATATCATTTTGGACCCCTTTTGCTTGCACTAGGAGCTTCAAGCATTTATCCTGACACTTTCTGAATAAATTAATGGTGTTCTTCTTGATTTTATTTTCATTTCATATCATATTTTTTTATTTTAATGTGTATATTTTGATGTGTATCTTTTTAAAATAGCTTGCCGAATCAATGTAGGAGACAGTGGAATCCTTCAAATGGAAATTTACTGCGAGATGAAGTTGTACAGTCCTATTGATGTAATATCGTTTACTTACACGACATCAAGTGGCCTACAATTCAAATATCTTTGCTGTGTTTGTTATTATTATTTTTAAATAACTCAGAACAGTTGAATCAATGCATACTCAACTGAGAGTAATAACACATGCACACAAAAATTGTTAGACCCAAACCTAGACACATGTTCCTCTATGTATGTCGACGCGCAAAATTCGACACGCAGACTTGCCCCACCACCCTTCAGGTTTTTTTAAATCGCGAGAAACAACTGCGAATACTAGATTTTGCTGTCTTGTAGCATTATTCTCTACATAAGCCAAAAGGTTGTCAGACCCAAGATGTGGCACATGTTTCTCCCCGTATGTCGACACGCTGAATCTAAATCCGAAGCTAGGATTGCGGCACCACCTTCCAGTATGCTTTATATCACAAGGAACCACCGTGAAGTTGTAAATGTAATGGTGCTTCAAATAAAAAAATAATTAACTAAAATTACTTATTACTGATTTACTTAAAGGTTCTTTAAACTATAAATAAATACAAAAATAAATGTTAAACAAAATTGAACAGATTTTCTTAACACTTTTTCTATAACATTACTTCCCCTGGAAAAAAAACTGGGCGTAAAATGTCCCGTTCCTGCATGGTGATCCGAGACTTGCTGCATCAGCGGATTAAAACGCAAAAAAAAAAAAAGAAAGCAAAAAACAAAAACAAATGAGAAGCGCCCTCCGTTGTGCACTCGCAGTGCGCGGGCTGTCATTGGCGTCTGGAGCAGCGGAGGCCCTCCGGAGGCCGGCGCTCACGTGCAGTGCATCGATCGAAGCTCGTTAACGCGCAGCCGAGCGGAGCGTCGCTCTTGTTTTCGGAGTCGTGGGGCCCGGCCCGCTGCAGACGGCCGCCCGGCCAGCCGGCGACCGCTGCCCCGCCCCCGCGCTCTGCGCGACCCGCGGCCGCCGCCACCACCTCCACCGCGACTGACGCCGCCACCGCCACCGCTCCCGTCCCCACCCAAACCGCCACCAACACCCCAACTAAGCGACAATGGTATAACGGTTAGCGTATCGAACTGTTATACCCAAGTTTGCGGATTCAAAACCGTGTATATTAAGGGCGAAAAAATGCTTCGTACGCCTTCCTTCGGACGGGAAGTAAAGCCGGCTGTCCCATGTTAGTAGATTTACTGCATGTAAAAGATCCTCAAGCCTAAATGACGCCTCTGAGTTAAATTCAAAATCGCTTGTTTCGTCGCCCAAGTAATACCTTCATTCTCCCATGGTTGGTGAAAGGAGCGTAGCGGAATTTGCGTGGTCAGACGGAAGAGCAGGCCTCATGGCCTGAGTCTCGCCACGTAAAATAAGGCAAACTCAATTCAATTCAATTCAACTCTCCCACAGCCAACCTCATCCCCTCAGTTCAACTATCGCCACCGCTATCATTGCCACCTCCCTCTTGCTGCCACCTCATCTTCGCCAACGCGTCTGCCATCGCTACCTGTAACGTCTTGCCCCCGCCTCCGTCCCACCTCCAGTCAAACCGTTACCATACTCCTCCTCTCCCACAGCCAATACCTCCCCCACGCTGCCACCACCGTCACAGCCACCGCCACCACTACCGTCGCCGTCAAACCGCCATAGGCATCGCCACAGCCACCGCCGTCACCACTGTTACCAACAATACCGCCGCCACCTCCACCCGACCTCTACCTCCACCTCTCCTATGCCTTCCACCGCCACCGCCAGCGATTCCGATTCTGATTCCATCTACGTCTACGTCTACGTCTTCGACTACGTCTACGTCTACGTCTACGTCTACGTCTACGTCTACGTCTACGTCTACGTCTACGTCTACGTCTCCGACTACGTCTACGTCTACGTCTACGTCTACGTCTACGTCTTCGACTACGTCTACGTCTACGTCTACGTCTCCGTCTCCGCCTCCGCCTCCGCCTCCGCCTCCGCCTCCGCCTCCGCCTTCTCCTTCGCCACCACCACCTCTCCCACCCCTTCACCACCACTGCCACCGCTATCGCCACCCGCTCTCCAAACGCCACCGCCACCTCCGTCCCCGCCACCGCCTCCACCATCGCCGCCACCGCCACTTTCCCCGAGTCGTTCCCTCTCTCGCCGGCCGCACACCCGGAAGGTGGCGGATGGCCTGCGACGAACACTGGCCACTGATAGTTAGCGACTAGTTCAGGCGAAATCGAGTTAGGACCTCGACGTGTGCGACGATTTTCCGGGATTAGTGGGTTTTCCTCAGAGTTGGGGGAGGTGGGGGCGGGACAGCACAACCCTGGCTCCTGGCGCTGTAGGGAGGGACAATTCACTGGGACATTTCCATTGTGTCTGACCTAGATTACTTTTCTCTCACTATTGTGTTTTCTCCTCCTTTTATCTCTTCGTCTTTGTAACTGATCCTTTCCTCCTTTCTTTCCGTTCTTCACCTTTCCAATTCCAAATTCTTTGTTCCTTCCCTTCATTCTTGTGAATAGAGTAAGTTGTTCTTCGCAGGGAAGTTAATTAGCATCTCTTACCACGGATTATTTTCTTTTATATCTAATTGTGATTCTTTCTGATTAGAAATTCAAATTCACATCATATTATCCTCAATAATCCACCAGTTAAAATACAATAAGTAATAGTAAAAAGAACAAGATAAACTTCAAAAAAGCTTCCGACCACGTGTGAATGCGGTCTCCTACTCCGTAAGATTACATTGTCGTGTCACGAAAGAACCATCAGGTCTAAAGGAAGACATCGCACAAATGTTTGTAATTTACATCGTATAATTTTAAGTCCTAATTGATATTTTTCACGTTCTCTGACCGTGGAAAGATGAGGCAACCAACTGTAGTATGCTCAATTTTTTAACGTTAAGTTGCACAGCACAAATGAAAATTTGTAGTGTATGAACATATTTGTAAAACGTTCAAAGGCTTAGTGGCGTCACTTTAAGTCAGTTAGATAATAGAAAAATTATCACAAACAATATGTGAACGTCTGTGTTGTTTTGGAGAATCACTATTTCTATTTATTAGCCCTTGAACTTGTTATTTCTCTCTTGTGCCGATTGAAACTATTCATAATTGATACAAAATTACAATTCAGAGAAACCTCATTTGTTAAATCATTCTCATTACTTTCCAAAGGTACACAAAATATAGAAAGAAGGAAAAAATTAAAGTTTACTTACTCGTATATTTAATTTTCTATATTTAATTTTGAAAGGATTGTTGGAGAACTTCCTTTAGTTGTTTTTCCATTAAACTCTTGTTGATATTAAAAACTAGTTGATCACGTAAGAACAAATTCAAATAGGTAATGTGCAAGTAACATTCAATTCATCTAAGAAAATAGAATACTCTACATATATTAACACCGACATTTACAAGTTTTCTTTCCATTTTTAGTTTCATGCCTCATTCTACAGCGAAAGTACGTAGGTATGTTACTTGAAATGGACTGGGAGCACTTCCCAAATACAACGTATTATCTAATGTTTCGGAAATATTTAAGGGCTATATCCTGAAACTTTAAAACACTTTACGAGTTCCTCGAGAGAATAGCACACCTGCGAGGGCTAGAAGAGAAAGTGATCGAACACGATAAATAACCAATCACTTTTAGAGATCGTTTCGCTTTCTACAGTCGTTTCAGTGGAGAAAATAAACCTTCCTCCACAACCTTCTAGAGTACGCCACGAAATAGTGTATATTTCAATTCAGGATCCGAAGCGAAACATTTAAATTGACATCCATTTCCCTATACTTAATAGAGTAACATAAATGGTTGAGGCCTGAGTAGAGAAAATAAGATAATAATGTAACTGCACTGCCTAAATTCGTTTTCCAATAGTTTTCTAGGGTTGAAAATGCTTCTAATTTTTCAAGATATGTATATCCCCTGAGTTAACAAGTTGCACTATTCATCATTTCGAATATTTCTTTACTCTCCTTGTGCAATTGCGTAAATAATAGGTTATATCTGACAAGTCAAATTTCAATTAGATAGTTTATGCAATTTACAATGAAGTATATAAACATTGTTGAGGCTGCAAAATAGCTTGAAGTTTTTTTAGGAGAGCATCCGAAGATGTTTCGTGTTCCAAACAAGACTCCTGCCGTTTTCTTTAATCCGTTGCCAGAGGGAAAAATTCTGAAAGTCAATTGTTTAAGAACTATTAGTTTATCTAATAGTATAGATCTAATAGTATAGCGTAATAATTATTCAGTATTGAAGAAGTTGTCAATATTACATTGTCTGGGCGAAAACAAATTCGTTTTTTGTCATAATTCGGGCGTGAAACATTGTATGCAGAGACTGCGCACCAAAACGCTGTTCACGGAGTCTGCAATGCTGTGAACTAGACGCACTACCAACTTAAAGCTCTAACTTTGTTTAGCTCTTTACACGAGCCCAGCACGTCTGACTCGGAACCGCTTGGCTTCTCGATCTTCAAACAATGCGATCGCGTCGCGTTTTAGATAGAAGGAGGCAAAGATCCAGCGAAATTGCGACAATATCCAATATTATCTCTCTCCTCATTCGTGGTGACCGTCCCATGGCGCGCACTGACGTCCTTTTTAGAAAGCAGTTCAAAATTTCAAAGCAGTTCAGCCGTTCCAAACAGTTTTATATGAAAAATGTATTGTCTTTCTCTCTGGAAGCCCGCCCACGGTTTTTACAGAAGAAATATACTGACTAATGCGGTACTTTTGTAATATATACCCTTTGCTGTTAATTAGCGCCAAGGAATTGTTATAAATTACTGAATTACAAGTACGGCGCCAAACTTGAATTAATTTTGGCCACCTATGTGCCAACAAACATTGTTTATATTACCTCAAAAGCAGAAAAAACAAATAAATAAATACACGTTACGTAATCTATTTGTATCTTCAAAGAATTGTTTATTTTGCATTTAATTGCAATAAAAATATATTATAGGCCATGTCAGTTTCAGTAAGTAAAAAGAACAATTTAGCGAAACTCATCTACAAAAAAACAAAATTATTTTTTTACCACTCGAATTGTGATCGTTGTCACTGATATTACTGTCAAGTATTGAGAACTGTACCAGAGTAACTTGCAAATATAAGTAGGAAACAGCTAAATTCTTATTAAGATTATAGCAAAGATTGCTTATTTGCTCGCAGTAACATTTCGATCTTGAAATCGATTCGTATGACCGGGAGCGGTAGCTCAGTGCATCAACAGATGTCAATGCAGCGCCTCTGACCGGCAGGTCCTAGGTTTCGAGACCTGACAGCGGCAGGATTTTCAACTCTAGCTTTCCAATTAAGTCGAATTCAGTCGCTGCTCTGATCAGCCGGCTGCTCTGATCGGTAGTTTTCCGTGGTTTCTTCGATCAACACCAGGCGAGTGCCGGAGCAGTACCCTACGAACGGGCCACGAACCGCGCGCGATCTGTCCTTCCTCTTCCTTGTCCTATCTTCTGCCCTTACACACACATTAACATGCATGCCACTACCACATACTCTGGGAGACCGGTCGGGAGCTTAGAGCTTGTCCCCGCTGGGGCGGTACTCCACTGGTGGGAGAGTCCTGGTTAGGGGGAAACCCCTTTAGCAGACGGGAGGTCGGCGCCGGATCTCGCCATCCAGCGGGAGAAGATCACCGCCATCACCCGAGAAAAAACATGCACTACACAAACGGGACTAATGACGAAAGAAGTTGACGCGCCCGGAAACACGAAAAAAATCAATCAATCGATTCGTATCATCCCAGGACCATTCATTCTCTGCTTTTCCTGATATTTATTATTGCAGCCATCCATCGAGGCTAGAGCTGGTGCCGGGTAGCGTAATTATACTGCCATGGGAAGAAAGAGGGTTGATCGGTGTAACATGGTGGTTGGGACTAGATGTAACTTGGTGTGAGCAAACATCCATGGCCGAGGCGATATTCAAACACACAACCATGAAAATCCACATGGCTGCGCGCCACTATTCCATTCATTTCGAATAGCCCTGTCTGTTTATTTGATACATTCAAACGCACTAGTTCTTGTTTGTTGTATTGTATTGTATGTTTAAATCAAATACACTATTTTTTCTTAACATATATCTCATATTTAATATACTCGGGTAAAGTATATGTTGGGAGAATATCACACACATTTCTTAGTGAATAACATCTTCATTCCGTCTCCTTCGTCTGTTCATCTCGTGTCAATTTTTTTGTGGCAATGCTTCTTGTAGTTTAGCTATGTCTATAAAATTGATTCTTTATTACATACTTCAAACTCTCACTCTGACGTCACACGATATCTCATCAGTGCACCGCCCTCCTCTCCCCTCAGCACAAAGCATAAAGGCCCATTCACAATGCAATCACAAACATAAGCATAACACATAGACATAGACATTAACACAAGCGAAGAGTTGGCGTATTCACAATGTCGAACATAAACACAGGCAAAATAAGAGTTTCTATTGGCTATGAGACGCAACACACGAATCGACACGAATAGTTCGCCTATCGACTTCGATACTCGATTTTGAGTCAACGAACTGTGATTGGCTCATTCATTTTTTTTTTTTTTTTTTTTTAATTTGTTGCGTCCATTTTGACGCAACGCGTCTCGAAGACCCTTACGGGTCGTTGAGCGCTTTGCGCTGTGGAGTAATCCTCCGTTACTTTGCGCGCTTTTTGGAGTAATTCTCCATTATCACTGTCAGGTCGCGTCACGTCGCAGTCAGTTGTCAAGAGGACTGCCAGGTAGCATCTCCGCGTATGCGCCTCCTACTACGCACTCCTGCGTCACTACCCAGCGGCCAGAATTGGGAAGGAGTAAGGATAGGGGCAGGGTTTAGGACACTTCACAAGGGTTGGACTAGCCCTTGTGAAGCAGCTTGACTCGTTTTGTTGGAACAAATTTCACATGAGATTCGACGGGAATCGAACCCGGACCTCAGTGGTGAAAGGCTTGCGACTTTGCAATGAGCCACGAGTACAGCCCATCATGTCTGACATAAGCATAAGCACAGAAGCTTGAAGCTTGCAAGCTCTTAATTTAACGTCTTACGTGTTATGCTTATGCGAACGCATTGTGAATGAGTCCACTTGTAGACGTAGTCCTAACTTTTATGTTAACGCCATGCTTATGCTTATGTCTGCATTGTGAATGGGCCTTCACTTTGCTCTTCCGGCGTGGCGACGTGTTCGCTCCGCTCCCTGCGCGCCGAATACGGAATCCGTGCAAGGCAGGGCTTTGTGTCTTCGCGACGTCTTCGTTTCTGCCTCCAAAGGGCGCCCCGCGCTCCCGGCTTGCGCAACCGCGACGTCGCCGGGCCGTGTGGGTGGGAGGGAGAGGGGGGACGGGGGGGGGGGAAGGATAGCGTCACAACTTCTCGTTGGACCGAGTGCACTCCAGCGCGGCGAGTAGCGAGGCTTTCCGACGCAAGAGGCGGTGGACGGTAAACTCGCTTTACAAATAGCCACGCCCCCGCCGCGCCGCACCGCGCCACGCTTCCCTGGAGAACACACCCCGTAAGCCACCGGACGAGTTAGCATTGTCGCTGTCTCTACTGCTACTTTGATTGATTGTTAGTGATTCCGGGCGCGTCAATTACTGAGGGCATTAGTGCCGTAAGTGTAGTGTATGTTAATTCATCGTGATTTCAGTTGGTTGGTTAGTGATTCCGGGCGAGTCAACAGCTTTGGTCATTATTCCCATAAGTGTAGTGCATGTTTTACCCTCGGGAGGTGGCGGTGAACTTCCCCCGTTGGATGGAGAGATCCGGTGCCAACCTATCGTCGGCTAACGGGGTTTTCCCCTAACCAGGACCCACCAGTGAGGCACCGACCCAGCCGGGACAAGATCTAACCTCCCGACTGGTGTCCCAGCAAGTGTGGTAGTGTAGTGCATGTTAGTGCAAGTGTGTGTGTAAGAGGTGAGTATAAGATAAGGAGTAGGAAGGAAAAATCGCCCACGGTCAGTGCCCCGTTTGTTAGGTTATTGCTCCGACATTCGCCTGGAGTTGTTCGGAGAAACCACGGAAAACTACCGATCAGAGCAGCCGGCTGCTAGAATTCTCCTCCACACAGCGACTGAATTCGACCTAGCCGAACAGCTAGTGTCGAAAATCCTGCCGCCATCAGGACTGGAACCTAGGACCTCCCGGTCAGAGGCGCTGCAGTGACATCAGTTGATGCACTGAGCCACCACTCCCGGAACTCTGCTGGAAAGGACGTTGTGTACGAGTGCCCATGGTAGCGGATTTTAGACACCTGCTTTTTTAGCTATGCATCATCCGATTTAAATAGAGTAGCACATAAGATCACGAGCCGGAAGAAGAGGGGGACATTGTCATCCAACCAGGAGCTATAATACAAAAAATTCAAGCCGTAACGAAGCTCCCGATTGGATGACAGCTCTGATTGGATGACAGCACGTGACCATGAAGGGTCACTCTGCTTATAGGTGGAATTCAGGCGCTACCTGAAGCAGAATTTAGAGACAGACGGCTCTGTTTTCTGTGATATCTCTTATTAACACCAGGCAAATGCCTGAGCAGTGGCTTAACAGCCAATCGCGAGATCTTTCCTTCCTCTTCTCTGTTATAGTCCGCCCACTCATATACACGCATGTACAAGTATACCATTTTTATACATGACGGATAAACAGTCGAGAGCTTGGGTCTTAATAGAAATTTCTAGATTAAATATTTACATTAAAATCAATTATTCGTTTAACATTGTTTATAAATTGACAAATATGGTGGTAATTGAGTGGGAAATTATTGTATCTTTTACTTGGGTTGGATTTTCAATATACATTACTAATAAAATATATTTGCTAAAACTTCTTTGACATTTTTGACGGGAAGTAATGAACCTATTTGATGATTCACCAAGTCCTGGATTTTATTAGATGGTATAAAACAGTACTCATATATATGAGTGTGACGGAAAATGAAGTCATTCTTTCAGAAATATTTAGGAATCCTCTACGAATTTAATCTTCAAGTGAACGCGAGATAGCACCATAATTCTACATAATCGAGTAACTTGCACAAATCCGTCTGTCTGTCCGTACTTCACTCAAGCTGGAGATCTTCCGGTCCATCTTAATGACACGCGAGGTGTCATTTGACCCGACTGAATTTACTGTTTATTTCGTTGATTGATTTTTTCGTGTTTCCGGGCGCGTCAACTGCTTTGGTCATGAGTCCCGTAAGTGTAGTGCATGGGGAGATGGCAGTGATCTTCCCCCGCTGGATGGCGAGATCCGGCGCCAACCTACCGTCGGCTAGTGGGGTTTCCCCCTAACTAGGACTCTCCCACCAG